>UESW01003935.1:532504-880282 GCA_900491605.1 Calamus simplicifolius | reverse complement strand
AAATTAAATATATTAATTTAGTTTTTAATTTATTTTTAAAATAAATAATTTAATTTAATTTTTTATGACTACTTTTTATTAAATTAATTTTTAATTACTATTTTTAAATTAATTTACTTAAAAAATTTTAAAAAATTAATTACTATTTTTATAATTTTTTTTTAAAATAGTGTTCTTAGCAGCGTTTTCCTGACAATATAGTAATTTAAAATTGACAGTTTCTAATTACATTACTTTTTAAAATAAAAAAATAACTTTCTTTTTGCTATCAACTAATCGATCCATTCATATTATCTTAATTTATCAATTATTTTATTAATTATAATTAATTTTATATACTAAAATATTAAAATATAATAAATAAATTATGATAATTAAAAGTTTAATAATAAAAAATGAATAAATGTTTAAAGTTTAAAAATATATTTTAATCTTAAAAAGTAATTAAATATAGTATCTTCTACTTATATATAAATACTTTGATTTAGGGGTAATTTGAGGTATTTTAAAAAAATTTAATGGATTTGATTTAGTATATAAATTTGATATAGGAGTATTTTGGGAATTTGATGCTATATGACTGGTAATCTGTTTGTCATGCCAAACATAGTAATCAATATTACTATAACATTATATACCAACACATTAATCAATATTACTGATAATCCATTCAGTGGTAATCTATTTTATAGGTAATCCATATTACCATTCAAGATTGCTGGCAATGCACCAAATGCAACCTTACTATTTTGGGAATCCTGACTTAGAGCCGACTCTAGACCAGATTAGAATCGACTCTAATCTATTGCAAAATTCAGAAATATCAGAGATGACTCCAAAGGTTATCTTTTTTCAAATAAACTTCAACGGCTCTTTCCTTTTTTTGTGCAAAACTCATTCACAAGGATAATTAACGGCTAGTTTTTATCTAAAGATGGATTAAGAGGAAATTATAAAAGGGAGCTTCCGACTATTTAAAAAAGAGAAAAAATAGAGAGGAAAAATTGAAAATCAAAGAGAAAGAATTCAGATTTGAAATCCCAAGTATTCGAAAAAGAGTTTAGAGAAATCCAAAGCATTCAAAAGACTACTTTGAAGGATTTCCATCAAATCAAAAAGAGAAGAAAAGAGCACTAGTTCTTCAATAGCCTCTACATCAATGAATCTTCAAGAGCTTCAATTCTATCTTGAGGAAGATCATTCAAAAGGAGAAGATGAAAAGAAGAAAAGTCCAACTTCAGAAATCTTCTAAATCAAGCTCTTCTATTTTTATCTCATTTATATTGTTTTATTTACTCATTTGAGGAGCTTTATTGTTATTATAACCATTCCATTATTACTCTTGTTGTTTGATTCAATCACATGATTGATTGAATCAGGGGAGGTAGATTAGCCTCGTGCAAGCTATGAAGCTTATGATAGGTTGTGTACTGGTGAGCCTATAAAAATCGGTAAAAACCGGTTAAATTTATTATGATTCCATTGTAAAATAATAAGTTTGGATTATGAGCTTGTAAAATAATTCGGCTTTAAATTCAACCCAATTTGAAACTGGGTTTACGTGCAGGCATGTATGTTGGCCCAGCTGCCCCAAAGTTCGGGTTGGTATGGTATTCGACCATGCCAGTCCCGTAACAAGGGGCAGAAATCGAGAGGCGAATGCGGTGCCCAAACGACTTGAGCCTTTGGCTGTCTTAAAACTAGACGATCCAGACCCTCGAATTCGGCTATAAATCAGCCTTCGCCGGCGCGTGATCTCCGCTTTCGGGTTAGAGGTTTTCGATCGGATCGCGATCGCGATGTTTCGTGCTCGCTCGTTTCATCTAGCTCCCTTTGTCACTTAATTTATTTCGCTCCCGAGAGGTAAAATAAAGGGAAGAAAGCAGGGTGGGAAACCCTCGTCTCCTCTCTTCCTCTCCTCGTGCCCTCGCTAGTCCCGATCGGACGGTCCGGAATGGCGCAGAAGCTGCAGCAGCAGCTCAGGGACGTCGGGTCGAAGCTCGACAACCCTCCCACTTCCAAAGATGCTCTGATTAAGCTCCTAAAGGTGAGTTTTTGGGCGTAATTTTAAGTTTCAGGGGCTATGATTTAGCTGATTCGTGTCTTAATTGGTGGAAAGATTCGTTTTTTTGCGTCATCCTAGGATTCTTTTGGTCAATTCTAGGTTTTGATGTGAAGATGTAGTTTTTTTTATTAGGGTTTGGGTTGAGTGGAAATATTTGTCGGGATTTTGGGGTTCTTTTTGACGTGGACGTGGTTATTACAGTCTTAGTCGCGAAAAAGCTTCCACTTTTGGCTGCCAAGAGGTATAATTGTTCTGGAAAAAAAAAAACAGAAAAAGAAAGTCGATTGAATAAGTCGTTTTTCCGTTAAATTTTCTGGGCTCCTTTGTGAACTTGGTCAGATTAATTAAATTGTTTACACTCCTGGGCAATGAAGACTCATCGAGTAGCTATGGCTATAGGGATGGATGAATTGTGGAGAAATATTTTTATACTTGTCTTTTGATTTTGGACTTTGGATCTTGACAACAATTTTTCTTTTTAGAGCTAAATTTTTGTCTTGATTTTATGTGGGCAGCTCTTTCGGCTACCTAGTATCTCAGGCAGCGTTATCTTAATAATGGAACCGCTTAGGTTTATTTTGTTGCTGGCTTGCTGTTGATTTTGTCATGATGTTAGAAATTTAAAGCCTGATCGTAATATATATCAGAGCGATGAGTTGTGAGTAATGTGAAACTGCCAAACAAAGCGATAGACAATCTCTAAAAAGCCAAGAGAATGAGTGATGTGGGAACTGAAAATAATTCACTGGAGGGATCATGAGTTCCATATTACTCAGTACAATGTGGCATATAGGAAATGGCACTGAGGGAGCCGGGAGGGAAGTCAGTTTGGAACAGGTTCATTATGTTGGGATGAGAATTTTGTGCATTAGTTTGTGAATGGATTCAATATAATAGATATAGAAATCAATAACAGAGCATCTATTGTTGACGTCATTTGCTTGTTCAGTGTAAGCAATAGCAATGAATTATTAGAGATGACATAAGGTGTCAGGAAAGTGAGGAAGGAAGGGTTACAGATTTAATGAATTCTTGCAACACTAAATAAAGTGAGAAAGCAGACAATATAAAACTGTCAGGCTGAAACAACACTATAAAGAGGATGGTACTCAGGTTATAAAGTCTTCAACTGCAGGTATAGTCTAAAAAAGGGTAAAAACCCAAAGGTAGAACAAAACATTCCCAACCAAAGGAATGTAGTGGAAAATAATCTGATTGCTTGATACACCAATTGCTTAAATGGTAAATTTGGTTTCCAAATCTGTCAGGGTTATCTATCTATGAAATATACTCTTTTAGAAAGTAATTTAGTCCAGAAAGGAGTGAACATGGAAAAAAAGGAGCATATAACATGTAATTTTAAAAATATAATGGAGTTTTCTTTTTTGGCAACACTTTTTTTCTTCTTTTGGTTAGGTATGATCATGTGAAAATTGAGGAAGTGTGCCTTAAGATCCAAGGGAACTTCACAAAGCTTTGGGGCAAACTTTTTCAATTGCATTGTGCCATTGTAACGAAGATTTATGGGCATGCGCTAAGTCAGGAGATAATGGTTCTTACAAAGCTAATGAACTAAATTAAATATTCACCTAAAACGATTATCCAGTTTCTGTAACTCTAAGACACTGTAGAGGGCTTTGATTATCTGACATGCAATGGTAAATGCAGTTTAAATAATATATCTTGCATGGTAAAATTAAGACTTTATTCTTAAAACGAGATATATTATATATAAACAACACACTAGAATTTTCAATGGTATTCAGGCTCCTAGTCAACTTTATCATATAGAGAGTGCACTATCTTTGCTGAGTTGCAGTCAAATTGAATAAATAGTGCACCTAAACCTTGTTGCAGATCATATTTTGAATCTACTTGCTGATCAGATGCTAGATCAAGTTGATACAAACTGTATGAACATTGAATCTTATCTCCATGGCACAATAAATATAGTGCTGATTAGCCCTACAGGTTGAGAGGCTTTGTTTTTAATGGGTCAGGCATGCTAATTGATTAGACAAGAAGGTCAGACATTGTGGTGGAATTGAGATTTCATGACAGTTGAACTGTGTTAATTAAATTGTTCCAAGCTTTACGGCTTACATGTTCTGTGAACTTGAGGAGAATGATATTTTCTGTCATGATTAGGTTGCAGCATGATACATGTACAACACTGATTGGACCCCTGTGTTTTCTGTATGCAATGAGACAAATTGGAAGAAAGTTTTGTTGCATCCTATGTACGTTCTAGTCATGCAGATATAATAACTCAAAATTATGGAGGGAAGTACTGCTATTTGTTTGAGACCATTAGCTATTACATAATATACATTCAGCAGATAATTTGGATAGAGTACAAAACCATTTCAAATTTGCATTCAATCTCGCTATCAATGCTACAAATTAGCAGGTACTTGTGATGATTGGAAACATTTCTCTAGGGTTAAGTGTGTCAACTAGACCTTGGACCTTTCCCAATTTGGACCTAGACTTTAAATGCTAGTTACGATTGAGTTCCAAATCTAGCTTTGATTTCAAATTTGGTTTCATATATGTAAATGTTAACTTATGCATTACTTTTCTTGTGGCTAGCTATCTGCAAATGTTTTCTAAATTCATATTTCATATTCTGCTGTTTGAGGGGGGAAATCTAATATCTTCTTGGATGTTTAGCAAGCTGCAAACTGCCTCTCTGAGATAGATCAGTCACCACTGTCTTCAATGTTGGACTCAATGCGGCCTTGTCTTAATGCAATTGCCAAACAAGAGTTGTTGAAACATCAAGACAGGGAAGTCAAAGTTCTGGTAGCTGCCTGCATTTGTGAAATCACCCGGATAACTGCACCAGAAGCTCCTTACAGTGATGATGTTCTAAGGGTACTTTCTTTTCTTGACAGAGATAAAATGCATTCAGGCTTTAAGAAGATATTTGGCATAAATTGACTTATGGATCTTATCTTCTGACGGTAATGTTTTTATTTCTTGCAGGACATATTTCATTTGATTGTTAGTACGTTTAGTGGATTAGGAGATATTAATAGTCCATCATTTGGAAGGAGGGTTGTTATCTTAGAGACGCTTGCAAGATACAGGTCATGTGTTGTGATGTTGGATCTTGAATGTAATGATCTCATAAATGAAATGTTCGGTACATTTTTCTCTGTTGTCAGGTATATTTAATTTGCCAAGTTTAAATGTAGAGGCTAAAAATTTCCTTGAATATCACATGCCTTTATATAGAGATGTGCTAGGAATCTGTTTAAGTCTGGAAAGATGTCTCTTTATGACAGCTGTCATCTTTACTAATAAGAAATGCATCATTTTTGTTTGTTGTTGGGCGGGGGGGGGGGGGGGGGGGGGGTGTTCACAGCTTCCTTGGTTATTATTTGTACCTCCTAAGATTAGCTAGTGAGCTTGACCTCTTTTGCATTATAGTGGCTATTTTAATGACAAAAAACTTATAAATATTATCCCAGTTACGGCTTATTAGCAATATTTACCTATATTTATCAGTTACAGATATTTCTGGATAATCTTGTAACAATCATTGAAGCATCATAATTATAGTCACTATTCCCTTGAATTTTACATGCAGTGATGATCATCCACAAAATGTACTTGCATCAATGCAAACAATAATGGTCCTTATTCTAGATGAGAGTGAGGATATACAAGAGAATTTGTTGAGTACTGTACTCTCTGCTTTGGGCCGGAAAAGAAATGTGAGTGCCCTTTCTGTTGTTCTCCTTGTTCTTCTTCTCATATTTTCTTCATCTGTCTATTCTTTCATGACTTTATCCTTGGAATGTCATGTATATGTTTGGAGTTGTGTTCCTGCACAGGTTAGGACCTATTTCTTCGGTACTTTCTTTTTAAATAGTTGATTTTGTGAAATTTGTGGCACTAGGATTATTCTATGGCAGCACGGAGGCTCGCGATGAATGTTATAGAACATTGTGCAGGAAAACTTGAGCCTTTGATAATGCAGTTTCTCGTGTCATCAATGTCAGGTGACAACAGTTATTTGAACAAATCACTTGACTATCATGAAATCATCTATGACATATATCAGTGCGCACCCCAGATTCTCACAGGAATTGTTCCTTATATTACAGGAGAGTTGTTGGTAAGCACACCATATTGCTAATAGTCTGCATTACTACCTCTTGTTTAGTTGATGTTGCTGTTTTTTGTAAAATAAGGTGTGCCAGAATGATATGAACTGACCCTATCTATTTAAACAACTCCTGATTCCTTTGAATTTCTTTATGAATTTTCATTTCCTTTGCTTATTTGACCCATGTAATGCTGTGATTCTTAACTATCTTCTATCACCTAAATTAAGTTCATTGGATCCATGGCCAAGTAGTGTATCTATTCCTTTGATGCATTTGACGTCAATTTATATTAATCATTGATTTATAAGATATTTGCCAGGTATCTAGTTATTCCCAGCCTTGTCTTGACCATAGCAATGTCTACTTATAAAATATAAAGTGATATGTTATTCCATCTCAAATTTGAAGATGTCCAAAAGTTTGTGAATAGTGGAAGACATGATATGAGCTCACAAAACTATGAACTTGTTAGGTATATGATCTTTACTTTACAGCCACATTTGTTTTAAGATTGTTAATGTTTCATCATCCCTTTGTATTGCCAGAAATTTCATGTCTGGATCCTTTTTCCTCTATATATCTACTTGTGGGCTATTGTTTTATCTAGATATATTTGGACCCTTAACTTCAACTCATTTATTGGTAAGTCACATTATTTGGTGATGGGCTACATAAAAAACATTTTGGTCATTCAAGGGCTCCCATTATCCCTCTGTACCTTGCCTCTGTCCTTCTATGTTTTCTAATTTTTACTCTTCTATGTCTCTTTTTCTTTCATTTCTTGGCTTGAAGGCTATGAGGAACATTATACTTAGCATATTTAGATCTTCTGCCTGTTATTTTGAAGACCTGATAATAGTTGCTTTTGTGGACAAAAATATTCGATCTAAATTTCAGTCAGTGTTTGAGATGTAGATGCAAAAACTTGGCTTAACTGTCGAGAAAACTTGTTTTGTCTAATCAGTGAATGCACATTTAACAATACCTTAATTTATTGAAATGGATTCCATGTTCACCAGTCAGAAGAAATATGGAAGCAGCAATCCCATGGCTCAACAAAACCATAAAAGTGCATGTTTCAAGATATTTCTGTTTTAGCTGGCATAGCGAAAGTACATGTTTCAAGATATTTCTGTTTTAGCTGGCATATCGATAGTTTTAGAAGAGAATTTTGATACAATGCAACTACTTTGTAATTGTAAGATTGGGAAGATTGACATCATCAGAATCTTTGAATCTTCATTGACCACTTCAAATGATGTAATGGGATGTTATTCTTATAAGTTTTACCAAAAAAAATAATTACCTTTGATTTGATTAAAATTTAATGATAAAAATGATGAAATGTTCCAATAGCCTTGCATCATTCATTGTTTTGGTGTGGATATTTATTGCAGTTCTGAATTCATGAAATTTTCTATCTAAAATTATTGATATATATTTAAATTAGGAAGCCTGGATTATTTTTTTAACCTCTCTTAATTAAATGAGAAATATATTGGTAGTTCTGACTCCTGAATTTTGAAATTCTGTAGACGGATAAGTTAGATGTTCGGCTGAAAGCAGTGCAATTACTCGGTGACCTGTTTTCTTTACCTGGTGTATCAATCCCTGAATCTTTTCAGCCGCTCTTCTCCGAGTTCTTGAAGAGATTGACCGATAGAGTGGTGGAAGTTCGCATATCTGTAATTGAACACTTGAAGAATTGCCTGATCTCAAATCCTTCCCGACTTGAAGCTCCTCAGATCATCAGTAAGGAGGCCTATTCCAATTTGTGTTTTGATTTGCTATTAATGTGTTTGTTGACTGATAAATCATTTTTTAAGTGATGATTGTCTTTTTTTCCCAGAGGCGCTAAGCGATCGATTGCTAGATTATGATGAGAATGTTCGGAAAGAAGTTGTTTCTGCAGTTTATGATGTGGCTTTCCATTCATTGAAAGTCATTCCATCTGAGATAGCTAGGCTGGTTGCAGAACGCCTTCGAGACAAATCTGTTTGTCCTTCTGCTTGTATTTACGTCTAATCGATTAGTCTTGCTTTCTATGATTAATTTCATCACATGTGTTTTCTACCTTGAAATGTTTTCAGCTATCTGTCAAAAGATACACCATGGAAAGGCTGTCTGATCTGTACAAACTTAATTGCATAAAGAGCTCTGATAGCTCATTGGATATTGAAGATTTTGGGTGGATACCAGGGAAGATATTGAGATGCTTATATGACAGAGATTTTAGGTAAGAATTATATGAAAATTGTACAAGACAGTGGCAGTTTTGGTTACTCATGTGGTGTTTTTTGAAAATTGTTACCTGACATGTATCAAAGGGATCCAAATTTGATGCATGTTATGTTAGGGGATCTTTAAAAGTTGCACAAATTAATGATTTCCAGTTGCACAAATTAAGGTTGAGGTGATGGAGAATTAATTTAGATGGTATAGGCATGGAAAACAAAGATTCAAGGTGTCTCCAATGAAGAGAATCGTTGTTGAAGGTTGGAGAAGTAACACAGGTGGAAGTAGTGAGAAAGGATATTGGAAATCTTGAAATAGCATCATGGATAAGAGATTCGCAGAGCCAACCTTGAATAGTTGGGGGAAGCCCTGATGGTCATGTTGTATGACATGCATATTAAATTAGCAGCGAACATAGCAATGAAACCTGTTCCAGTAATCTGGGGCTGGCTATATAGATCCTTATTCTCAATCCTTCATATAAAGGCTTTCTTAAGTGGAATCCAAGCTTTTCCAATTCCTTTCTTTACGGATATCAGTTTTAGCTTGGACCTTCCCCTCTTTAAATAATCCTTGAACACAAAGTTGAGCATTCTGCTGGTTTGGTACCATCTCATCATTTTGTTGGACGCTCAGATCACCATCTTGTTTGTCTTACATCTATAGGTTAAGTCTTACCAGGTTTTTAATTTAGAACATAGTCTGTTTGGTATTTGCTGGCCTAAATGAAACAAACCCCATTATGGCTTTTTGTTTGGTTTAGCATGGCTTCCATCTTTTTGATTGTGGTCAGTGTTGTTAGTTTAAATCGACATTCGTATTGGACACTAGTTTCATTCTCTGTTGTCATTCTTCTTCTTCTTCTCTGTTGTCATTCTTCTTCTTCTTTTGTTTTGGGAAAACTGCAGGAGGCTGTCTCTCTATGTTTATTGTCAAATTTGTTGATATGAAGCAAGATCTTGCTTATATTCCATTAGATTTCTCAAATCTTAAAAAATGTGAACAATCAAGAAAGAAAAGATTTTTATTCTGTTTTCTTTATGCAGTGTATGGTACAAGTACTATTATTTATCATTTTCTCTATCTTGTAATATTTTTCTAATTGTTTCCTGGAGCTGAACATTTTCATCTTAATTTTATGTATTTCTTTTCTGTTTCCCTATCATTTTCCTATTTGAGGTCTATGTGTTAGCAGTTCTGAGATGCCACTTTGTTGTATAGGGATTCTTCTAACATTTTTTATCCTAGCTACCCTGAGGAACAAGGAATGTCTTTTTTCCCCTTATCAATCAAAGAATATTATGATTTGAGCCAGTTGTGGGAAATTGGTATAACCTGATGTTATTGAGAAATATTTGTCCTCTTTGGCTTAGTTGGCTCTCATTTTGTAGGAAAATCATTTATTTTTCATCTTTGGGATGCACAGTAGTACCATCCTACCATTTTGTTAATTTTCTTTTGATTTTTTTTCACTACTAAGTCTAATAAAACAAATGATTAAATTGTTCAATTTTTGCTAATTTATCAAAAAATTGTGTGCTCTAGCAATATCTAGAGTGAGAAAACACCATTCCTTCGAATGAATTTTTATTGAATGATGATTGTTGTTCCCGAACCTCCAAAGACACCACTTCTGCTGCATGGGTTGTAAACTAAGTGTTTTAAGGTTTTTAAGCAAGGATACATCTGTTGGATGATAGAGGTATCCTATTAAGTAATTTGACTTGACTTTTTCCTCCCTTTTTTTGTCCTTATAAAGAGGATGTACTTGTAACATTTTGACAAACTTCATACAGATCAGAGACGATTGAGCTTATTTTATGTGGTTCTTTGTTCCCATCTGAGTTCTCAATCAAAGATAAGCGAAACATTGGGTAAGAATTTACTCAGGGTTTGATAAAGTTGAGGTCAAGGCTCTTGAACAGGTTCTTTTGCAAAAGCAAAGGTTTGTATAGATTCCATCTGGATATTACGGGATTTCCAATGTTTACTCTTTAGTTAAGTCTTGTATTTGATAGGCTTTGCACGGATTTTCAGGGGATTTCCTCTTGGATTGCAGGTTACAGCAAGAAATGCAAAAATATCTGTCCCTTAGACAGACACATCAGGTTTGCATATGTTTGATATTTTCAGTACATTTACTTAATTTCAAGATGCCATTACAAATCAGTCTTGCTGAAAAGCAGGAAGATGGCCCAGAGCTCCAAAAGAGAATTTCTGGCTCCTTTCGTAGTATGTCTCGCTTGTTCAATGATCCTGCAAAGGCTGAAGAGAGTTTTCAGATTCTGAATCAGCTAAAAGATGTGAATATATGGAAAATATTAACAAGCCTACTTGATCCTAGCACTAGTTTCCATCAAGCATGGTCATATCGGGTATTTACTATTCTGCGATTCAAGCTAATACCTTTTAAGGTTCTAATCCATAATAGCAATTATAGCATGGTCAGTGTACACCAGAACTTCTGAACAATAAAGTGATGTAGTTTGTGGTATAGCTGTGACTTTACTTTTTAATCTACAGAAGAAAAGCTAAATGACAAGTACTTAGTTAAACAGCTAGAGTCAGCTGTGAATTCTGGCAAATCATTATGGCTTTATTTTCTTGCATGCAGGATGAATTGCTTAAGATCCTTGGAGAAAGACACCCACTTTATGATTTTATGGGCATGCTTTCAATAAAATGTTCATATCTACTCTCAATAAGGAGTATGTTAAGGAGATTCTTTCAGAAGCTGCTGCACAGCAATCTGTTGGAAATACGAAGCTAATGTCATCATGCATGAATCTACTTACGGTAACATATACTCTCTGCGCACACCATGCCACTGATACATTTAATTAGTCTGCAAGCTTATGTTTCCTGGTCAGTTGGAGGGTGACTTTTTGCTGCTGCTGATTAACTTGATATTTCCAAACAAATGGACCATTTCACAGTATGGCAGGGTTTGAAAACCATCGTAAAATTCCCAAATCATCACTTGCTATTGTTGGATCCATAGATTCATCGTGAGAAACATGGACCTTCTCAGATATAAGTCGCTTGACGCAAGAAAACAGTTTAGTTAAAATAGTGTGCTGTATGAAGCATTGACTCTTGTTGGGTCAAATCTTTGAAGTAATGGTTCTGGCTATCAATTCATGGTTTCAATCCCAATATTTGATTCAAAGTTGAGAATACATCTGCGGCAGTAGGTTTAGTAGAATTATATATCTTAGAAGTGATTTTGGGACACATTTAACATACTTAGTCCACTTTTTGCTTGGTGATGCATATTTTAAGTAGCAGCCTGACACTGCTGCTGTCATTTATGGTGGTCATAGGCTAGCTTGTGTTTTCTAGTGCTGCTGCCACCACCATCACTGGGCTTCATCCCTAATGGTGTAACTAATGTCATTCCTTTTGAATTATGATTTTTACATATGAGGAGTACAAGTTGGTACATGTGTGAAAAGCACAATCAGAATCTTTTAGAATAAAATGTGTAATCATTGTGGTGATGTTAGAGTAATTAATTCAAAGATGTATGCTCAGCTAGGCTTTTTGATGATGAAAGGATTTAGGATACAAGTTCAATCAGGTTATCATTCGGTCATCGTTGTTTAGATAATTCCCTTGATGCTTTCATCATAAAGTCCTTTTAAGTTACCCTGGTTTTTGAAGATCTTGATTCACCTCACTTCATAAACGAATCAATAATGAGGTTCTCTTTATGCTTTGCAATCCCTTTGATGGTTGAGAACTTGAGAGTATATAAGTATTCATAGAGAAAGCACTGCACACTTTCAACCATAGAAGATGCTAATTCCATGCTCTTATTAGGAGGGGAAAGATATGTATGAGCAATTTAAGGTATCTGCTCAAATTTAATTGTGGATCTGTAATTCTGGTTAGGGGTGAGCATTTGGTCGGTTCGGTTGAAAATTGAGCAAAATCAATCAAATCAAAATTTCAGAAATATGTAACCAAATTGAGCCGAATTTTTTTTAAAAAGGGAATGGACCAAACTGAATTGTTCTAATTTGGTTCGGTCGATTTTTTCAGTTACAGGCTTTTTAGGCTTTAAGCCCAAAAAGGAAGAGGAAAGGAGTAATGCAGTTATGGGCTTATTGTTTGGGCTTTAAGTCCAAAATTTAGCTAAGCTACCCAAATAATCGGGTATATAAGGAAATCAGTTCGGTTTGGTTTTTTTGGTTTTAGTCCTAAAAAAGGGGAACCAAACCCAAATAACCTATATATAATTTTTAAAAAAAACCGAACCGAATTGAAAAAAAAAGACTGAACCAAATTGATCAAATTGCACTGGTTTGTTTCGGTTTCTCGGTTAAACCAAAATTATGCTTACCCCTAATTCTGACTTTTGGAAATCATTAAGTACCCTGTGGCAGAGTAAATTTATCCACTTTGAGGACATTTAGTCCTCAACCCAACCAGGAACTTAACATTGTCTCCTGGTTCATTGTGTATTTTGACTGTATAAGAAGAACATTGAGATGAAAGGAATCCATAATTCTGTTGTTGGAATATTTCTCAATCCAATCTTTTGTTTGCTGAGTTAAGTTCCGGAAGGAGGGGAAGACATGCGTGGAAGATTCAGAAATAACTAGAAGATTCTTAAAGAAGGTGGAGGATGTAGTGAGTTAAGGATTTTTATTTGCTAGTACTGGCTTTTGCTGTATCGTTTAGAAAGTTTACATATGACCATTTCCAAGAACACATGGCTAGTTGGAGTGTAGGCGTTGAGAAGGTGCTTCAGGCATGTATAACCATGGAAGCAGCTAGGTGCTTCAAACTAATAACTTTTGTGTTACTTGGAGAAGCTTTCTTTGTTGGGCTACTTGTATTGTGCATAGTGGTCTTCCATTATTTGCAGGGATTGTCTAGTCCAATATATCTTGTTTTGGTTCCCTGATTTCTGCAAGAACCTTCTTTTAGAAGCATAAGGAATGCCTCCTATGGGAAAGTAGGAGTGGGTTTTAAGAGCAGGCTTTGAAAAGGAAACCGAAATAGGTAGGGAATATCCAATGTCTTTTAAAGGTCATCTGAACAATTTCAGAAGAATGTATGCATGCGTTTTTATATCACATGAATCCTGGCAGCTCCTTTCAAGTGGCTATTATTTTAGTTGCAGAGGCCAGAGCATTACATGATTCTTTGAGGTGGCAGTTTTGATGGTAAATGAAGAAAATGATTATATTCATTTGGTAGCTCTGAAAAGTTGTTGGAGAATGATACGTAAATTGGCAAAGTTTGTTCATAAGGATGTATAAAGAAGAGTGTCTCACTCCCATGCGCACAACACGCACCCACCCAAACCCTGGTGGGCCAGCATATAATCATTTGGAATATCTCATAGGTCTTATTTTTTGTTCTTCTTCTCTGCAGTGTAGTTTCTTTTTTCCTTCAAAATTAGTCGTCTTTCCTTTATTATTCTGGATTTGTTCTTTTCATCATATAAAGCTTAGTTTTAAATTTTTATTTTATCTTTTTAGTTTATGTGACTTTGAGTTTGCAGATCATATTAACTTTAATTGAAAGATTGTACATGTCCACATCCTTTCAGAGTTTCAGCTTTGAGTTTGCACATTTTTAAATAAATCTAAAGCATATTTGTGAACTTATAGGGACAAAGCTGCTACTTTTTCCTCTTAAAAATGCAGTGCTGTAGAAAGCCCAGCCCCCCACCCCCAACCCCAAAAAATGAAGGACGTATTTTGTCATTCCACAATTCCTCATAAGTGCTTTTTGTGAAGATTGTTTCAAGCATTCAACAAAATTCCCAACTTCCATAGTGCAACTTGGTCATTGATGGCTGTAAATTTCATTTAACTAGATGAATTACCTCTAGCTTGCAGCTAAATGAGTTTATCGTTGCAAAAGAGTCTTGATTTCCTTTTGCAATCAATCCTGGAGGTTATGTAAGCTCGATAATTTTTAATTATTCAGTGCTACTGCCTAGAGAATGGTGTTTATCTCAATATTTTATGCAGAGAATGTGGCCATTTTCATGAGGCTTTAACTGATATGACATTGTCAAGTTAGGAATGTATAATCTATATGAATTTTATAGATGGTTAAAATCAGTGTCTTGGACGCTGGGACTGTTAAAATCAGTGACCAAAGTGCCAGTAAATTAAGAATGTTCAAGGTTCAGGTTAAGGTCAGGAAATTATGCCTCCTGGAGAGAGTATACCAATATGTGGTTCTGCTTTGAGGCAGAAAAGTTTTTAGATAAATCTTAGCCATGCTTTGTTTAAATTGCAAAATTTTTATCAGTTTTAATTAAATCAATATTTTCTATCATGCTTGTTACAATGATGTGAAGATTATCAAACTGCCTTTTTCCAGGTTATTGCTAGTTTCTCTCCCCTTCTGCTGGCTGGTTCAGAAGAAGACCTCGTTCATCTTCTGAAAGAGGACAATGAAATAATAAAAGAAGGTATTACTCATGTTTTGGCAAAGGCTGGTGGGACCATTCGTGAACGATTGACAATGACTTCAAGGTGCAACTGGTTAAACTTATAGGATGAAATTAAACATTCTCACTGAACAAGGATTTTGATGTGCAACTGGTTACACTTATAAGTGGACATAACTGTCACTGAGATTTGGTTTCTCATATTCTGTTGGTGTTGTTTTCAGTTCTGTTGACCTACTGTTAGAAAGGCTATGTTTGGAGGGTACACGGAAACAGGCAAAATTTTCTGTACAGGCCCTAGCAGCAATAACTAAAGATGATGGTCTGAAGTCCCTCTCTGTTCTATACAAGGTCATCTTGTCATAATTCATTGTCGATTATTTTACTTCATCTTTTGAACCTTATTCTTCTAGGAGCCTCTTATTATTGATAGCAATTGCATTAGATGACATTTTCAACTGGGTTTACAGAGGCTTGTGGATATGTTGGAGGAGAAAACACACTTACCAGCCATATTACAATCTCTGGGATGTATAGCCCAGACTGCATTACCAGTTTTTGAAACCAGAGAGGATGACATTATAGAATTCATTAGGAGCAAAATCCTGGAGAGTAGTAATGTATGCCTATCCTTATGAAAGTTGAAAGTTTGTATACATTTTTTCTGGTTTTTAACAATATGATAGATATTACTGGTTTAACATGTCATTATTCGTTTCAGAAGGATGATGGAGTTTCCACACAGAAGACTGAATGGAGTGAAAGGAGTGAACTTTGTTTATTAAAGGTTAAGTGTTTGGAGAATCATTTTTATTTTAAACACTTATTTCCTGGTGTTCAAAACATGATTACAGGTGCCATACTCCTGGTGACGTGAGGATCTTATTAATTGTTAAATGTGACTACTGACCACACAACTTGACTGCACTAATGAGCTATGTTTTGCATGTAAACTGCAGATCTTTGGCATTAAGACTTTAATGAAGAGCTACTTATCTGCCAAAGATGCTCATTTACGACCCGGAATTGAAAAACTTATGGAAATCCTAAAAGACATTCTCTCGTTTGGGAATGTTTCAGAGAATATAGAATCAAGGTACTGAGGGGAAACCATTGTCCACTGACCTTCCTGTATAGGGAATTTTCTTATGGTTTTCTCTTTCTATGCACATTTTTCCTATTATTTTATCTGGTTGAAGAGTAATGGCCTTTGCAGTGCTGCTGATAAGGCACATTTGAGGCTTGCTTCAGCAAAAGCTATTCTTCGGTTGTCAAGGCATTGGGATCACAAAATACCTGTTGATGTTTTTTATATGACGTTAAGAATGTCACAGGTAGACTCACATTCTTAACATTAATTTATTGACACTTTGCTTTTTGAGAATTTCTCCAACAATGCCATCCACGCAATTCTTCTTCTTCTCCTCTTCCTCCTGGCGTTTACTGGTTTTTATCCCTGATTATTTAGGATATCTATCCTCAATCTGGGAAATTATTCCTCAGCAAAGTGCACCAGTATATCAAGGAAAGGCAATTGGATGCAAAGTATGCTTGTTCCTTCTTGTTAAACATAAATGATTATCACAATCCAGAATATGAAGAGGTCAGTATACTTACACGTGTATATATTTGTAGTCGAACCACTTATCAGTATTGTGCATTCTGCCTTTGGTTGCTTGAATGAGGACACTTTTTTGTGCATTCTTCAATCTGCCAGTGCAAACAAAGTCTACTTGAAGTTATCCAAGTATGCCAACAACTTAAGGTACGACAACTTTCTATGCAATGCGAGATGAACACGCTGGTTGCTTATCCAGAATACATCCTTGCATATTTGGTCCATGCCCTTGCACATCATCCTTCATGTCCAAATACTGAAGAGTGCTTGGATGTTCAAGCATTTGAGCCCACTTACTGGTATGTTGAGTTTTATTAAACTCTATCTCCTTTTGTCTTTACGACTCAATCTTAGAGGGCCTTGCAGCAGGGCATATGTTGCTTCTGTCACCGTACCTTTTACATTTTAAGTAAATGTTATCTAAAACTTCATAGAAATTTATAAATTTGTATTTTTTGCCTATCGGCATGCATTTTATGATTATATATCCTATGATCATGTTATGCTTGTAGAGCAATTCCCTATTAGAATTTCTGTATTGAAACATTGCTTCTAGTATGAAATTTTCTTGCTTGCACCCTAAGCTACAAAATAAAAAGCTGTTAATCATGTTAAGTGGCCCATATTATGTCTTCTGAGAATCATTCCTTGATGATCACTACTGTATATTATCTAGTTCAATCCTACAAGACGATACATTCACTGTTGAAGTTTGGTAGGCTGTAATTGAATACCATCGCTTTGTTTGTCAGTGGCCTCTGCAATTGTGTACTGAAGTTTTTTCTCTTTTATTTTATTATATAGGGGGGAGGGGGATTTTATTTGCTATATTATTGTCTTAAACTAAAGAAATGATCGACTACCTTGTTCGATGTTTTAGATCTTGTTAAATTCAATAGTTTGGAGATATGTGATACTCTTACATGTACCGCTCAAATTGTATTTTCATTTCTGTAACTTAAATATTTGGAGGCTTTTTTCCAATAGTGTGTTTTGTGTGAATCTTGCGGATGCTACATATGCTATTTTAGAAATATGAAGAGCAACATGTGAGTTTCTATACTTTATTTTCTTTATATGGTTAAAGCATGTGGCATATGGAGCTTTGCATCCCACGATCATTTGTGTTAGGTGATGCATTAGCTGATGTTAGTTAAAGCCTTTTGTTGAAGTAGCACTGTTTCTTGACAGTAGTTGTCTCACTGGTCTCATATTTCTGAGCTGCATGTGAAAAGAGAATTAAGGATGCTATTCATGTACTGTACTAGGTTGAAGTGTGTTATCTCATGCTTGTAACTATAAAATTGTGGGAAATTAAAATATGGGAACCAAAGCTGCATGAGAAACTTTCATGTGTTGGTATGTTAATTACTTTGTGGTTTCCAGGCGGTTGCATTTGTTTATTTCCACGTTGTTGAATGGAGAAGAAGGCCGACAATCTGGTGATGTCTCCAACAGGAAAAGGGAGAGCTTTACTGCAGTAGTTTCCATCTTGCACAGTATTAAAAGCTCAGAAGATGTGGTTGATATAGCAAAGTCAAAAGTAGGTGATTTTTAAGTCATTTAGTGCCTGGACTTCTTACCGTCATGTCAAATAATTGTGCATTTTAGTTCATAAGAATCAATCTATATTGTGATGAAAATTTTATCTTCATGGTCTGCTGTTAGATAATTTGATGACAAGTTTGATGTCAAATTTACAGACATTACATGCTATATGTGATCTCGGCCTCTCAATTGCAAAGAGATTGGTCCCGGACCAGACAGATATTTCAGCAATCAGCACAGTTCCCCTTCCACCTATGTTATACAATCATGTTGAGAGAAACATAGATGTAAGCTCCATGGTGAGTATGTTCAACATAAGCATATTACCTTCTCCGGTGCCAGGTGAATGTTGAAAAGGAACATTAACAATTTCATTTTAGGATCATTCATCTTGCTATAACTACAAAATCATGTTTTTGTTGTGGTTAAGGTAGATTGAAGGAATGCTATGATTCTATTTTGCCCAATCTTAGTAAACATGCTGAGTTAGTTCTCATAATATATGTCAGTCATCAGACATTTGACCAAATATGGTGACGCACAGCTGACCTGGTCCTGGCAATAAAAATATGAAATTGTTATAATAGTTTGTTTTAGTAGACAAACGGTTGGGTTTACTTGAGGAAGCTTTTGGCTTTTTTTAATTATCATTGAAAATTAATGTATATCAATATTGTTTCTGTTTTTCTGTATATGTTTGGACTGGTATCACAGATGACATGGCTTATACGATACATGGGTTGACACAAAGACTTTGTCTTGCTGTCTTTTCTGTAGGTTCCAGACTGTTGCAGTGTAACTCATTATTAAGAACGTTGTAGGCTTATTTCTTTTAGCAATCTATATACCTAGTCAAGATAAATTTGGATATTCTTTTTTGTTATCAATGTTGCAGCCTTGTCTTGTTATGTTTTGGTTCACTCAGCTAATATTGGATGAAACCATGGTATGCTGCATCACCCCATACCTGTGCATAAGCACTTATTCAAGTGCGAAGGCAAGTGTTTTGGTGGGGGGACCTTCCCCCCCCCCCCCCCCCCCCAAAAAAAAAAAAATTTAGAAGTCCTCATTGGTAATGCTGTGGATATCTGAAAAGTCTTTTTATTTCCTTAAAGCTGGCCCTCTTCCCCCAAAAGAAAAGTTGAAGGACTACAATATATAATAGAAATGATATGATGAAGTAACACTTACATGAGTTACAAGAAAGGAGTAGTTTCATATCTAATCAAAATTGATATACTATAAAATTTATTATTTGATTTAATGTGGTATTTTGTGATTAGTTGTCTTTTACTTACACAACACTCAGTAACATGTTAACAAAAACATGGCTTAAGTAAAAGAAAACAGTAGGACTAATTCTTAGCTCCCTCAAGAAAAAAAAAAAAGTATAACTTGGCTCCCTCGAGAGAAAATTTTTGGCTCTGCCATTGTATTTACCATACAGGCACTAAACTGGTACATGGTATGGAAGGTGTCCCAAGTATTGGTAAGCTGAACTGACCCTCATGCTGGGTGTGTTAACATTGTACCAAGATGGTATTAGTATGAGGTCTAGTACGAAGGTTGTGAACATTGGATGGAACCAGTATTAGCTAGTTCATCCTATTGAAAGGGATTAAAATTTGAAGTTTGAACTTATAGTATGTGTCTCAACGTCCTACTACTGAATTTTAGTGTTTGTTGGTTAATTCTCCTCCATCTTGTGGCTACCACTATTTTTCTGAATGGTTTTTTATGGATTATTTTTATGAGAAACATGATACTAATTTAGGATACTAAGGCATTGTCAAGACATAAGCATGCCTTTTCTTGCTCTTGCAGCATCCTGCTGTATTGATGGTAATTTTCCTGTAAATGTTTGCTATTTGTTTCTTTCAGGATGCTGATGAGCTGAGCTGGTTGGGTGGTGAGAGTGCCTTGGCCCATTTTGAAGCACTTCAAATTGAAAATAAAGAAATGGTGAGTACACTAGTGTGGAATTTAGGAAACTTTAAGTTGTTATTTGCATGCCTGGTCCGAATCTTTTAGATTCTAATTTCAAAAGGTTCTTGTTTTCTGGAACTTCAGATTGATTCAGGCACTGCCAAGGATGACATGGCCTTGGAGGTGAGTGACAGGGATGCTAAGGAAGTGCCATTAGGGGAGATGATGAAAATTCTTAAATCTCAGGGAGCCAAGAAGATGAAAATGATGAAAAAGAACACTTCATCTTTGGATATTAGGAAAAATGAACATGAAGTTGATATTTTAGGAGTTGTAAAAGAAATAAATTTGGATAATTTGGAAAGAGCCCAGGGCATGGAAGCAGGGACTGAAGATCGTGAGTATCATGGAAGTGTACAAATGTCTAGAAAAAATAGTAATGGAAAAGTTATCGTATCTGGGAGAAGAAACAGGGACAAAACTACAATTGAAGTAGCAGTGCCAACTCCAAAACGGAAAAGGTCAGCTTCTGTGCGAAGGTCTCCTTCTGCGAAGGTCCATAAGCAAAGCATAGAAATTCCTTCTGCGCATTCTATTGAGATGGATGAGAAGACACGGCAAAAGAAGTTCACAGAGAAAGGCATGATTGAATCTGCTGATTCAGACTTATTAGCCTCTTGCCTGCCAGTTGTTAAAAGCAACTCATCTAGAAATGGGGAGAAAGATGCTGATGGCTTGCATGTTGAGAATGTCACCAGCAATGACCAAAAGGTAATCTCTTTTCTTATGCACCAGCTAAAACCAGCCATTATCAGGTCTCAGTCACTTTTTTGCTATTGGTTGTATTGCAGAAATCCTCCAGTCCAGTAGATTCTAGTAAAAAAACTAGTCAATCCAAAAGCTTACCTGGTTCAACCAAAAAGCGCAAAGTAAGAAGCATTACTGGCTTAGGGAAGGTAATCTCTTATATTTATTTGGCCATCTTTTGATAGCTCTTTTTTGTTATTTGTGATTGCCCTATGTATTGATCATATGGTTGTCACTGTTGTGATCATGTAATTGCCTGTGAAACTAAATTAGACAATAAACCTCACAATGTGCTGTTTTGTTTTAACTGGAATGGTCACCTTCTTGCATAACTTTTGTTTATTTTATTGTTTAGTTTAGTTTAAACCACAAAATAGTTTTAAAAGCCATTATCATGCCACATTCTTCCACAGGCTGCTACCTGGTAATATTGGTGGTCCAAAATGACTGATTTAAATTTAAGCCTGCACAGGCTAAAATAGTTCTCTGGGTTTAATGTAATACGGTTAAGCTTCTCTATCTTTGGTCTGTTATACCAAGTGTTTTGTTGGGAGAAAATATACAGGATGACCAAGAAACAGTGGTCTAATCAGGGGTGATGAGTTTGATCTAGTAATCCTAAAAGAATGATCCAATCTGATAAACTTGATATTCATTAAACCAAAATTGTTAAGAAGCACATATCCCAAACAGTAATATTGTTCATTTAGAAATTGGGAAAACAAGACAAACAAAAAAGCATGGATCAATTGCATCATCTCTTAATGAAGCAACTATGTAACCTTTCACATACAAATAGCTGACAAAGAGGTGGGGAAGGTTGGACTTTAGCCTAGCCTGTTGGTTTGGTGTGGAAGAGAGGTGGGAATCAAGGTTGGGGGCAGAGGATAAAGCTTGCCAATGGCAGTGGGTAGCAACTGCTTGTGTAGCCCTGGTTGATATAAAGTGCCAATACACCTCAAAATCTGGTAACTATCATGCCCGGTTGTTAGAACTTTATAATTAACCAATTTTAAATTCCATGAGATAATTGAATTTATTCAGATTGATGTTTGCAAAGAACGTGATAAAATCATCTAAAGAGGAAAATAATCCAGGTTTAGCAAGTGCTTTTACCAAAGCATAACGGCGATTGATTTTCTGCTGTTTGTTTGAAGATGGACACCATGATAAGTGTGATCCAGTTTATATGGGAGCTTTAAATCAAAGTCGGAGAACTCGGTTTCAGTTTCAGCAGGGTTTGTAGGGTTTCAGTTTTGGTAGTTTCCACAGAAGTTTTGCAGAAGTATTGCTCCAAGTTTTGAAGTTTTGGCTGAAAGTTACTGTAACTGCAGAAATTGGCTGAAAATGGGATGTAGTTTTGATCCATTTTGGCTGAGACTCAAAATCTTGCTTTGAGCATCAAAGTTTATGATAACTTGGATCAAATGAGGGAGTGGCTTAGTGCACGAGGTTTCCACCATTGTAGGGGTCTAGGGAGGGTCAAATCTTTGCAGCCTTATCCTTGCAGGCGGAGAGATTGTTTTTATATTTGAAACTCATGACGTCCAGGTCACACTTGAGCTATGTTACCATTGCACCAAGCCTTACTCTCATATCTTGGATCAAATGACTAAATTTATATTACCCTGCAAAATGGAGTTCTTTAATTGTATTTAATTTGCTTGTATGCTTGAGTGAGTCGAGGGAACAGCTATACCTCTAATGCTTCAATCATTTTCTATTTAGGTCACTGACCTCTTTTCAGAACATCACTTGACATGGATTGAATGGTGTTTACAATTATACAGTAGGAGCACACATTCTATTGGAAGTGAGCAAAGGAATCTCCCTTCATAGAACGATGGTATGCTCATTGGCAGTGGTGGAGCCTGGAAATTTCTTTTTTCTTTTTGTGGGGGCGCGGCGCATGCTATATTTTTTATGGGTGAGCCAAGAATTGGTTCTACCTTTTTTCTACTTAAGCCATGTTTTTATTAACATATCACTAAGCTATTGTACAAGTAAAAGACAACCAATCATAAAATGCTATATCGAATCAAATAATAACTTTATATATTGTATAAATTTTGATTGGACATGGAACTACTTTTTTCTTGTAACTAGTGTAAGCCTGACTTCATCATATCATTTCTATTATGTATTATAGTATTTAAACTTTTCCTTGGGGGGGTGGGGGGCGGGGAAACTTGGCTCCACCTCTGGTCATTGGTTATCTGAATATGCGAAAATTAGAAAACATTTTTTAGTTATTTGTTAATAGATATCTTCATGTAAATTAATTACCTATTTCAAGATCACTTTTTGAGAATAACATTTTTATATTTTTAAATCATTAAAGCAGTTCCAGTATCAAAAGTGATTAGAAAGTTGTGTTTTGTTCAAATACTGGTAGAGAACGAAGCACTGGTCTCTGGTTGTACTTGTTTTTTTTTTTTCCCTCCCCTTTGTTCAACGTCCATGCTAAACAACCCATAAATAAGTCTTATGTGCGTCATTTTAGATTATAATTTTCTTTTCTCTATAAAGAGCATCTTGACTATGGTCCCAACTTGCAGGAACAGTAGTCATTATATTACCTTTTTGGAGCACCTTGTTCATCATGCCTTTCCCTGCACTAATGTTTAGAGACTTACTAGTGCTATCTGTGTTCTCACGTTTTCCTGTCCTCCTTTGTTTGTTTTATTCTCTTCAGGCATCTATTTTTTACCCTTTTTCTTTTGTCCTGCCATTAAATCATTATGTTCTAAGAGTCCTATTATTGAAGCTTGTATGATGGTGCTCATGTCCATTGTCTCTTGTGCAAGCATCTCCTCTTCTGATGGGGATTCTTAGTGTGGTCCTTATTGCTGGAGAGACCACTGTTCCCTTGCCACCACTTGCCCCCACCTCCCCCCTGCATTGCTTTTGAGCATTCCTCTGTAGTAAGAGCCCATGAATGAAGAATCTTTTCCTCATTATTGAGGATACCAATTCAAACCATCTTGCAGCTTAACAAAACCATGATTCTGATTATGATCCCAGACATTAGAAATCTTAATTTCTTCACAACATAGGCTAAGTTTTTGGTTTTCAGTACTGTGAGTCCTTTTATCCTCCTAGATGAACATTATTTGGTTGTCGGTTGTTGGTTGTTTTAGGCTTTTAGCACTGGCTAGTCCGTGGATGTTGTAGCCTTTTTTGACAAAATATTCTTAGAGGTCTATATGAAGCCATGTTCAAGCATGCTCGTCTGTTTCCGCTATTTGTTGTCTTCATTGTGCCATACACAGTTCCAGATAGTTCCTTACTGCATGGTTAAGATGTCAAGCAGAGTTGGCAGTTGACTTTTTATGTTGTGAGTACGAACATGTGGTTTTCATTTTCCTCATGATTTGGAATGGATGGCATGATTAACGCTAGTTAGGTAGGCCATTGCCTTTCTTCTTCTTGGAAGGGTTCAAAATGATCACTTAGCTAATATAGTTTGTGATCAAGAATATCATCCTTCCCTAATCTTTTGGTTCATAAAATCAGATACATGTAAGCTTATCAAAGTGTACATCTAAACATCTTGTGCTCACTGATAGATGAATGGCCCTACATCTTTCTGTTTAATATTGAACATTTGCTAATTGTATTCTAAGATTAGCTTGTGAAGCTGTCAATTTGCTACTTATATTTGCTCATTTTAGTGGTATAATCCATGATCTTCAGGGCACCAATTATAACTTCTTTTCCTCCTCTCCATTATAGTCCTGACCATTATTTATTAATGATTGGGTTCATGGGGTCATGAATTAACAGGCCAATAATGGTTACATTGCCTTTCTCAGAGAATCCTTCTATTCTAGAAGGTCGTGAGCAGGATGTTGTTTGCATTCTTATTTCTACATCAAATTCCATAAAGTTAACATATATCCAAATGTTTGGTTGGGGCACTGTTTCCTATATGGACATAGGGGTTATAGTTTCCATACCATGATAAAACTGGATCGTTGTTGCTAACCATGCATTTCCATATATCAGGCAGATCAAGATCCTCTGTCATCTTATTTATAATGACCCAAAACCTTACCTAAAAGCTGGCTAAAGGTATTATTTAAATACCTTAGCCCTTTATATGTATCAAGATTTACTTGGAGCACAACTATCGTGAGACTGAACACCTGCCAGCATGATCTCTCACATACATCCATTGTTTAAGCTCTAGTGCCTTCGTGAGACTAAGGATCCAAGTTTAAATCAAATCTAATTACAGACACTATAATTATCTCATGGTTAGCTTTAAAGTGCTCGTTTGTAGTGTCTAGTCCATATGGACCAAGTCTGCTGTGATACTAGTTGTAATAACCTAAGATTTACCTAAAATGTTATAGTTAGAGGGAGTTATTTGGGTTCCTTAGCCCTCTGTATGTATCCAAAATCTATCCAGTGCATAACCTGCATGGGATTAAATGCATGCCAGCATGGGTTCACACATATTTATCATTGTTGTCTTCCTAGCTCACTAAACTTAAATCATATTTCGATGACCCTATAGCTTGGCAGACTTTTTAAGGGTGTTCAAACACCACCTCAAGTTCTCTTTTTAAATTCTTCATGGGTGATCCTCCTGATTTCTTTAGATGGAGCAGACATAAGTGCATGTGTACAATGCTGTATTTCAAAAAGTCGGTACATCGCTATCCTTTTATCACTTGTATTGGGATTACAGTAATCACACCATCATCATATCATGGGCATGTATCAAGCTAATGATATCATTTGTGAATGGTTTGGTTTTATGCTTCTTTTTTATGGTTTATGGTAAAGGATGATAAACAAGGAATGCACATGGAACATAATGCCAGATTACTACACTATTTGTTAGTCTTGTATTGCCCAAACTGAATATGTTAAATCCAGATTTGCTAACATTTTGTGTATGAACAGAGTATGCCTTAATTCAAATTTCTAAGGGAAATATTGAGATTTCGCCTTGTTTTTAACCTTCTAGTAGAGCTAATTATTTGCATGCCTGCAGTGCTCGTCACATGGCAATGAATTGAGTGATGCAGATTTGGTTGGATCCAGAATAAAAGTTTGGTGGCCATTGGATAAGAGGTAAGCTTTTTCTGTTTTCTGTTGCAGCATCGAACTTTATATGAGTTCTCAATATACTTTTGATGTAAAAGCTTGCTTTTTTTAGCATAATCATATCGAAAAAATCACATTGTGCAAAAGAAATGATGTGAATTGCTTGTGGATGAAGCTGTTACTGATAGTTGATGTACATGTTAATTTCTTGTTCAAAAGTTAATGGTCTCTTTTGTTATAATTTTGTATCTGCTGCTTCTGTTATAGGTTCTATGAAGGTGTTGTGCAATCTTATGATCCAAGAGAAAAAAGACATGTGGTGAGTTGGTTCTCTGTCCTTTGCACGATCCTGCAGATATCAGATGTACTAGATTTTAAGTGCATTTATGGTGTTTGCTCCTCAAATTCTCAAACTTAAAAAGGAAAAAGAAAATAAAACTCGGATTACACATTAAGACTTTCTTAAAATAATTACATCCTAAATTTCCATGGCATTGCAATTCTATTGTGTGCATATACATATGCTGAGCTTTTATCCTTAGGTTTTGTCTTGAGAACCTCAGTATGGATTGTGGTTGTGAAAGGCTTTCTTTATGATCATTTTTTGGTAGGTCTAGTTAATCTATGTTGATGTGAACTAAAGTCCTAAGAACTCCAATATGTGCCCTTACATGTCATTGGCTGGTACTTCACCCATTCTGATGCAGTTTGACTGGCATGATCAATACCGTCTCAGTACAGGCTGGTTGGGTTGGTATGGGCCATACAAACAGTACTTTGAAAATTTTTCATGTAAGATTGCAAGAGAAAGCCTTTTCCCTTATTGTAGAGTCTGGCATCCATAAAATTCATAATTGTTTTTGCAGATCTTCTTCATTCTGGGTTAAAACCAAGTATAAGATCACTGATTGCCCAATTTTAGGGGATGCCATGAATATTGATAGAAACCTGATATAATTGTCATTAAGTAAACATTATTTTTCGTAAGTTCTGAAATATGATTACACCTTGCAACTTTTCCAAGTTAATTTCTCTCATTTTACATTTTCTTGTTTAATTCATGCTGTTTCTGTATCATTTACAATTTTTTCCCAGTTTTCTTCCGAATTTCTATCAAATTAGAACTTGTATTCCATAAATTATAATATAAACTCATGTTATAGATATTGTATGATGATGGAGATGTGGAAGTGCTTCATTTAGCCAAGGAAAAGTGGGAGCTTTTCAGTAATGGATGCATGCCTAAAAAGGTTTAGACTTGTCACTCTTTTTTCTTGTGTTGATATCTATATTTATTCATAAATTCCCAACATAAATTGTTTATAACATGCTCCATTTTTGACAGCGACCAAAATCCCTACATCCACCCCCACATGAAGAACTGTGAGTATTATCCTGCAACTCTATTTGCACCATCTATGTTTCTTTTCCTTCATGGTAGAAAATTTGTCATTATTTTGATATTGGCATGGTGATTGTGA
This sequence comes from Calamus simplicifolius, assembly GCA_900491605.1. Classification (NCBI taxonomy): domain Eukaryota; kingdom Viridiplantae; phylum Streptophyta; class Magnoliopsida; order Arecales; family Arecaceae; genus Calamus; species Calamus simplicifolius. The sequence goes on along the minus strand of UESW01003935.1, from coordinate 853,008 downwards.
TTGCATGTCATGTCAATGTTGAAATACATGGTTCCTTCTAATTTTCCACTTTCTGACTGATACATGAAATCCCAATTAGTGGAACGGAGGATAACAAGGGGTTTGTAATACCAAAAAATATTTGAAGGAGAAAAACTCAAATTCCAACTGAAAAAAAGGAAAAAGAAAGCCCACCAGGCCAGGACCAGATGGTCCCTCATTCTGCTAAGTGACTAACACCAGACAGCAGAATTCCTATGCTTTAAACCACCGATCATGTGTTTAGCAGCTAGGAGCAGAATGTAGAGAACTAAGGAAGTCATCCCAAAAATAGCCTCTATCCTACCTTATCTTCCTACTGTTTTGTCATAAAATTTCATGCGATCCAGGACATGTTCCTTGTTGCAGGGACGTGAAGTTGATTGCTTATGAACTGTTTAACATAGAATGTTATAGTTTTCATTTCCAGCCACAGCATAATCTTCTGATAGACCATACTCCAAATAACTGAATCTGTTGTTCTGAAAGTGGTCCTTTATGTTTGATTTGTAATTTCTACTGCAGGTCATCAGAGAAAGATGACAAAAGCAGCCAAGCTAATTCTAAACAAAAAAAACTAGCCTGAAGAAGTAAGCGAAGTACTTTTTTTTTCCATTAATTTTTTTTTGTCATCGTGAACTCTATGATTATTGAATGGGTCTACATCTTCTAGGGTCAAAAGAAAAAGTACTCCAAGAAAACATAAAGAAAATAACAGGAAAAGAGTGCCAGAAAGTAATGTTAATGCAGATACAAGCGACATGGATGGCAGGGGTGATTCTGATTTATCAAATGCCCATCCACCCTCTGGCTCTGATGTTGATGATGTCAGCCCAGGTAAACATCTGCATTTCTCGGAAAAGTATATTTATGAGCAAACCTTGGGTATTCCACTGCACATTTCATTGGTAGATGAAATGGGATTTCAATCAGAGGTCTGTACAGGTTGGGAAGAACATCTTTGACAAATGGTCAAAACAGCAGGCATGAGGATATCTAGGTAGTTTTTTTCTTTTTTCTTTTTTGTGAAAATACAACCTGTTAGGTTATTCTGCAATATCAGTAAGTTCTCCAGGTATTATGCCTTTGCAACTTTTGGTCAATTGGTCCTGTGGTATCTGAAGATTTGCATACCACAAAAAGCCTGGAGCTGGTGAGATATCATCCTGATACCCAACAGCCAGGGGCGTTTTATTTTAGTGGCAGATGTTTCCTTCTGGATCCAGTGGACGAAAGTGGTGGAGTCGCTCTCCCAACTCAAGTAGTTGTGATATTGTGATCAATTCCATGCCAACACTACACTAAAGACAAAACAGAATAGTACTCCAACCTGGCCCCTTCCCGTTTCTCCTCCTAACACCTCACTTTCAGATCCGTACTCCCTTGTACTGAGCTCTTGTCATCTTGTGAAGCCTGATGGGTTGACTACTGAAAACGCCCTCTGTAGACATATTCTCTTTTTCGGCCCAGCATGAGAATCACTTGCCCATCTTTTCAAAATCTAGTTATAATGCGAATGTGTTAGGTGTAATTTCTTTGCCTTGTGGATCTGTTAGTCATTTTCAACAAACAAGAGACCCATCTAGAGTAATTTTCAGTTGGTTTGCATTCTAGGCATCTTCCTTTCTTTTTTCCTTGTGTTCTACCAATAGTTTTGTTATTACCTTTTTTGTTTCTCTCAGATAGAAAAGAAGAACCTCCAATTCTAGAAGTTGGAAAGAAAACTGAAGTGGACTTCAAAGAGGATCTAGATGAACCAATGCAAGAAGCAAGCAGGAATCTTCTAGCTTAGATGGCACAAGAGATTCCGATGATGAGCCTCTTGTAAATTTTCTGAGCCTTTAATCCCATTTTCTAAAGTTGTACTTTGTTCAATTGAGAATCAGATTGCTAACTTAAATTTCCTTTTTCTTTTTTATTTCCATTTTTCCATGTAATTGATGCAGAGTGCATGGAAGCAACGTGCTGGAAAGCCACCTAGAGTCTCCATTCTCATCTATCAGCTCACTTGGTACAAGAACTTCATGATGGCAGATTTGTTCCACGGATCTTGCTAATTTGTTCGCTGCCCCCCATGTTTTCAGTCTTCATGTAGGAAATGTTAACTATTTCATACCACAGGGTAGTATGAAATGGCCTTGGAAGAGGGATAGTGGTTATATGATGTGAAATTAAAGCTATAGCTTTTGTGAAAATTTATATACAGTCTGTGCATTGGCAGCAATGATGCTCCCCGCTAGGTAGGGATTGACTTGAGTAGACGTCTGCTTGACTGTCTTTCGCATGACTAACTTGTGAACCAACTCTCTGGCAATTGAGCGGGCCATGACACATCCATTGGCTTGCATCCTCCATGCGCAAGCCATTCTTTGGTACATGTCAATCTTTAGGATGACCTCCATCGCCTTTGAGGCTGCAGGTGATCTATGGATGCACCTTGCAGTTTAGCAAGTTGATGCTCCTGTTCGAAGAAAGCTTGAAGATGCCTTAAATATTATTGTCCTGATTTTACAACTAGCTAATTAGCTTTCTGATTTTGCTCCAAAAAGTTCTGTTCAGATGGTGTACTTGTGCACTGTTTATTTCTTGAGTTCATCTGCACTGACATCTTGGGTGGTTCCTCTGTTGCAGCAGTAGCAAGTATGGAGGTCCATCACTTGCATCAACACTATACTTTTATAGGATCTTAGGTGTAGGAGGGAAAATCTAATGCTTGGACGACTTATTATGATCTATTTATTGCTACTAGTTAGATATCTGTGAGATTGAATTGCGTTGAGGTGTCCAAAGTTTGAAAGAAAATTCTCTTTTGTAAAACAGGGCCATTGTTTTCATTAAATTTCCCTCAATATCTGTGAATGTTATTGCTATTGCATTGCGGCTGCTTACACATGCTTACCGATCTGCCAAACACGAGGTTCTATTTGCTAAATTTTGCCATGGAGTTTAGACAGATGATGTATAAATCTTAAAGTTTATATTGTATGAACATCGTGTTCTTATCCTTTGTTGTGTGACCGCTGCTGTGAACTTGAAGAAGAAACCCTTACTAGTCCTGTCTTGATTTATTCCTTCAAAATTTAGGCCATTTAGTTTTCCATTTTACTTTTCTTTTTTATTTGAACAAAATAAATTTTTTTTTCTCATCCTAAAATATATTTGATAAGTGAATAAAATTTATTTTTTTATTATAAATGATATCTTTAAAAGGATAAATAAAAAATTAAAGAAATATCGTTAATTCTTATGTTTTGAAGTTCTTTCATTTTTATTTTATTTTATAGTTTGCTATCAATGTATTTTCTTAGAAGGTTATTTTATTTTTATTTATCACATATGTGTTTACGAGTATTTCTTTTCTTTATGAAAAAAAAATTTTATAAATAATAAAAATAGAAAATAATATTGTTTTCAAAATTTAAACATAGTAATTTGGACGATAGCTTTGCCTGTTAACTGTAGGCTTTCAGGTAGATCTCTCTTGCTTGAGGTTTCTCTGGCTAAAAAAATTGTGGCGCCAAAGGATTGAACACGAGGTTAGAAGCTAATCATTGAGTATTGTGATAGGAGAGAACAACAGGGGTGTTTTAAGGTAGTGTTTGATAGAAAAAATATTATTTATAGATAAGTGTATAAGATAGAGTTTATCCTTTGGCTATCTAGGGATCACAGGATAACTTTTTTTTACTTTTATTTGAAGGGATAACCAGCTATTTTGTATTTTTTAAGAAATAAATTGAGAGGATAACATGGATATTCCTTGGTTGATTTTATTCCCAGCTATTCTTTATAGTTATGACTTTGAAAATAAGAATGATATCCTTTGGATATTTTCTCTTATTCCCTGTTTTAAACACTACCTAAGGTAGTGTTTAATAGAAAAAATATTATTCATGGATAAGTGTACGGGATAGAGTTTATCCTTTGGCTATCCCATTGATCATATCAAATACAAAAAAGTAAATCCATAGGATAACTTTTTTTTACTCTTATTTAAAGGGATAACCAGCTATTCCTGTATTTTTTAGGAAATAAATTGAGGGGATAACCCTCTGGTTATCCTTCTTTATTTTTCAGCTATCCTTTAGGTAATATTTGATAGCCCAAAAGCTATCCCTGGATAAATGTACAGGATAGTTTATCCAGAGGATAGTTGAAGAAATAAGCATCTTTTTAAAATTATAAGTTTGCCATCAAGGGATAACTTTAGTTGTTCCTGGTTCCTAGGGGATAACCATGGTTAAACATGGGTTATCCTTTCTGGTTAAACTTTTTCAAACATATCCCCTCTAGCTATAGCATTTGGGAATAAGGAGGATATCCTCCCTTATCCCCCATATCAAACACTGCCTTATAGTTATAGCTTTTGAAAATTAGAGGGGATATCCCTTTTATTCCCTATTTCAAACACTACCTACAAGTCTATAAATTATAGGTGTATCTCTTTTTTTTTTTTTTTTCATAGGCCTTTTCTGTCATACCCTAAAAAAAAAAAAAAAAAAGAGAGAGGAAAAAGAAAAAGGTGATGCATCTGGTGGTTGTCATGGGTTAAGCAAGGCCTGGGCAATGGATTCAACCATCTGCGATGCAATCTTCTCTCTCAGAAGAGAGGTAAACTATAGGTCAAGTTGTTTGTCTGATAATGGTAACCAAAACTCAGTGGCTGTTTGGAGTCTTGTATTTGTAGGTATGTTGCATGTTAAAGTTGCCAAGTTGAAGTTGCAATATGGCTCATCTCATCTATTTAGGGTAGAGTAATTAAATTAACTATTGTTAGTTAAGTTGCACTTAAGTGAGATTTAAAAATATACAAGCCAAGCCAATCTATAGAGAATTGAGTTACACAAGAGGTAAGAGTATAAACTACATTATCACATTATCCCGTGTCTCCTTACCTCCTTGACGGTGGATTAAACGAATGACGCATTGGACCTGTCATTAGTTTCCTAGGGTGGGTCCAAGGTGCAGTGAGGCAGCGATGATAAATTGCATTTAAATGAAGTATTCACTATTCTTTTTTTTTTTTTTTTTGTAACATTTTTTTTTGTTCCTTATTTTGTCTATCTTGTCTACCACTTCCTCCTCCCGCTCCTTTTTTTCCCCTAATAATCATAGAAAATTTTACTCTTTTTTTTGTATGTTTATGTTTATTTTGAGGATTTCTATTAGTTTTGCATGACAAGTAAGGTTATCTAATTGTTCAAAATTATGTGGCAATGAAGAAGATATTGAAAAGATTGATATTAATCAAATGTTAAATATTTAATACTATATGGCAATGTAATTATGATGAAACATATAATTATGTTCATGGTAGAGTAATGTTATACTTGATATTATGATGTTTTGGTGATTGGATACTTTGAACGACGTTTTTATAATTTATAGTTTGTAATTTAAATGTTTAAGTTTAGAATTTATGATTTAAACATTTCATATTAGTTAAATAAAAATTATTATATATTAACTAGATATGAAATTATCATAGCACAAAATTATATAAAATCAACAGCATAGTTGGTTTCAAAGAATGTTTTTTAAAAACGGCATATTATTTAGCATTGAAGGTAAACTCATCATATTATTTACATAATGATTGTGTCTTCTCCAATTGTATCCAACTAAAGAGCTTTTTTCAACTTATAGCATTTATAGTTATAACCTTCTAAAAAGTACTAGTTCTATTATAACTTAATTATATTTTAACTTGAATTGCACTATAATTTCACTTATATTATTTCAAATGGTCTCTTGGTGCAATAATACATTTTTGATTTTAGAAGAAGCTTTACTGTATCACTGGTTCGTTGCTTTGATGGCGGTGTGGGCATTGGAGTCATACAAGGTGTTATATCCAAGGTTATTAATGTTGTACCATTTCGGTCGAAATGGTTCGTTTTGGTGGCTTATCCGAAATGATGAGCCATGTGTTTCGCTTCGAAAGATTTTTCAACCATTTCGGCATGTTTCAAAATATTTCGACTATTTCAGCAAAATATGTTTCGAACCAATTGATGAATTCTTAAACATTTCAATGCTATTTTAAAAAATATATATAATGCCAAAAAAAAATGAAACCCTACCTGTATCTCATTATCTTTCTTTTAGCCGCACCTCTCATCTCTTTTCTTATCGTCTCTCTCACTTTTTTTCCTTCTAAATTATAGCATCAAATATTTGATAGCATTTAAGCAAAACATCTAGCAAGATTGAAGATTCAAGATTAGGTTATTTTCTCTCTTTTTTATCAAAGTTTTTTGTTTTTTATTTAAATTTTTTTGAATTGATATTTTCTTTAGGTTCATAGTAATTTATAGTAATTTTTTATTCTTTTCAGTTTTTCCTTTTTTCTCATCAATTTAACATAATATTAAATTAGTTAAATTGATGATTACCTACAATGTTTATTTTATAGATTTTTTCTTGCGAATGTTATGCTTTCTTAGCACTATTATCAGTTGTATGCTTGTTTATCTCTGTTGGTCTTAGGTTTTGTGTAGATAGGTCCCTCGGATTTTTTGTAGTGTACATTTTGGCTGGGGGGGTTTGGCATTCTGCCAGTAAAATCATCTACTTGTATGAATCCTAAGTTATCAATGAGATTAACTTAAACTATCATTAGTTTTTCACTAGACTTCTTAATAATGTAGAATGAATGATGCCAAGATTAATTTCCGAAGTCCATTTATAGAACTTATTCAGCTTCCAAAGTATGTTATTGTTGAAGATGATGAAAACTATGAATTGTGAACATAATTTTTATCTTTTATCTTTATTTTTATATTTTTTATTATTGTTTATGAAGAATATGAATTATGAACAAATTTTTTATTATATATATATTTCAAAATGAAGCGTCAAACGGTTTGATACCGAAATATTTCGTTTGATAAGCTAAAACGAAATATAATCCGAAACTAAATTGATATCTTTGGTTATACCTTTTATGCTTTTATAAGAGAATTTCTAGATAATTTATTTGACCAAAGTTCCCTAATTTGCTTGTCTCCTTTATTTGGTTTTGCAATTAAAATCACTCTATCCAAATATATGGAGTCAAAAGGACAAATCCATTCTTTAACTAAAATAAAAATAAATTTGTTGATAAATGGCTTGGGTCCATCAACACAATTTAAACTCAAATATATATATTTTTTTTTGAGAGAAAATGAGAGAGACTCACCAATAATATAATCATCCACACTCAAAAATGATGCACGACCTACGGTTCGCCATTGCTAAATAGAAGGGCATTACCACTATGGTAAGCTCTCATTCATAAATAATATAAAATCAATTTCAGAGAGTTTGCAAATGATTAAGTGTCACATAGAATTTCAAATTTGCATTTCCTATTTTAAAGTGAATTGCATTATAAGGTCAGCTTCCTCAAATGAAGACGCTAGAAACTGCTACATTGAATTTTATTTTTTCTTTCAAATAGATCTACAATCAAGTTTTTTTAAAAATTAATTTTGGATACGTGGCTGCATCGAATGGGGCTTGGACAGGCACCGAGTGCTGCCGCTGAAAAAAATGGATCAAACAAGGCGACAGCTCGCATGGCAACATCTTTTTCATCATCATAACATCAGCAGGCGTCCCATTGATCTTCGAAATTTAGAACGAAGAAGGAAATATTGTTTGTTTTATTACTGGCCAAATGGTACAGGTTCCATACCATGACATTAATCGACAGGAGACCCACAGAAAAGCCATTGCCCGGTGGCTTCCACTTGGCTAACCAACACATCGGTTCATCTTGTTTTAGGTCGACAGGGGCATGAAAGAAACACTTGGTTGACAGCTAGCCGCAGCAATGTTTCAAATAAGTCCAAAAGGACTTTAAAGTTTAAACTGACCTCACACTAGCAACGTTCCTCTCACCTGCTTCATCTCCCATTAAGAGAAAGTTCCAAGTGTGAAAGAACCCAATTACAGTTAGTCAGCAAGGGCCCTCACATTTTTAGCCATCATCCCCACAGCATTTAAAACTCATCTCTTTTCTAACGCTCTCCTCCGCACCTTCCACCTTTCTCCTGCTGATAACAGACTATATGCCGTGTTTTTTAACGGTGCTTAGCTGTCTTTGCATGGTCTCCATATTTGTATCTCTCTTTTTTTTTTTTTTCTCCATCCTTCTATACAAACAAAGTTCACTTCATTCCTTGGGTTCTCATGACAGCAATGGCATCCTTTTGGAGAGAGGTCATTCTCACCAGCTCCCCGGACAAGCCGATCGCCGCTCATGACCCTCTCACCGGCATCATGCTTGCCCACTTCTCCGGCAGCCGCTCCCCTCGCAAAGGGCTCACCCTCGCCGGTAACACCCTGATAGCTGCCTCGCACATTTCAACAACTGCTTCAGGCTTCATCAGGCTCTATAACTGGTGGTCCTCAACTGCGCTCCACTGCATCCGGGCTCCTGAACCAGTAGCTCCCCTTGTTGCGACTCCAGATGGCTCCTACCTTTTCTCTGGAGGCCTCTCTGGCTGCATCCATGCCTTCTCTCTTCCCTCTGGTGATCTCTGCCACTCATTTCGGGCACACCGCCAGCCTGTGTCATGTCTCATCATCAACGATGATGGCTCTCTACTAATATCGGGCAGTGATGATGGTACCATTGCAGTATTCCCAATTCTTCGGGTTTTAGATGATGCCTCCAATGAAGATGATCCTGCCCAACTTGCATTGAATCAATTCTCTGCACATGACTTGTCAGTGACAGGCATCGCTGTAGGGCTAGGTGGATGCAATGCAACTGTAGTTTCAAGCTCACTTGATTGCACTTGTAAGGTTTGGAGCCTGGCAAACGGTGTCAAGCTACGAACCGTGCAATTCCCCTGTGCAATTTGGTGTGTTGTTATCGAGCCTGCTAGTTCTGAGGTCTATGCTGGTGGATCAGATGGGAGGATATATGTTGTGCCACTAAAAGTTGCAGCAAGAAAGCAACGAAATACTGGAGCAGAGGTGACAACATGGGAAGCAGAGCAGAACAGGGCAGTGATGGCAGTGGCAATGGCAAATGGGCATCAGAACTTGGTATCAGCTTCGGAAGATGGGATCATAAGGATTTGGGATGTCGAGAGCAGATCAGTGATTAAGATTTTTGGACATGAGGGGGGCACCATCAGTGATCTTATAGTGGTGAAAGGGATCGCTGTGATGGTCAATGGAGCACATAAGGGAGAAGATGCTATTGAGTCCAATGGGGGTTTTGGTGAGAGGGAGATGCACAGAAATGTTAACGAGCTGAGAGAGATGGATGAATGCTTGACTGTAGCAGTGAAGGACAGGAGGAGGGCCATCGACAGACTTGAGGCTGTGATAGATGTCTACAAGAGGCTTTTGGGGCTCTTTCTCGAAGAAGCTAAGAGAGAAAATGGCAAAGAGGAAGCTAACAAGATGGTCTTCCCTATGTAACGAAATAGCAGAATATTGTGCTTGGCATTGTGATCTAAACCAGAATCATTTAAGATGGTCATTAAGGTTTGACCAAATTAGCTATGTATGTGAATGTATTAGCTCTTACATGCAACAATGAACTATATTTCGAATGGAACAAAATTTTCTTCTGAAAGTAGTGTTAAAGAAACTAGACATGGAAATTAAATACCTCAAATGGGTACAGAATCTTAAGGGTAAGAGGCCTACTTGGTTTCTGCTACTATCAAGATAAATTCCTTCTTGAATCACCACAATCCAGATAAAATCCTTCTTGAACCAACAGTGATCTCTCTCAGTAGTTGTCCTAGAGCTCTTTAGGTCAGTACAAGCCTGAAAGTGAGGTTGATCCTAACAGAATTAGCTTTCACGCGCTTGGGTATTGAGTGAACCCAATCTCTCTGGGTGTATCCTCTCATCACTAGCAAAGAGCCATGCTTCAGCACAAAGCCATGCTGGTCTAGAGGGCTGCCCTTAGGTCGCTTGCCTGTGGATTTTTCTGCACCTCGAGTAGCTGGCATAGCATTGGAACATGTAATTAACAGGACTGCTAGTATCCTAAACCTTCATATTGTTTTCTCCAGAAACTGAAAATTAGGAATCAGATAAATGTTACTATGAGTTGACATACCTTGATGTGTTTTGGCTGGCTTCTTCCTCAATAGAAATTCTCGTTCACATCCAAAGGAGACTGATGCAATTTCTGGAGTTGGTCCATACAACTTCTCATCATCAGAATGCCATGCCACATAGTCTGAGCCACTCTTGTATCTATTCAAGAGCAAGCTATTAAATTTACTTCCTGGAAGCGCCTCATGAACCTACCAATAAATCAACAAGTCACTTGAAACAAGAAATAGGCAGCTCAACGACAGCAGTCAAACAAAAATTCTTGTTGATAGAAATGATGCCATATAGTTGATTCACAATTTAATATAATGCCCCTCATTTGCAGTAGTAATTACAATAAGAATCAAAGATTCATTTTGTACCACCATTTACAGCTGCATGTGGAAGAATACTCACCGCCTTCAAAATGTCTTTAAGCATAGGGTAATCATCCCAAGAATATGCATGAGGCTGATATCCACTATATTTTAATTCTGTAAGCCCTTCACTTGCAACATAGCACGTGTCTCTAGGCTGCAGAAAATAAGGATAGATAATTTATGATTGAATCCTTGTGCATAGTCAAAAAAGAAAGTAGAAAGAGACTTGGTAAATTAAGAACATCAACTTGTAGCCTCCATCTGTTTCCTGGTTAAGACAACCCTCTTCTCAACATTACAAAATACAGAGACCCAAAAGAAACTATGGTGGATAAACATGTTCTCATAACTATTATAACAGGTTTCCATTTTTATCTTGTAAGACTTTACTGCTTATACTCCACTTGTGCAGCACATCATTTGTTAAAGCAAGCACTGCAAACCATCCAGTGAACTTGTTTAAATCTGTGCATCTTCACAGCATCTTGTTGATTCAATCAAATTAAATCAGCCAGCCTTGCTATGTATCAATGAGAATTGATTTAATCAGTGGCAATAAGATCTCATGTTTCCCAATGGTACTTTCATCCTCTGGCTGAATCATGCATGCCATATAGAGAACATAATTTAGTCCCCATGCCATGTAAGGAGAAAATGAAGCAGAACTCTAAGGTGCTGGTGGAATTGTTTATGAACAAATTCTTTAGTAGAAATGAAGCGTTGCTCCATTGAAATTGATGAACATTTTTTTATCCCCTCAATGTAAAAAAGTGAGGAAATGGCCACCTATAAAAGGTGATGAGCAAATTCTTAGTTGAAATGAAGGGTAACTCCATGGAAATTGATGAACATTTTTTTATCCCCTCAATATATAAAAGTGATAAGATGGTCCCCCATAAAAAGTGATGAGCTCTTTCCCTTCTTTCTTCTCAATAAATAAGTATTTCTATTCCATCTCCTTTTTATCTTAATGATTTTTTTATAACAACAACAACAACCACCTTAGTCCTTAAAAGTTGGAGTTGGCTTTATGAATTTTTTCTCCAATCCTCTTGGCTAAGGACCATAACTTCTATAAGATGTAAAGATATCAAGTCTTTTCTTACTATTTCCTTTCATGTGATTTTTAATTTAGCTCTTTCCCTATTTTACTCTACATGTATCAAATTGTTTGTTCCAACTGATGCATCTCTAGACTTATATTGTATATATCCAAACCATCTAACGTTATCCTCTCAATTTATTCTCAATTAGTGTTACCTCTATTATTTTATGAATGACTTCATTGCTTATATTATCTTTTCTCGATTCTTTTACAAATGATTTTTGTATATATTTTTGGTTTATGTAATATATTAAGCAATTATCATATCCTAGTAGCATGTAGCTATGGGCAGCTTAGGATAGAACTTTTATTTTATGTGGAGGCCTGTCCAAAACATGTTTATTTATTATTACAATGCATCCATAATAAACTATATTAGAATAGAAGAAAAGATGCTCAAAGTATAATAATATGTTTATTTTGAGCATCCACTCTAAAGTCTTCTATTTTCAATTTGAGCACTCAATCATTTTGGAAGTAATCAATTTAAGTGCTCTTAACTATCACCCAAAACATCCATCCTCGTTATCACTGAAGACAGTCCTACAATGGAGATAACGGACATCCAAACTAGTGGAGAACATAATTCGTACTCTTTAACCCTTATATCGATTCCTTTTTTCTAATACAATCTTCCTCTAGTACAATTACATCTAGAAAGTGAATATCATTAGAAAGGCTTGGACAGATAACTCTGATGACTCAATGGATACCTAGGTGAACAGAATAGAATATACAAGTATAACAAAAAAGAAAAAAGACTTTGCTCAACCCACAAAGACATCCAACATCCATTCGTAGTTGCCATTCTTTTTTGTGGGGCCAACATAACCTTTCTATTAGAGAGAGATGGAAATTCTTTGCTCACAAGACCTATCTTGAGAATCCTACGAGCAACCTTGGAGCCCTTTAGAATTCCCTAGCCACCTATATGATGCATTTCTATGCAATTAAATAAGCTTCAACATCTGCATTGGGCTTTTCAGCAACATGGATCTTGATGCTAGCCATAAACATAATCATCATTATTATGCTTTTAGGAAAAATATACTTTGTTCTTTATTCTTCACCCAATTTACACTTGGCCCTCCTCAACTTTAAAATGTCTCAAACCAACCCACAACTTTAAAGTGGCCCTTTGTCGTGAACATCACATGAGCTTTAAAATTTTCAAAATCTTAAATATACCTTTTCTTATCTGCTTAAGGAGAAAAAACTTTCTTAGATCCTCTATTTTCTCCTTGTGGTGCTGAAGAAGGAGGTGGTATGAGGGTTCTCACCACTGAGGTGCCAGTTGAAAAGCCTAGCAAGGAACCCATTATCAATGGCAGGTCTGGTAGGTGCTTCTAGAGCCCATATTCTCTCTCTCCCTCTACCAGTGTTCCATCATTATTTTCTCTCTCTCTCTCTCTCTCTCTCTCTCTCTCTACATCCTTATCCCCCCCCCCCCCCCCCACAACCCCCCAAAAAAAATCACCTGCAGCATAGCCCAAAGAGTAATTCCTCGTGCCCAAACCCTCTACTGCCATCACCACATAGCTGGTCTCAAGACCTTGGGAACCATCAATTACTATTGACTTCCTTGTCCTCGCCATCTCCTCCCCACCCTTTCTCTCCATAGCATCCACCACATACCTAGTCCTTATTGAGAGGTCCCTCACAATTGCAAAGTCCCTACTCAATGAGATCCATGCAATGGTACCCAGACACAGTCTACCTCTACCAGTAGCAATAGGGGTCATTGTCATTGTCATTGTTTTCTAGCATCAAAGTGGAGCTACAACAATTGTTATTGGCCATCCTCAATGAACTAGTGGTCAGCCAAGTCTCAAGAAGGCTAGGTTTTTGAAGTTGTGACATCAACCTCACCATCCTCTACCCACCTGTAACCATCCTCTGCTTCCCTTGCATCACCCATTGCTCGCCACTCTGCTTATGCAACTTCTTGACTGTGGAACCCTTGATCTCACCATGACAATGGCTCTATTGGGAAGCCGAAGAATAACCAATCCTCATCTTCTCTGGGCTCTTTTAAGCCCTCCTAGTCTCGATGATCATCGACGGATGGAAGGATGCAATTGTGAAAGATCTCTTCATTTCCATCAATCCATACCAAATTAATCACATGAAAGAGTATAGCTCTTCACAAAAATCAACAGATTTCATAAGAAAGAACCATCTCAAACAAGTTTAAGCACTTAGAATTAATACACGCATATAGTAATAGACATGAATCGATTTTGTTTCTCCTTTGTACATTTTTTTAGTATATTGCAAGTCTTAATTAAAGAAGGCTTAGCTTTTTCTTCTTTAAACTAGGCCTTAATTCTTTTCATTTTGTTGCATAATGGATTGATGCATTTGATGTGGGAGGGTCATGGCCCTTAGCAATGCCAACTTCAAGAGGGATGAATTGGTGGTTGGGATACCAGGCTAAAAGAAATACATGGATGCTAGGGATTGCTTTTGAGTCATAGTGATGATGGTTGTAGTAACGATGGTGATGTTGTTGGTGAATGTGTTGGTGGTTGGTGTTGGTGGTGATGGTGGTGATAGTTGAGGTGGTAATGGTGTTCATGTTGATGTCAGTAATGATGTTGGTGGCGGTGCTAAAGGTAGTTGTGGTGGTAGTGGTTGTGGATAGCGGTGGTGGTAGTGATGATCATGGAGGCAATGATAACAATGGTCATGATTCTCATGATATGAATTCGCATTGAAAAGTGGAATGAAGTTTGGGTGTGAAGGCCACCATCTACGCTTGCAAGTGGCCTCCTCAGCAACGAAAATGGCAAATGAGTGGGTGGTGGTGAATTGCTGGCAATAAAGGTGAAGGGTTGGGAGAGACAGTAAAGGAGGTGGCTAACATTGTGCTCATTCTCATAAATTTAGAGAGTGAAAGTAAGAGAGAAACGTACGGTAGAAGTCTTTCTCCAACATAAGAAGGGCATTTTGATCATTTGAACATGGTTGTCAATCATGTCAAGGGAAAATGGATGGAAAGATTGGTTTGGGATGGAAATGTAATATGAAACTTTTTAAAGTTAAGTGGGGCTAAGAATAACTCAAGCAGAGCATAAGGGGAGCCAAATGTATTCTTCCCTATGCCCTTTAAAAGATGGCCTTGTGTAATATCATGGTTTTGTCATCATTCATAGATTCTACAATCATGTTAGTTATGATAGTTGTACCAGAGCCCATGTGATACAGCATCTTGAACCAAAAACAACAGCCAAAAATGACAGCTTTCTTACATTATGAACCTCAAGAGTGTGGCAAAGGTATACCTCTTACATGACAAAAAGAAATGCATATTTTTGACTTAAATGCATATCACTGATTATTGAAGAAGGGTAACTTGAAGATTCATCTAATTAACGGTGAGCCTTCCAAGGATCCTTCTTGTGAGTATGCACAATATTCATATAAAATCTAGTTTACTATATCAGGTTAAACCACTTCAGCATTCTGTGTGCTTCACTACTTTACATTCTTCACTTCCATCGATGGTCAACCACTCCTTGTTTACTCCATTTTTACTTTTGCTTTTTGGTTGTCTTCTAACTCTTCATTGGAGCTATGATCTTCCACAAAAGTAGCTGGTCTAGTAATCATATCAACAACATAAACCTACTAATTTATTCATCTTTAGTGGTGATCTCTCCTTTTTCTTATGATAAAAAGTACAGGTAACTCTGCCTAAGTGCTAAAAGTTGAGTTACCAAAAAGGCCACCCAGTTTTCATGTCTATGACATGGCTTGGGAAGCTAAACACAGCTACTTTGTATAGTAATAGTTGAATGCTTTTTAGATAGTGAACCACCTAATATTTCTAAAGAAATGAAGCGCATTCACATGAAATTTAAAATTTCCTTATTTCCCTAAAGGGAAAAGATCAATGTACGTCTAACAAATTACAAATCCAAGTTTCCACAACAGTCCTATGACTTGCTGTCTTCCACTGGATTCATACGGTACTATTATTACTCTATATTACAAACTCTACATCATGATTAGCTAACTGCTATTTGGACATTCTTCTTCTATACAATGGTTATTGTGAACCTAAGACCTCTGACTAGGAGAGATGGTGTTGTTCAACATTCTTATATCCTGGTGCTTCAAGAATGGATGTATAGAATGCAAATTCATCCGACATATTTTATTTGATCAGTAATTCATCACCAGCTTTGCCTGGTGATCTCTCAACTCTTGGAAAGGTAACAAACAATACATGGTTTCAGCTAAGTTGCAAAGACTAGGTAGTTACAAGCATCACTAGATTTGTAATCTTCCTCTCTTGCTTAGGAATCCCATGCGCTATTCTCTTTCACGTACCTTATAATCATGAACTATTATCAATCTATCAGATATTTTTCTTCTTAAAATGCGGACAAAGAACATTAATGACCTAGACAGTTTTACACAATCCAGCACTTCTATCTGTGTTCCTTTCACCTCCTAAAAGCTTGCATCCTCACATCTGCTACCGCTTTCTTTAGTAGAACAACTTATGCATCGAAAGAAAAATCTCATGGGTGCAAACAAAGTCAAATTTTCCTGTAACTTTTGGAGAAACATTTGAATAGATTTGGATCATTTGTGACACAGTAGTTCTCAACACTTCCAAAATTAAGAACTTGCTACTTACAGAATACAAATTTGAAATCGAGCAGAATAAGAATCTCCACTTGATATGATTTACCCATCAATAATTTTTTTTAAATACAATGGCCAACACAAGGAATTTTCAATGAAAAATAACAAAGCACAAAATTAGAGGAAAAGCAGATATACACTCCAATGATTACGTGTTCAATATAAAATCTTTATGAACTGAAAGAATATTGGAGCAGAAGTCTCACAGATTAGAATGTGTTCTCAATATCAAATCTTTATGAACTGCGATATATTGGGGCGAAAAATCTCGCACATTAGAACAGGTTTATCTGAAAATAGGGCAAATTTGTACGAGGAAATAATTCAGGGGGGAAGAGTCCGTACCTGGAGGCAAGATTTGCCGAAGACGTGAATCATAGGTCTCGTCCATGGGATCTCTTTGTCGAGATACTTGTACCAATCCCACGCCTGGTCACGAGGCACGAATAGGGGGATGTAGATGACCTCGCTGCCGTTTCCGAGATCGATCCTCTGTTTCCTTCTATTCTCGCTAGTGTTAGGGATAGAGTTTGTCGGTACGAATCCTCGAAGCATGGAGGTCATGGTGGATGGGATGGCGAGAAGGAACGAGCCGAGGAGGGAGGGAGGAAATTTTGATGGGGTAACTGGGCTTTTAACAATTTGGTATTTAGCACGAGCATTTCACGCGTTCCATCCACCGGAAGCTACCAATGTTTTTTTTTTTTTTTTTTTAAAGGCGGGTGATCACACTGAGTGCGAGTCAACCTGGATACATCATAAAGTAAAATTTATTTTAAAATAATAGGACAGGGGTTGTCTTGCTTCCAAACCTAAAAACTAAAATAATAGGCAGTAGACATGTCTGATCTAGACTGACTGAACCTTCCGAAGGGTAGCCCAAATATCATGGAATAAAGGGTTGGTAGAAATGTGCTCACAAGAATCCTTCCGAATCCAGCGGATGACCATGATGGAGTCGCCCTCTATAATAAGGCACTGGCCGTGAAGGATCCTGATGGCATAAGAAATACCAGCTCAGACAGCATAAAGTTCCGTCAGTGGAACTGAAGAGTCTAGAAGGCCAAACCCACCAGCCATCAACAACACTCCATCAGTCCCACGGATAATAAAAGCTGATCCAGCTCTTCTTCCTTGAACACTCCCATTAAAATTGATCTTGACAAACCCTGGAGGGGGGCTCCCAAGTTATGAAGACCGTGTGACAGATGCTTATATCATGCAGATTACCGCTTGATAGATCGGTAATATTGATTATTATGTTTAGTATACATAAATAATGCAATAGAAATATTAGTTATTATATTTGATATGACAAACATATTATCAATCATATAACATCAAATTCTTAAAATATCTTTAAATTAAATTTATTAAAAATTATATATTATTATATATTTAATTTTAAAAATTTTACATTTATAAATGATAATATTTAAAAAAATTATATTTATAAATAATATTTGAAGTGGTCGATGATAAAGGCTGGAGGCCATCGATCGAAAAAGTTTTGCGGGATGGTAATAGGGCCGCTGGGCGGCGGATATCCCAGACCTAACTCTATGGATCTTTGACACGGAGGTTCCAGCGAGAAGGATGCGAAATTGTGAATAGAGAGCGATCAAAGAAAAAAAAAAAGTAATCTTGTTAAAAAATAATTTATAAGATTATCATAATTACCATCCAAAATAGTATCAAATGCAGTTATCAAATGGACTCCTTTAAAATTGTCGATAATCTGCATAGATTACCTGCTATCAAATGCCCCCTAAGTCACAAAAATTGGCAGCAAGACTATCTTTTTATTTATCATGAAAAAATAAAAGTGCTCTTTGAATGCTTGGATTTGTTGAGCTTAACCTTCGAATACCCAATCTTCTTTCCAACATAGAGTTTTAACTCTCGATGAAATATCTCATTAATGTTAGAATAGATTGTTGCTCCAAGTGTCCAGTTCAAACTCTTTCATAATCATCTCGGTACCTTAATCGAAAACTCTCCATTCTAAGTATTAGAATGAAACGAGACAATGATGCATTTCATTATATGAAAAAAAATCAAAATAATTCCATTCCATTTAAAACATTGGCTGATAGCATGTGTTTCATACTTATTTATAGATGTTTGGACTCTTTCACTCCTATTCAAATCAGGGTACATTGAGTAACTTTTATAATTATTAATATTATTTAAGTATGGATTGAAAAAAAGAAAGAAAAGTAGTCTAGAAACTAAAGTAATAGACTACTAAAATCTGACTAATAATCTTGGTTTGATATTGCTGTTTACGTGCATAACCCTAGTTGACTATGAACCTTGCCTTTTGCCAAACTAGTTGTAATGGTGCTTGCTGATAAGAAAAAAAGAATGCGTATATATTTTGATTGTGCAAGTGACGTTTCTCAAAATACAGTCTCTTTGTTAGGATGCTAATCTTTTCCTTTCATGCCGTTCAAAATGCAACATTTCTAACCCTTTCAAAAGACCTTTCTTTTAAGTCCTGTCACAATTTTACCTGTTTATTTTGTTCCTCATTATCACCATTTATACAACTTCTATCAAATTACCCTAAATTAACAGTCAATAGGACATGGTTCCCAATCACTACTAGAAAAGTGTGATTTACCGAGCGATTTTATCGAGAAAAAAAATTCCTCGCAATTCCAAAGGATTTTTCGACAAAAAATAAAAACTATAAAATTTTTCGATAAAAAATATTTTCTCGCAAAATCCGTCGCAAACTTAATTTTTCGAGGGATTTTTCAAGGGATATTTCTAGCATAAATGGGTTCTTTGTAAAAAATTTTCGATAAAACAATCCCTCGGAATATCCATCGCAAAATTTAATTTTAGAGGGATTTTGCGAGGGATATTTCTATAATAAATGGCTTATTTGTAAAAAAAATCGATAAAAAAATCCCTTGAAAAATCCTTCGAAAATTAATTTTGCGAGAGATTTTTCGAGGGATTTATTTTTCATTAATGAGTTATGAACAAAATTTTTGATGAAAACAAATCCTTCGAAAAATCCCTCACAAAATTAATTTCGAGGGATTTTTCGAGGGATTTTTTATCAATTTGCGAGGGATTTTTCGAGGGATATTTCTATGATTAATGGCTTATTTGTAAAAAATTGATTTTCGAAGGATTTTTCGAGGGATTTTTTTCATCAAAAATTTTATTAATAACTCATTAAAGAAAAATAATCCCTCGAAAAAACCCTCGCAAAATTAATTTTGGTATTTTTTGATGATTTTATGAGCAATTTTTCGAGGGATATTTTTATAATAAATGGCTTATTTGTAAAAAAAAGATAAAAAAATCCCTTGGCAAATCCCTTGAAAATTAATTTTGCGAGGGATTTTCTGAGGGATTTGTTTTCATTAATGAGTTATTAATAAAATTTTTGATAAAAAAATCCCTTGAAAAATCCCTTGGAAATCAATTTTTTTTACAAATAAGCCATTAATCATAGGAATATCTCTTGGAAAATCCCTCGTAAATTGATAAAAAATTCCCTCGGCAAATCTCTCGGAAATTAATTTTTTTTACAAAATAAGCCATTAATCATAGAAATGTCTCTCGAAAAATTCCTCGCAAATTGATAAACAAATCCCTCAGAAAATCCCTCGGAAATTAATTTTGCGAAGGATTTTCGAGGGATTTGTTTTTCCTTAATGAGTTATTAATAAAATTTTTGATGGAAAAAATCCCTCGAAATATCCCTCAAAAATCATTTTTTTACAAATAAGCCATTAATCATAGAAATATCCCTCGAAAAATCCCTCAAAAATTAATTTTTTTACAAATAAGCCATTACGGAGTGAGCAGAGACGTAGCCCTACTGCATCAGATCATATGAGCGTCGGAGATGGAGAGTTCGGATCTCCAGCAGTCGCACAGCCTTCGATCTATCCAGCAGTATTACCATCCAGCCGATCGGCACATACCTCCGAGAGTTCTTCCACCATCGGCTGCACCGTACTTCGACTTGATGCTCAGTGGCTGTAAGTATATACTAATTAAATATATGTTTATGTTTTTAAGTCAATTACTTATAAACATGCACTTTTTAACAGATTTATTGAGCAGCATCATGTATCCAGCCACATCAGCGCCATATTTCAGAGGCGTGCAGAACCCAGTGGCTACGATTGGCGCCACGTATCTCCAGCTATGAGGGAGTTTTATTTTTCTGAGTTTCAGGTAAACTTATTAAATACAATTTATCACTGATATAAAATTTCTTAATCTTAATAAATTCAGAAACTAACTGTTTATTTTAATGCAGAAAAAGTTTACGTGGGATCCTGCCAGCCATGATGCCATTAGGGCAGCATGGGAGGCTCTGACGGGACGCCGATACTCCGACATGCTTCATCGTTGGAGGTCATCGGGTCAGCATCCTGCGCACATGCCAGAGGGTATTTGGCATGAGTGGCAGCAGGCCTGGCAGTCCGATGGCTGGCGCAGGAGGTCCGCATCAGCCAGCACGAACCACCGATCTGAGAAGGGCGGTCCTGGCACGGGTCTCTCCCGCCATACTTCGGGCTCCATTTCGATTCAGGAGCACAGACGACGTATGGTAAGAAAACATAAATATTTTAATTACTATTTTAGTTATTTACAAATATTTGTATTAATATCAATTTTTTTATTATTATAGTTTGAGCAGGAGGGCGGAGATCCTGGTGAGTTTCGTCTATTCAGGGCGACACACACCAGGAGGGACGGTTCCTGGGTCGACACGCGATTACGGAAGGTTGCGGTAAGAAATTAGATTTATGTAGTATATGTTTAATTTCTAAAATTTTATTTCGAGAAATTTATTAACTCATTTATTGTTGATTTCATAATTTAAAGACACGAGTCGAGGAGCTTCGCTCCCAGGCATTGCAGGTCGACTCTACTGATGGGGAGACGCCCGTCGAACTCTTAGCAGAGGAGAGTCGGCGTATGTTTTTGGAGGCTGTTGGTGCCCAGCCGCGAGACCGCAGGGTCTATGGTCTGGGCACTAGAGCTTCTACATATTTTTCCCATCAGGCCACCAGCTCGCGAGTTTCTGGTGATATTCCTCCCGAGCGTTTAGACGACCTTCGAAGATCTATTGCAGAGGAGGTTCGGCAGGAGGTCGAGCAGGATTTTGAGGATCGTATACGAGGCCGGGATCAGGAGATTGCAGACATGCGAGATGAGATGCATCATTTGCGGGATATGGTTAGCCGCTTGTCGCAGAGTCTCCAGCCTCCACAACCTTCACGTGATCGCTCATATTCTTGATGTATTTTTTTTTCTTTTTATATGTTATACATGAAAACTTCAAAATTTTAATATTTATTTACTTTTGTAATTGAATGATTATTGTTTGGATCAATATGAGTGAAGAATGTTTCGATCAATATTTAAATGTAACGAAATTATATTAACCGTTTTAATTTTTAAATTTTTATTTTTTTTAAAAAAATATTTATTTAGCGATGCATTAGCGACTGCAATTGCATCGCTAATATTTTTAAAATATTATTATTAAATATTGCAACGCAATGAGCTGGCATCGCAATATTTTAAAAAAATTAATTAGCGACGCATTAGCGACTCAAATTGCATCACTAATATTTTCATAATATTACTATTAAATATTGCGACGCAACGATCTGGCATCGCAATATTTTTTCAAAAAATTTAATTAGCGACGCATTAGCGACTAAAATTGTGTCGCTAATATATCTAAAATATTATTAATAAATATTGCGACGCAGTGACCTGATGTCGTAATATTTTAAAAAAATTTTATTAGCGATGCATTAGCGACTAATATTGCGTCGCTATTATATTTAAAATATTATTATTAAATATTGCGATGCAGCTAAATGCGTTGCAATATTGCGATGTAATTGAATGCGTCGCAATATTTAATATTAATATTTAAAATATTAAAATTTAGTTTTAATTTAGCGACGTATTTTGGCGCGTCGCAATATTGCGACGCATCTCTGCGTCACAGAGAGTCGCTGTTTTGCGATGCAATTGCGATAAATTATGGTTGCGACGATATTTTCAGCGACACAGTTATTGCGTCGCTAATGCGTCGCAATAGCATGTTTAGCGACGCATTTGGGCGTCGCAATATTTTTTTTTTCTTGTAGTACTCATCTTCTAGCCGCACATCCTCACGAGTTCCTGAGGAGTAGATTCAGGAGCGAGAGAGGATTTATAATATGTTTGAGACTGTTTCTGCCCGAAATGAGGAGTTAGCTATCCGAAATGAGGGGTTGGCTACCCGAATTGAGGAGTTAGCAAATCAGAATAGTCAATTAGCATCTCAAAATAATGAGCTATCTGCTCCGATTTCCCGTACCGAGGAGTTTATACATCTTATAATGAAAAAGATGCAGGTTAATCCATCTACAGTTTCAGCACCATCTCCAGCTGCTACCTCTGCAAATGATGATGATTGCGATGTCGATGATGATGATGATGATCATGAGGAGGAGGATTTATATGTTTTATCTTTTTTCTATAATTGGAACGGTACTTCTTTGTGATACTTTTTTTTTTGTTATGAAACTTTGGATATGATGACACTTGTACAACTTTTTTGAACTTGTTTGTTATAAACTTGTTATGAACTTGGATATGATGAACTTGCTATAAACTTTTTTGAGCTTATTATGAGTTTGTTATGAACCCTTGGATATGATGAAACTTATGAATAATTTGTATATATATAACCAGGTGTATTTAAAAAAAATCCATTTTGATATTTATTTAGCATCGGAGATAAAGAAAAGCTATTTAAAAAATTTAAAAAATCCTCGCAAAATCCCTCAAAAAATTCCTCGGAAAATCCCTCGCAAAATTCCTTGAACATTTTCCCTCGCAAAATCCCTCGAACATTTTCCCTCGAAAATCTCTCGAAAAATTTTTCTCAAAAAATCTCGCGAAAAATCCCTCGCAAAATCCTTCGAAAAAATCCCTCGCAAAATCCTTCGAAAATTTTCTCTCAAAAATCCCTCGCAAAATCTCTTGGAATATCCCTTGGAAAATCCCTCGGTAAATTACCCTCAGAAAATCCCTTGAAAAATCCCTCGGAAAAATTTCCTCGGAAAGTTTCCCTCGGAAAAGCTTTCGGAAATTTCCAAGGAAAAATTTTTCTTAGAAATTTGCAAGGGATAAATTCCGTTGGAAAATCTCTCGGAAATAAATTTCCTCGGAAAAATTTTTCGAAGAGGGTTTTTCCGACGACCATTTATCCATCGAAAATGCATTAAAAAATTTATATTTCCAACGAAATTTTTTCTTTTTTCCTCGAAAAATTCCTCGCAAATGACGCTTTTTCTTATAGTGAATCTTTAAAAAGATTCTTTTTATCATCTATTTAACTCTTTTTTTGTGGGTACTTGGCACTTATAATGCATGCTTTTTTTTACGAGTTGATCCAAACTAATCGAACTAATATATCCATGACGGTTTTTGTTATTAAGCTTTTAAATTTTGTAGTTTCTAGCAATAATTTTGGTGAAAGGTTTCTAGTTGTTTCTTTGCCATCAGTTTCCAGTTTAGATTTTAGGATTAATTCGTCATGATCGACATGCCAAACACTTACGAATGAGTTCTAAAGTTTCTTATATTCAAAATTGAGAAGGATACAAGAGAGGAAAATTTCATAAAAAATAATCTATAAATATAATTTGAAAGAAATAATGGGTGGACCGCCCAAGTTGGGCCAAACCTAACCCGTGAGCCACAAGGGGCCACGAGGTAGTTATTTCCCTTTTTCATCATAAGGCACCCTTTGGAATAAAACGTTTTATTTATGGGTAGTTATTTCCCTATTTGAAAAGGCATCTTTTGGAAAAAATGGTTTTTTCCTATATATATATATATATATATATATATATATATATATATATATATATATGAAAACACACTCCTTCAAGAAGAATGACTCCTTTGTTTTTTTTTCCTTCAAAACGCGACACTCGTACGAAAGGCGATTGAAGATTTTTCAAAGCAAAGAGGCATTTAATCTGTGACAATACCGGGTATATTCATTATGTGATATGCCTGTACGATCGGTGATATAAGTTAGATGGTTAACGGGCATGTTTTTCCGCACTAATCGAATTCGTCCCGAATACGTTTCGGACGAAGACGATCGGGAATGAGTTTATCCCAACATTGGTATCAGAGCCAGGTTTCGGTTCTTTTTCTCGTATTATTAGTATGCCAGCATAATTAGTTTACTTTCTGATAATGATGAAAAAAAAAAGGGGAAACAAATGATTAGATAAAATCAGATTCTTGGAATTTAGAATTTGATTTATTTAAAATAAGTTTCTGATAAAGATGATAATAGCCATCCTTATCCTGGTTTGAAATATAAGAAGATGATAACAGCCAGTCTTGGCATGCATCCAAGCTTGCACCCAAACGGATAGTCGTACGTTTTTTTTTATATATATAATTTTTTTTTGTTTTGTTGAAGTGATGAGTAACTTTAAAAAAAAAAAGGTGATGACGTCATCGTGACGTCATCGAAACCGACCCATGACCCAACCTGTTGACCGTTGACCGGTCGACGGTCAGACCGGTCAACCAGGTCGAACCAGTCAATGTGGTCGGACCGGTCAACCCGGACCAGTTCAAACCGGCAGAATGACCCTTGTGTCTTCTATCGGCCCGTCCGAACTCATTTTAACTCCAATTTGGGCGTTCTTGGTATCGATGTGCTCTTAACGGAATGCTCTACGTCATGGTATATTCATATTGCATTTTGTCTGCACTTATGAATGTGAAAATGCATGATAAACCTTATGTACACGTACTTAGGGGTATATTCTTTGGCATTTTCTCTAGTATTTTTTGAAATACAAGTGACAGATCATATGTATATGAATAAGCATTCCTTATCTTAATGTATCATGGATTATAAGTAATCCTTTGTTCTGCATTTGTTGCAGGAACAATGGTGCATTTGAGACGCACTCCGATAATCCCTAGAACGGCGGCTCAAAAGGAGAGGCTTGAGAAACTTAGGATCAAGCTAGCTCTTTACCGGTGGGAAGCTGATGATGATATGATGACACACATCATCAAGGTCAACCGAATGATACAAGATATCATTTGGAACGGTTTTGTAATGCCGGGATATGTGATGGTCGAAGCCCTAAAATGCACCATTCCTGATGAGTTGGGAAGACTGATTGATAGGGTTTGGGACACCTTAGAAGGTTCGAGCTATAAGGTGATTGTGGAGCGATTCATGATAGAGTACATACGGCTCGGGGCAAAAAGGACGTCAACCCTTGCATTAAATTGGTCTCGGCGCAATACGATGCCCGAATCTAGGGGTTTTCCGGCTGCCTCCGTTTGGATGCCTAAGCAAATAGAATTTCCTGAAGATTTTCATCAGTCATTTCCAGTTTATAGAAAGAGGATCACCACTTGATTGTGTTTATTTATTTATTTTAAGTTCTTAAGGATTTGTTAGATATCTTGGGTGGATAGTTTTGTTGGTGTTTATGTTTTATTTTCTTTGATGGATTCATTCCTTATGCACATAATGTTAGATAAATGAATGTTGATGGATATTCATGATATGAATAGTTCATAGTTCCATTCTATTTTAATATTTATCTTATTAGTACATATGGAGTTGAGTGGGAGTTCTAAAAAGTTTGAGTAACTTTAAAGAACGTTATTTTACCTTAATGATTACATTAACGGTAATTTCACATTAAGTTTTTTTTTGATGATGATTGGAAACGTAGTGAACTTTCGAATCAGAAGCCTATGTGAAATTATTCATTAACATAATCATTTTGTGCAAAATTGATGTATAAATAAGTGGCGTTAATAATCCGTGCTTGTTTATCTGATATGTTCAGATTCAATGGCTTCAGCTTCAAAGAACATAGTGGCTGAACTAAATAAAGGAGAGAAATTGAATGGCGACAATTATGAGATTTGGAGTCTCAAGATTCAATATGTGCTGGAAGAGCAAGAGGCACTTGAAGCTCTTAACCGGATTATGGAAGAACCTGAGGACGGGACAACTGCCCAACACAAGATGGATAAAGATGCCTTTGCTGTTTGGAAAAGAAAGAACTCCCTTGCTCGCATTACGTTGCTAAGCAGCATGGACAATGACATCATGCGAGAGTTCGGACGTTTCCAGAATGCTAAAGAGATGTGGGATGCACTGGCATCAAGATTTGGTCGAACTTCTGTGACCAAACTGAGACAACTCACTGTCCGTTTCGACTCGTACAAGATGTCTCATGGAAAGACCATGAAACAACATTTGAGGCTGATGTCGAATATGATTAGTGAGCTAAAGGATGCCGGGCACATACTCACTGATGAACAGCAGGTGCAGGCAATAATCCGCTCCTTGCCTCAAAGCTGGGAGCACATGAAGATCCATTTGACCCACAATGAAGGTGTCAAAACCTTCCAGGATGCAATGCGGCATCTTGAACTGGAAGAGGAACGCCTCATAGCGGGTAAGCCAGAAACTGATGTTTACTTTGCTGGTTCTAGCTCGCATGGAGTTTCGGGCTCCAAGAGGAAGCACCTTGCTGGGTCAAAGAAGTGGAGAGGCAAAGGGCCAAGTACTTCAGGGAAAAAGCCGAGGCACAACCAACGGGAGAAAGGAAAGCGTCCTTTCAAGAAGAACATTTCAAGAGTGAAATGTTTCAACTGTGGGAAGAAGGGTCACTTTGCTCGCGACTGTGGCGAGCCAAAGAAGGTAGAAACCCTTAGCATTCATGAAAATGCTACTTATGTATCTAGTTCAGTGTTTCTAACCGAATCTAATCCTTTGTGGACTGTAGACTCGGGAGCCACAGACCATGTAGCGAAGGACAGAGGAGCTTTCGTGGATTTCCGACGAGTTCCACAAGGAACGAAGTGGATATACGTGGGGAACAATTCAAGAGTGGAGGTCAGAGGCATTGGCACCTGTCAACTACTTATGCGCGGTGGACGCACATTGTTCCTACATGATGTGCTATTTGCTCCAGAGATTCGTCGGAACTTAGTTTCCGTGTTGGTTTTAGTTAAACTTGGTTTTAGTGTAAACTTCCATAAGAACGGTGTAGACTTGTGTTTAGGAACAAGTTATTATGGTTCTGGATTTTTCTTAGATGGTTTTATTGTATTAGATGTTGACTGTTGTGAAGTTAATATTAGTTATTCCTTATTCACATTATCTAATTCTTATGAGAATGATGTGAACGTGTGGCATGCTAGACTTGGTCATATTGGCCAACAAAGAATGAATAGACTGGCTAGAGATGGATTATTGGGCAATATTAAAAAGGTTGATTTGCCAATATGTGAGCATTGCCTAAAAGGAAAAACAACAAGGAAACCATTTGGAAAAGGAACAAGAGCTGAATTTCCTTTGCAGTTAATCCATACTGACATCTGTGGTCCAATGAATATAAAAGAAAGGCACGGGTCTGTTTATTTCATCACATTCATTGATGATTATACTCGATTCGGACATGTCGATTTGATTTCTCATAAGTCTGAGGCCTTAAATTGCTTTAAAAGATTTATGATCTTAGTGGAAAATCAATTAGACAAGAAAATAAAAGCATTAAGATCCGATCGAGGTCGAGAATATCTGTCTGATCAGTTCAGAAATTTATGTGATGAAAAGGGAATAGAAAGACAACTAACTATTCCATAT
Organism: Calamus simplicifolius; assembly: GCA_900491605.1. Lineage (NCBI taxonomy): Eukaryota > Viridiplantae > Streptophyta > Magnoliopsida > Arecales > Arecaceae > Calamus > Calamus simplicifolius. The sequence continues at coordinate 825,095 of UESW01003935.1, read as the reverse complement.
ACTCCTCAACAAAATGGTGTTGCGGAAAGGAGAAACAGAACCCTAATGGAAATGGTTAGATCGATGATGGCACATGCTAACTTGCCAGTCACCTTTTGGGGTGATGCATTGTTGACTGCTGCCTACATACTTAACCGTGTGCCTTCTAAATCAGTTGCTTCTACTCCATATGAATTATGGACAGGCAGAAAGCCTGATTTAAGCTTTCTAAAACCTTGGGGTTGTGCTGCCTATACTCGTGAGTCTTCTCACAAGCATGGAAAATTAGGCCCAAGAGGCAAAAAGAGTATTTTTATAAGATACTCAGAGCACTCAAAAGGATATGTATTCATAGGTGAGCAAGAAAGTAGAAGTATAACTGAATTTGAATCACGGGATGTCACATTCTTAGAGAATGAATTTCCTAAAAAGGGCGAAGTAGGCGGTGATTACTCACTATACGAATATGTGGATCGTGATAGTAAAGTTAGTGGGAGCACTGTGACAAATGGAGAGTTGAATGCAACCCAGTCTCAATTGCAACCACTTAAAGAGTCGACACCACCATTATCTCATTCGAGTGGGAGCGCAATGGAACGTGGTGAATCATTAGGAGTACAGCATTCCATACGACAGTCGAGTCGTAATAGAATTCCCCGTCGACGTTTTGACATTGAAGGAGAAGCCTTCATGATCGCCCCACAAGATGAACATGAGCCGAAGAACGTGAATGATGCTCTAAAGTGCCCTGATAAGGAAGAATGGATACATGCAATGGAAGAGGAAATGGAGTCATTAAGATCAAACCAAGTTTGGGAATTGGTTGACCTTCCAAAAGGATGCAAAGCCATTGGGAACAAATGGGTTCTCAAAATAAAGCGTAAGGCTGATGGCTCAATAGAGAGGTATAAGGCTCGCCTTGTGGCGAAAGGATATAATCAACAGGAAGGAGTTGACTTTGAAGAAACTTTTTCACCTGTGGTTAGATTTACCTCTATTCGCCTTATTCTGGCAATAGTAGCTAGTATGGATCTAGAATTACATCAAATGGATGTAAAGACTGCATTCCTCAATGGAGAATTAGAGGAAGAAATTTATATGGAGCAACCTATTGGCTTCATTACAAAAGGCCAGGAGCAAAAAGTGTGTCGACTATTGAGGTCGATATATGGCCTTAAGCAGTCTTCAAGACAATGGTATATACGTTTTCACAATGCAATAATAGCATATAATTTTGCAATGATTAGTGAAGACAATTGTGTATATATCAAAAGATCCAAAGATCAATTTGTGATCTTGTCATTATATGTTGATGATATACTAATTGCCGGAAGTAGTATGGAGTTGGTTAATACAGTCAAGAATTGGTTATCTTCTAATTTTGAGATGAAAGATATGGATGAAGCTGCATACATTCTTGGAGTTAAGATTTCAAGAGATCGCTCAAAGAAATCCCTATCTCTCTCACAAGAGACATATGTAAATAAAATCCTTGAACGTTTTCGTATGCAAGACTGTAAACCAATAGATACTCCTATTGCAAAGGGGGAAGCATTAAGCGACAGAATGTGTCCTAAGACTTCAAAAGAAAAGGAGCAAATGGAACAAATTCCATATGCTAGTGCCATTGGAAGCTTGATGTACGCTATGATGTGTACAAGACCTGACATTTGTTATGCAGTTGGAATGGTAAGTAGATACCAATCCAATCCAGGTCAAGCACATTGGATCGCCGTCAAAAGGATCCTGAGATATCTAAAGGGAAGCGCCGACTATGTGCTGACTTATCAAGGGAGTGATCTACACCTTGAAGGCTATACTGATGCTGACTGGGGGGGAGATTTAAAAGAAAGGAAATCTACTTCTGGATATGTATTCTTACTGAATAATGGCGCCATATCTTGGAGCAGTAAGAAACAACAGTGCATAGCCTTATCTACAATGGAAGCCGAGTTCGTGGCTCTATCAGCAGCGGCACAAGAAGGTGTTTGGCTTAGAAGATTTTTGGATCACCTAGGTGTAACTGAGAATGCTGCAAACCCTGTATTGGTCTATTGCGATAGCCAAGCAGCAATAGCATACACTAAGGATCCTAAGTACCATGGAAAGACCAAACATATAGATATCAAATATAACTATGTCAAGGATATGGTTGCACGAAAGGAAGTGAATGTGAAGTACATATCTACACAAAGGATGATAGCGGATCCTATGACGAAACCGATTCCTAGAGAAGTTTTCCATGGTCATGTGAGATCGCTAGGACTGTGTAGAATATGATGTACTGAATATTGAATTTTTCCCAGAATGTTCTCTATTAATGAAGTTTGTTATTATCAATGCCTATAAGTTTGTATGACGTTTGTGAATGTCGATGCTGAGTGCATTATATTGAAAAGTATGTCGGACAGATGAGAGATTAGCCCACTCACACGGGTAATCGCCTCTACTCACTATGTAATGAATAGAGATGAGACAGTTTTTAAGCTTGTTATCTAGGTGATAATTGAGAGCTCAAGCTTGAAGCGTGGACGTCGCCTTAACAGAATGTTAAGATGAGGACATATAGATTATTATGTCCGAAAGTGAAATGATCCACATATTTCACTCTACCTGTTTTTAATGCCAGATGTGAGTTCTGATAGATGCTTATGAATAGAGTAGATTTGCGAACTCAAGTTGGACATTGAGTATGTCTAAACTATCATTTGTACGGTATTGAGAGTAAAGACATACGCTCTATGGGAAAAGGAGAGAATACCGTAATACGTATTTCATATTACGTATGCATGGGACGACCGATAAGAGTTGACAAAAATTATGATCTCAATTTTTAAGTCGTGTGAGACTCTTGAGGAAAATAGTTTTTCTCATTTAAAGTGCCCTCACGACTCTTACTTATTCTCAAAATTTCTATTCAGTGTTTGCTATCTTAGGATGTTGCCAATGATCATGATAATTCGGTCTAACGGGGCATTTCTAGAAAAGCAAGTTGGACTGAAATGGAGAGGTTTAAGGAAAGAGGAAGATCAATTTAATTTATGATGTCACATTCTATATTTATATTCACAGGTCGATCAATTATGATTTTGAGCAAATCATAGTTGTGAATAAAATATATGAGATATTGAAAGAGATCAAGAGAGATAAAAATGTGACTGATTGATCTAGGGAACTGCATACTAATTCTACTCTGGATAATGCCCAAATTTGAGCTGTTATATATTCCTAACAGATGTATAACAACGAGCTCTCATAGTATGCTGGTCGCACGGATTATTTGCCGATATGAACTTTGCAAAGAAGAGAGTTGTGTTTAGCCCATCGTGGGCGAGTGGGAGATGAAAGAAATAATGGGTGGACCGCCCAAGTTGGGCCAAACCTGACCCGTGAGCCACAAGGGGCCACGAGGTAGTTATTTCCCTTTTTCATCATAAGGCACCCTTTGGAATAAAACGTTTTATTTATGGGTAGTTATTTCCCTATTTGAAAAGGCACCTTTTGGAAAAAACGGTTTTTTCCTATATATATGAAAACACACTCCTTCAAGAAGAATGACTCCTCTGTTTTTTCTTCCCTTCAAAACGCGACACTCGTACGAAAGGCGATTGAAGATTTTTCAAGAGCAAAGAGGCATTTAATCTGTGACAATACCGGGTATGTTCATTATGTGATATGCCTGTACGATCGGTGATATAAGTTAGATGGTTAACGGGCATGTTTTTCCGCACTAATCGAATTCGTCCCGAATACGTTTCGGACGAAGACGATCGGGAATGAGTTTATCCCAACATTGGTATCAGAGCCTGGTTTCGGTTCTTTTTCTCGTATTATTAGTATGCCAGCATAATTAGTTTACTTTCTGATAATGATGAAAAAAAAAAAGGGAAACAAATGATTAGATAAAATCAGATTCTTGGAATTTAGAATTTGATTTATTTAAAATAAGTTTCTGATAAAGATGATAATAGCCATCCTTATCCTGGTTTGAAATATAAGAAGATGATAACAGCCAGTCTTGGCATGCATCCAAGCTTGCACCCAAACGGATAGTCGTACGTTTTTTTTTATATATATAATTTTTTTTTGTTTTGTTGAAGTGATGAGTAACTTTAAAAAAAAAAAGGTGATGACGTCATCGTGACGTCATCGAAACCGACCCATGACCCAACCTGTTGACCGTTGACCGGTCGACGGTCAGACCGGTCAACCAGGTCGAACCAGTCAATGTGGTCGGACCGGTCAACCCGGACCAGTTCAAACCGGCAGAATGACCCTTGTGTCTTCTATCGGCCCGTCCGAACTCATTTTAACTCCAATTTGGGCGTTCTTGGTATCGATGTGCTCTTAACGGAATGCTCTACGTCATGGTATATTCATATTGCATTTTGTCTGCACTTATGAATGTGAAAATGCATGATAAACCTTATGTACACGTACTTAGGGGTATATTCTTTGGCATTTTCTCTAGTATTTTTTGAAATACAAGTGACAGATCATATGTATATGAATAAGCATTCCTTATCTTAATGTATCATGGATTATAAGTAATCCTTTGTTCTGCATTTGTTGCAGGAACAATGGTGCATTTGAGACGCACTCCGATAATCCCTAGAACGGCGGCTCAAAAGGAGAGGCTTGAGAAACTTAGGATCAAGCTAGCTCTTTACCGGTGGGAAGCTGATGATGATATGATGACACACATCATCAAGGTCAACCGAATGATACAAGATATCATTTGGAACGGTTTTGTAATGCCGGGATATGTGATGGTCGAAGCCCTAAAATGCACCATTCCTGATGAGTTGGGAAGACTGATTGATAGGGTTTGGGACCCTTAGAAGGTTCGAGCTATAAGGTGATTATGGAGCGATTCATGATAGAGTACATACGGCTTGGGGCAAAAAGGACGTCAACCCTTGCATTAAATTGGTCTCGGCGCAATACGATGCCCGAATCTAGGGGTTTTCCGGCTGCCTCCGTTTGGATGCCTAAGCAAATAGAATTTCCTGAAGATTTTCATCAGTCATTTCCAGTTTATAGAAAGAGGATCACCACTTGATTGTGTTTATTTATTTATTTTAAGTTCTTAAGGATTTGTTAGATATCTTGGGTGGATAGTTTTGTTGGTGTTTATGTTTTATTTTCTTTGATGGATTCATTCCTTATGCACATAATGTTAGATAAATGAATGTTGATGGATATTCATGATATGAATAGTTCATAGTTCCATTCTATTTTAATATTTATCTTATTAGTACATATGGAGTTGAGTGGGAGTTCTAAAAAGTTTGAGTAACTTTAAAGAACGTTATTTTACCTTAATGATTACATTAACGGTAATTTCACATTAAGTTTTTTTTTGATGATGATTGAAACGTAGTGAACTTTCGAATCAGAAGCCTATGTGAAATTATTCATTAACATAATCATTTTGTGCAAAATTGATGTATAAATAAGTGGCGTTAATAATCCGTGCTTGTTTATCTGATATGTTCAGATTCAATGGCTTCAGCTTCAAAGAACATAGTGGCTGAACTAAATAAAGGAGAGAAATTGAATGGCGACAATTATGAGATTTGGAGTCTCAAGATTCAATATGTGCTGGAAGAGCAAGAGGCACTTGAAGCTCTTAACCGGATTATGGAAGAACCTGAGGACGGGACAACTGCCCAACACAAGATGGATAAAGATGCCTTTGCTGTTTGGAAAAGAAAGAACTCCCTTGCTCGCATTACGTTGCTAAGCAGCATGGACAATGACATCATGCGAGAGTTCGGACGTTTCCAGAATGCTAAAGAGATGTGGGATGCACTGGCATCAAGATTTGGTCGAACTTTGTGACCAAACTGAGACAACTCACTGTCCGTTTCGACTCGTACAAGATGTCTCATGGAAGACCATGAAACAACATTTGAGGCTGATGTCGAATATGATTAGTGAGCTAAAGGATGCCGGGCACATACTCACTGATGAACAGCAGGTGCAGGCAATAATCCGCTCCTTGCCTCAAAGCTGGGAGCACATAAAGATCCATTTGACCCACAATGAAGGTGTCAAAACCTTCAGGATGCAATGCGGCATCTTGAACTGGAAGAGGAATGCCTCATAGCGGGTAAGCCAGAAACTGATGTTTACTTTGCTGGTTCTAGCTCGCATGGAGTTTCGGGCTCCAAGAGGAAGCACCTTGCTGGGTCAAAGAAGTGGAGAGGCAAAGGGCCAAGTACTTCAGGGAAAAAGCCGAGGCACAACCAACGGGAGAAAGGAAAGCATCCTTTCAAGAAGAACATTTCAAGAGTGAAATGTTTCAACTGTGGGAAGAAGGGTCACTTTGCTCGCGACTGTGGCGAGCCAAAGAAGGTAGAAACCCTTAGCATTCATGAAAATGCTACTTATGTATAGTTCGGTGTTTCTAACCGAATCTAATCCTTTGTGGACTGTAGACTCGGGAGCCACAGACCATGTAGCGAAGGACAGAGGAGCTTTCGTGGATTTCCGACGAGTTCCACAAGGAACGAAGTGGATATACGTGGGGAACAATTCAAGAGTGGAGGTCAGAGGCATTGGCACCTGTCAACTACTTATGCGCAGTGGACGCACATTGTTCCTACATGATGTGCTATTTGCTCCAGAGATTCGTCGGAACTTAGTTTCCATGTTGGTTTTAGTTAAACTTGGTTTTAGTGTAAACTTCCATAAGAACGGTGTAGACTTGTGTTTAGGAACAAGTTATTATGGTTCTGGATTTTTCTTAGATGGTTTTATTGTATTAGATGTTGACTGTTGTGAAGTTAATATTAGTTATTCCTTATTCACATTATCTAATTCTTATGAGAATGATGTGAACGTGTGGCATGCTAGACTTGGTCATATTGGCCAACAAAGAATGAATAGACTGGCTAGAGATGGATTATTGGGCAACATTAAAAAGGTTGATTTGCCAATATGTGAGCATTGCCTAAAAGGAAAAACAATAAGGAAACCATTTGGAAAAGGAACAAGAGCTGAATTTCCTTTGCAGTTAATCCATACTGACATCTGTGGTCCAATGAATATAAAAGAAAGGCACGGGTCTGTTTATTTCATCACATTCATTGATGATTATACTCGATTCGGACATGTCGATTTGATTTCTCATAAGTCTGAGGCCTTAAATTGCTTTAAAAGATTTATGATCTTAGTGGAAAATCAATTAGACAAGAAAATAAAAGCATTAAGATCCGATCGAGGTCAAGAATATCTGTCTGATCAGTTCAGAAATTTATGTGATGAAAAGGGAATAGAAAGACAACTAACTATTCCATATACTCCTCAACAAAATGGTGTTGCGGAAAGGAGAAACAGAACCCTAATGGAAATGGTTAGATCGATGATGGCACATGCTAACTTGCCAGTCACCTTTTGGGGTGATGCATTGTTGACTGCTGCCTACATACTTAACCGTGTGCCTTCTAAATCAGTTGCTTCTACTCCATATGAATTATGGACAGGCAGAAAGCCTGATTTAAGCTTTCTAAAACCTTGGGGTTGTGCTGCCTATACTCGTGAGTCTTCTCACAAGCATGGAAAATTAGGCCCAAGAGGCAAAAAGAGTATTTTTATAAGATACTCAGAGCACTCAAAAGGATATGTATTCATAGGTGAGCAAGAAAGTAGAAGTATAACTGAATTTGAATCACGGGATGTCACATTCTTAGAGAATGAATTTCCTAAAAAGGGCGAAGTAGGCGGTGATTACTCTCTATACGAATATGTGGATCGTGATAGTAAAGTTAGTGGGAGCACTGTGACAAATGGAGAGTTGAATGCAACCCAGTCTCAATTGCAACCACTTAAAGAGTCGACACCACCATTATCTCATTCGAGTGGGAGCGCAATGGAACGTGGTGAATCATTAGGAGTACAGCATTCCATACGACAGTCGAGTCGTAATAGAATTCCCCGTCGATGTTTTGACATTGAAGGAGAAGCCTTCATGATCGCCCCACAAGATGAACATGAGCCGAAGAACGTGAATGATGCTCTAAAGTGCCCTGATAAGGAAGAATGGATACATGCAATGGAAGAGGAAATGGAGTCATTAAGATCAAACCAAGTTTGGGAATTGGTTGACCTTCCAAAAGGACGCAAAGCCATTGGGAACAAATGGGTTCTCAAAATAAAGCGTAAGGCTGATGGCTCAATAGAGAGGTATAAGGCTCGCCTTGTGGCGAAAGGATATAATCAACAGGAAGGAGTTGACTTTGAAGAAACTTTTTCACCTGTGGTTATATTTACCTCTATTCGCCTTATTCTGGCAATAGTAGCTAGTATGGATCTAGAATTACATCAAATGGATGTAAAGACTGCATTCCTCAATGGAGAATTAGAGGAAGAAATTTATATGGAGCAACCTATTGGCTTCATTACAAAAGGCCAGGAGCAAAAAGTGTGTCGACTATTGAGGTCGATATATGGCCTTAAGCAGTCTTCAAGACAATGGTATATACGTTTTCACAATGCAATAATAGCATATAATTTTGCAATGATTAGTGAAGACAATTGTGTATATATCAAAAGATCCAAAGATCAATTTGTGATCTTGTCATTATATGTTGATGATATACTAATTGCCGGAAGTAGTATGGAGTTGGTTAATACAGTCAAGAATTGGTTATCTTCTAATTTTGAGATGAAAGATATGGATGAAGCTGCATACATTCTTGGAGTTAAGATTTCAAGAAATCGCTCAAAGAAATCCCTATCTCTCTCACAAGAGACATATGTAAATAAAATCCTTGAACGTTTTCGTATGCAAGACTGTAAACCAATAGATACTCCTATTGCAAAGGGGAAGCATTAAGCGACAGAATGTGTCCTAAGACTTCAAAAGAAAAGGAGCAAATGGAACAAATTCCATATGCTAGTGCCATTGGAAGCTTGATGTACGCTATGATGTGTACAAGACCTGACATTTGTTATGCAGTTGGAATGGTAAGTAGATACCAATCCAATCCAGGTCAAGCACATTGGATCGCCGTCAAAAGGATCCTGAGATATCTAAAGGGAAGCGCCGACTATGTGCTGACTTATCAAGGGAGTGATCTACACCTTGAAGGCTATACTGATGCTGACTGGGGGGAGATTTAAAAGAAAGGAAATCTACTTCTGGATATGTATTCTTACTGAATAATGGCACCATATCTTGGAGCAGTAAGAAACAACAGTGCATAGCCTTATCTACAATGGAAGCCGAGTTCGTGGCTCTATCAGCAGCGGCACAAGAAGGTGTTTGGCTTAGAAGATTTTTGGATCACCTAGGTGTAACTGAGAATGCTGCAAACCCTGTATTGGTCTATTGCGATAGCCAAGCAGCAATAGCATACACTAAGGATCCTAAGTACCATGGAAAGACCAAACATATAGATATCAAATATAACTATGTCAAGGATATGGTTGCACGAAAGGAAGTGAATGTGAAGTACATATCTACACAAAGGATGATAGCGGATCCTATGACGAAACCGATTCCTAGAGAAGTTTTCCATGGTCATGTGAGATCGCTAGGACTGTGTAGAATATGATGTACTGAATATTGAATTTTTCCCAGAATGTTCTCTATTAATGAAGTTTGTTATTATCAATGCCTAAAGTTTGTATGACGTTTGTGAATGTCGATGCTGAGTGCATTATATTGAAAAGTATGTCGGACAGATGAGAGATTAGCCCACTCACACGGGTAATCGCCTCTACTCACTATGTAATGAATAGAGATGAGACAGTTTTTAAGCTTGTTATCTAGGTGATAATTGAGAGCTCAAGCTTGAAGCGTGGACGTCGCCTTAACAGAATGTTAAGATGAGGACATATAGATTATTATGTCCGAAAGTGAAATGATCCACATATTTCACTCTACCTGTTTTTAATGCCAGATGTGAGTTCTGATAGATGCTTATGAATAGAGTAGATTTGCGAACTCAAGTTGGACATTGAGTATGTCTAAACTATCATTTGTACGGTATTGAGAGTAAAGACATACGCTCTATGGGAAAAGGAGAGAATACCGTAATACGTATTTCATATTACGTATGCATGGGACAACCGATAAGAGTTGACAAAAATTATGATCTCAATTTTTAAGTCGTGTGAGACTCTTGAGGAAAATAGTTTTTCTCATTTAAAGTGCCCTCACGACTCTTACTTATTCTCAAAATTTCTATTCAGTGTTTGCTATCTTAGGATGTTGCCAATGATCATGATAATTCGGTCTAACGGGGCATTTCTAGAAAAGCAAGTTGGACTGAAATGGAGAGGTTTAAGGAAAGAGGAAGATCAATTTAATTTATGATGTCACATTCTATATTTATATTCACAGGTCGATCAATTATGATTTTGAGCAAATCATAGTTGTGAATAAAATATATGAGATATTGAAAGAGATCAAGAGAGATAAAAATGTGACCGATTGATCTAGGGAACTGCATACTAATTCTACTCTGGATAATGCCCAAATTTGAGCTGTTATATATTCCTAACATATATAACAACGAGCTCTCATAGTATGCTGGTCGCACGGATTATTTGCCGATATGAACTTTGCAAAGAAGAGAGTTGTGTTTAGCCCATCGTGGGCGAGTGGGAGATGAAAGAAATAATGGGTGGACCGCCCAAGTTGGGCCAAACCTGACCCGTGAGCCACAAGGGGCCACGAGGTAGTTATTTTCCTTTTTCATCATAAGGCATCCTTTGGAATAAAACGTTTTATTTATGGGTAGTTATTTCCCTATTTGAAAAAGGCACCTTTTGGAAAAAACGATTTTTTCCTATATATATGAAAACACACTCCTTCAACAAGAATGACTCCTCTGTTTTTTTTTCCCTTCAAAACGCGACACTCGTACGAAAGGTGATTGAAGATTTTTCAAGAGCAAAAAGGCATTTAATCTGTGACAATACCGGGTATGTTCATTATGTGATATGCCTGTACGATCGGTGATATAAGTTAGATGGTTAACGGGCATGTTTTTCCACACTAATCGAATTCGTCCCGAATACGTTTCGGACGAAGACGATCGGAAATGAGTTTATCCCAACATAATTAATGAATCTAGATTATTGGCTTGTAATAATTAGTGAATCTAAATGAACAATAGTGTCTCCAATATAAACTCCAAATAGACTCCAAGGTATAAACTCCAAACAAACTCGCTCATAAAAATTTATTGAGTGAATTGATATTTAACACATTATAACCATTATTGACAACCAAATAAAATTTAATTCAAACATCAATTAAAAGTATCCATCCTTTCAAAAGCAACATAATGATATTTCAATGTTGCATTTCGATCGTATTAGTAATGCAAAACTTGTAGAACTCTTATCATAGAAATCCTTATAACGAGGTTGTAGCAGATTTCTGGGTCATTCGTTTTAAATAAAATAAGGAGATCTTATTTAAATTCTCATCTTGTTTAATAAAATCTTCAACATATCTAACTTGGAGGAATTTCATACAATTTGAGTTATAGATATCCATTATTAATAACTTAATCGTAATCAAGTCAAATAAGGACCCAAGTCAACAATGTTACGAGCAAAAGTTCTAAAAATTGCTAGAAAATTAATTTTTTATATAAATAAAAAATATAATAAAATAAATATAATTTTAAATAAAAGAATTTGATGAATACGCATCAATTAAAGTATGTTTAACACTGTACTAAGAATAATTTTTATCTTCTTGTATAGGTGGCTCGTGAGTTCATCCCTAATTAAGATATAATGACTCAAGTCATCCCTAATTAAGATATAATGACTCGAGCCGATCCAATGTTTCTATTACAATCATATAAAGGTATATTTTTTTCTTATATCCAAAAGCCAGAATGCGATAAAGAAAAAAAAAAAAAAACTAACATTATAAGCAAAATAGTTAAAAAAGAAGATAAATAGTGACCTACGGAGCTCTTAAGCAAAGAGTAGAATAAAAGTCGCTAGGAAAACAAAGCTGAGGGAGTTGATATTTGCAAGAACCTGGACCTGAGGCTTTTTTATAGGTTCCGTCCAAATGTCTCTAGAAACCATATTTAAAAGCATTAGAAACCATTAGAAACCTCTCATCCCTTAACGATATTTAAGTTGGAAACTAATCTCTCATCTCTCTAAAGCGAGGAAAGAAGCAGTAGTGAATGTCACATCCAGCCTACAGGCATACATCCATCTTCGCAAAAGTTGGAATTTTTGAACAAGTTGTTCTTCGACATTGAACAAGCCTCCACCACCGTTTTAAAAGCCAAGCCATCTGAAGGAACGAATGCTTTCCTTAAAATAATGAAGGAAAGAGAAGGAACCCACAAGGCCACTAACACGCTGGCATCAAAGTCCCTGGGAGCCAATAATAACATGGCCTGTTAGAGTGATTACCTGAACCGAATAAGTTAATGGTAGACATTTGGTAGTTCAAAAGTAATGGCGGAATCGATCGCTTGGTCTCCAATTTGCTAATGCGATCGTTATTCTTTGAACGCCTGAGGAATGTCTATAATTAATTAATCTATCGAAATCCATAGGGAAATCTTAAGCATCTAAAAGGTTTTTAAAAACCGCATTAATTCCAACTCAGGCCAAACTTAGGATGATCAACGTCTCCCAATCCAGTTTCTGTAATAGTACTGCAAACTGCACTGGAAATCCCATAGGCCATAACAAATAACAAGTTCAAAATAAAAGCAATGCCAAGAAACTAAAACACAAGACTAAACCATCTAAATCTCTGCAGTCCCTAGCAAGACAATAAGCAGCAAAAAAAAATATCTCTAAGCAAACAGCAAAATGACTGAGGCAACCCCAAGGGCCGCCATGATTGCAGAATATTTAGCAGGTGTCTTGAATGAGGCATCATTAGACGCTGGTGATCTCTGCGAGCGAGCCGGAGCCGGAGCCGGAGCCCGAGCCCTGGTCGCCACCTGGCTGCGGGGATGGTGCAAGCCCCGGGCCTGGGTTGATGACTTCTGGATGCACCATGACACGCACGATCATCCTCTCCCCGGCCTCGCAGCGTCCAGGCTCCCCACTGATGAAGTAGAAGAATCCATAGCGGTCGAACTGGAAGGTGGTGTTCCCATCGTTAAATTCAAGGAGTGGGTCTGAAGTGTTGCAGTGGCTGTAGTCTCTGCGGTCCACCACGAGCACCGAGTCATTATCGTACTTGAAATCTAGAATGTTAAAGAGAAGCCATTAATTAGCGCGCCATAAATGAATGAACTCTTAATTATTTCTAGTGCCATTTGCATCATAAATGCTCTAAACTAGTAATTCCTATGGAGATTGAGATCGGTCTTTCGACAATATTAACATGTACAACTATCTCGATCGAAATCTTGCAGTAATTAATTAGAGCTTACACAAGGAATCTCCGATATGAAACCGGTTTGTCATGGCCCAGTGGTTGTAGATCCCTGACTCGTTACCGGTGGGCACCGTCCATCCTCTCGGTCCTCCGACACGGAACTCGTAAGCGGGCACCGTGGAGATGAGCAGCAGAGAAATCGAGATGGAGAAGATGGAGTTGAAACGAGTTGATGAGAGAGTAGTAGCCATTGCTGGAATGGTTGAGGGAAGAAGAAACTACGCTTCAGTATGGCTTGCGAGTTTATGATAAGGATGGTTGAGGGGAGGGGGAGGTGGAGTGTTTTAAAAGGAGGGAAGGAGGGAGAGCAAGGGCAGTTAAGCTAGTTGTTTAATATTCCTCCGCTGGATGAGGCCGGGAGGGAGTGGTCGAAGACTCGAAGGGGGCGGGGCGTACGTGAGAGTGGTGGCAGTTAAATTCTGCCAAGTGGCGGCTTATGATGGGTGAAGTAGAAACATGCATGCATGTCCTGGCTGGAAGGTTTAGTTTAGTGGCGTTGAACAAGTCAGAGCCGGGTGATTGGTCTTCGCGAAAGATTGTGGCGTTGAACGAGTCAGACCGTCAGGTTGGATTTATGGCGTTGAGTGCTACGCCTTATGTTTTATTCTCGGCGATTAATCACCGGCTTCTATTTGGCTCGGCAATTTCAGGGTTCGGGGTTCTTTGGGTTCGACAGGATTTTTTTATTGGCCTTCATTATTTTCTCGGTGATGTTCATTCAATGAAATCATCTGTTATAGCTTGTACACCATTCATGGCGTAACTCTTTAAGATTGCATTACTGTATGAAATTTGCCAAATGACATGCCATTTTATATACTGATGTTGACATTCATGCATATAATCATAGATTTTGTAAACTTTGCTATCAAAAATTCAACTAGAAATGTTGATTCAATCAAAACTACAGGCCGTAACTTTCGGACACGAAGACAAGGTTTCTTTTATCCTTGTCAATCAAAACTACACTTAGAAATGCATGTTAAAAAAAAAACTAACATGGCCGCTCGATTAAGATGAGAAGGCTCTTATATGATCGAATAACGTTCTTGAGCTCATCGTTGGTCATGCAAGAGCGAAACATGCGACCCGACGTACGAAAGTCCCAGAAGAGCACACGACTGATGCTTTGCAACTCCATCCATTGCACGCCGACTTAGCAGCGCCTGGAACCCGAGTTAATCAGCATTCCAACAGCACTGACCGTCATATTAGACAAGTTTCAGGGTCAAATTGGAGGCGGAAATGAGGTAAATCTCACCAACACAGTCAGGATTGTTGAGGAATTTGAGCATGTTGGTTTTGAAAATATCCAACGTCTGTACATTTAGCCGCTCATATTCAAGCAAAGCATCTTGTGCATTGGAACAAGCTTAATACTAGTCTCTGCATTTGTAATGCTATTCCGTGCACATGGCAGCAGTATTTACATTACCATTTCTCTCCACTGCTCTCATAAATTGTAAATTGGAGTTAAAAATGCGTTACTTTTGGGTCTTCTCTCAACTTGGAGAAAGCCACCGAGCACATAAGATGAAAATAGTGCATTTGTGAACCTTCGAAGCACATCATCATTAAAAGACAAAGTCTCATTTCTGATCTAAACACAGCACATGAAATCAGAACATTGCACTGATTCGGCATAAGCGGTAAGTCCCCATATTTACAGAATTTTTTTGAAGCAAAAATGGAGCAAATACCTTGCTGTCAGATATGCTTTCTATTGTATAGGTTCCCATTTAAGAGCATAAAGGAAATTAACTAACCTGGAAAGATTTTGAAGCTCGTTTACCGAAAATAAAAGTGATCTTGCCTGGTACATACGCTAGGTGGGACTTTGCAATTGTCAGGGGTGCATCATCGTTGTGGTCCATGCATGGAGATTAGGATTCATAAATTTGAAAAATTCCATTCAAAGAATACTTAAGGCTCACGAGTCATATGAATGTTAGCGGAGATCAAGGGGGAAAAAGAGAAAAAGAGCAAGCCAATTTCATTTCCACCACAATAAAAGCAAAAAGAAAATTCAATTCACCAAAAAAATAGGGTTAGAAAAATTACGATTACCAGTAAGTGTTGTTGACTGTAAGATGTCTAGTTCAATGGCAACTTTTCACCATTGTTGCAGGAATGGGATTTAAGAGACCAAGGAACCGTGAAAAATAAGGCTCCAAAAAATAGAACTCACAACTCCAAAGTTCCATTAACTTACAAACACAATGCCACAGGTGATATGGATCTTTGGTGAATGCAGCGGAAAACTGGCACCACGTTGGTGATTTAAGGCAATCAACCAAGAGTGAAACATCTCTTCTGCAAACAAGTAAACCTCAAGTTGCTTGATGGTAGTACAATTGATAATTAGATAGTCTCCAGCAAATCGAGGCCTGTGTACAAGACATTATCATGTACTTCTGACATGCTTTCCCAATAATGATTTGGAAGCATATAAAGAATCTAAAATATCTTCACATGAAACTAGGTTATGAGATTGCTTTTTGGGATCATTTTCTTTCCAATAACCTGTTTCACAACAGGTGAACTGCTTCTTGTAGTATTTTCACCATCGGCAGCAAATTTGAGGTTCTCCTTGCTCTCATCTTCCACTTTCGTCTTCCACCTAATGTCAACCGCTTCAGCTTGATCCGCAAACAAAACCTTGGATATAGAGGAGCGACAGATGTCCTTATAAGTCTCATAACTGGCAGCATGAGTGTTGCCACCCTCCAATAGCTTTGCAAGAGGGTGCAACACTGATATTGGGTCATCAGTGCTCTCCAAGCTATCCTTCAAAATCAAAAAATCATTCACCAACTCCTCCTTGCTGAACTGAACAAGCGCAGCAGTTGAATCTAGGAAAAAAACTGATGTGATGGAATTTAGACCAAAAACTTTACATATGCATTCCTTTAAATCCTTTGGCTTGATATTCGAAGGAAATCCCCAGATAAGGACAATGTTTGAAAACATTATCTTAGGATATCTACGCTGGTAACTTGAATCAGGATTCTCAATTCCTGTACTCAGATCAATGACTGTTCCACTGTTCCAGCTGGGGTATAGAAGATTCATATAGTTCTGGATCTTATCAGTTTTGGAAAAATTAATTGATGGTGAGTGGAGTTCAAATTTCATTCCCAAGTGACTGCAAACCTGAGCAAAGACACATCCAGTCATAAAAGCATCATACCCTGCTTCATGCTTGGCACCTGAGTTAAAGCAAGATGACCTGCAGATAAACACAAATAGAAACAAAGAGTTTTTACTTTTTCAATTTGGATTGATAAACTTGGGCAATGGGACAATCAGAATATTGCAATTACAAGTTGACTGAGCTCTACAACTAAATCAATCAGAAACATGGTTAAAGGCTATCAACTACAGAATTATGCGCATGACACTTGCAGGTCATTGGGCTTATTCATCTTTGCCTATTGCATTTTGCATGACTAGTCAAAAGCACTACAAGATAAGATACTTAAATAACAAATCACCTGCTAATATTACAAAAACAAAAAGAAAAGTAGATACTATGCCTGCATCACTAGGCAACAATACTGAACTAATATGCACAGGCCTCTTAATGAAGCACTGTGGAAAAAAAAAAAAAAAACATGCTGCCTGCAATATCCTATACAATAGCAACTGCCCAACCTCTTATTATTATTATTATTATTATTAAAGTAAGATCTCCTGCAGGAAATATTTTAATTATCTTTATTAATTTATGAGAAAAAAATGGCGCATGATGCATGGTATTCTTACCACACATCTATATGTATACACACACAATAGTTGCAAACTTTTCCCATTTGACTGGAAAATAGAGCAAGAATGCAATAGACAATAGGCTCTCCTGTCAAAATTGGGTTTGCAGCCATACAAGTAGGTTTTCTTCAAAAATGCAGAAAAAAATTTTCTTTTCCCCGCTACAATGGAGAATTGTAACCAGTAGATGGAAGCATGGAATTTTAATGTATATTTTTAAACACTTTTTGGTAAACAATGACTAAAAGCTATAGCCAAATGAAGGCCATTGTTACTCAGATCAAAATGAGATGGAAGGGCTAGGGGTGTGCACTTTATACCATTGCAGGTTCAAATTTAATGTGAATAAGAAAAAAAAGGGAAAAAAGGATAATAAAAACAAAATTCATAAAAGCCAACATGTATTAAGTATCTATAAGTAAATACTGTCAATAATATAAGTAGTTACATGGAACATGTGCAATGGTTCTCATAGAATGAGAAATATTCCAATAAAGTGAGCATGGAAAGCATACCCAGTTTCATCGGCTTGAACCTCAACTTTCACATAAGAATTAGAGGCGACATGCTGGGATGGAGAGGAAATTCTTGGGCACAACACTGAAAAAGCTGAAGAGAGTGATTTGCTACTCCTTTTCATCAGATACTGAATTACATGGCTGGAGTTCAAGAGATGCTTGGTATCAATTATGCATGGGAAGTTTTTGTGCACAGCTAATGCAAATTCGACCACTGACGAAGGAAGAGGACCAAAAAACTTGCTATATGTGTGCAATATCTGTTTCATATCAGAGAAGCAATTGAGAAAGAAATGGTGGATAGATGTGCATATGCATAAATAATTTGACAAAATGGTGGAAATGCTACCACCTAAGTTTAAACATGGGACCTTCCCCAGCTTAAGTGCTGATGAGAGGTGGCAACCAACAGAACCAAGCATTGTTGGCAACAGACGCAAATACAGTTAAATAAAAGAGATGTACCTAGAAAACAATTGTGGCCAACAATCAGTTTTTCTTCTGAAGTGAGAAGATCTATAACATGGCGAAATCCCACAGCTGAGCTAACCCTTGCTTCTGTATTCCTGAGTAAATCCTCCTGGACCTCCCTCTGTGACATAGGAACGCCAATCCTCAGTATACATTTATTATGCAGAAACAAAGAAAAAGATTCAGAAGACAGGGTTGATAGAAGTAGTTGCCTTGTTTGACCTACATAAAGGAAACAACTAACAATATTACTAGTAAAAACTAATTGAAATAATCAGTCTTTACTTTATAGTTTCAATTTTCTTATCCTATCAAAAAATAAGTATTAAAATATTCAGATTAGGGTAGTATAAGATTCAGCATATGGGAACTCTAGCTCTTAGTTTTGAAGACCATAAGGTTCTTGCTGGGCCATATTTTTTCTTTTTGCAAGGACAACAATGGAAACATCAATGAAGATGGTTCTCAGATACAGATAAATTATCCACAATTCACAAAGGATCTATTAGACTATTTTGTATCAATTTCATAAAAAACCATTTTGACTAAAGAAATATGCAATGAACAAAATATGACACCGATTTCTTTTTAATGGAAAAACAATAGAGATTCCAGACCATACATAAATTTCATTACCTAGAAGGGCAAATCTATAATTTTTTGTGGGAAAAATTATTTTCCAGCCAAGTTCTCTACCTTCCAAAAGCAGAAATTTGCCTGTGGAATGACTAACACCATATAACCTCATACTGGCTAATCAATTTAGGAATTTGGGACTAGAAACTGAATGGAAGCAGAGTAGCAGCTCGGCAACTTATAATAAAAATTTAATATTTTACTCTTTTTTGTGTCATACCCAAAGAGATGTCTTGTCCTCCTCAGAGTCTGCGTACACTACTATCTTTTGCCGTCTGGCATTTTCATCAACAGCACGGACAAACACAAGGTCCTTGAAGTGCTTGCTTAAAATCTGTGGCTCAGGAACAAATAGACAGCAGAAAGCACAATAATTAATTTCAGAATATAAACTTAAGCTGCTGTGCTTTTACAAAATTCAAAGAAAGGAAAAACAACATTTTTGAAATATATAGTTGGCAAAAGAAATAATTAAGTAAAGAATTCGGAGCAGTTGAACTGTTGTTCAACATCTTGGTATCAGTGTGTTTCTTGAATATTTTATTCATCATATCTGGTTTTATAGCCATTGGTTGCCTTAAAAAACTCTGATTGAAATGATTATCATAAATGACTAGGGCAGGTAGAAATCATTGTGAGCGAATAGCAACCACTCCTGTGTTTTTTACTCAACAACCACCATACCATGTATTTTGTCACTTTCCTCCAATATTTAATGCAGTAGAGAATGTGATGCACATGCTTGCAGTGAACAAATTGGGAAATGTTCATGACAGATCATGCACTTATGCACGGCCCATTTGAGTAATGACTCTTGTAATTGAAGGTGAAATTATAAGCCTCATTCTTTTAAACTGGAGATGAATCATGAATTATTGCATAAAAAACTTGTAATAAACAAGGTTAACTTAAAAAAAAAAATCTGATGCTTATCAACATCTTTCATCAGCATGATGCTACTCAAAATTTAAATCATAAACATCACCAGATATTATATTGGTGAAGACACGATGATGGATCCCAATTTTATTTGGACCAAAATCAAACAACAGAAACTATTTTTTCCCCCCTTGGATGTTATAGAATAGGCTAAAATAATACACAAAATCATCAGGCCAAGAAAAGAACAGAACCCTGCGCATATTGCTATTTAATCTAGAAATAACATCACTGAAATTCTACTTATGCAATATTGGGAACATATCATGCAAGAAACTTGGGTGAACCGGCCATCTTGAAACCTGGACCTTAAAATTTGCAGCCAAAAAGTTGATATTATAACCAAGAAAGAAATGCATAATTTAATTTTCATGATAACATTAAATTGAAGAGAGAAGTGCAAGTGGCATAAGCCAGAGAGTGCCGGACAATACAGAGATATCCAACAGTGGGTAGCAACTAGAAGAAAATCAGAATCACATAGAGAACTGTTCAATTCCCCAACAAAAAGCCATGTTGGTTATCAAAGTAAACGAGTTATCAAACAGAACTAATTACCAGCTGAATCAACTTCAGTTGGTGGGAGCTGAAGCCATCCAGCAAAACTGCCGGACGCATCTTGAAGAAAACTGTCTGAAATTGCACTTTGTAGCTATCAGAATTTTCTTCCAAAGGGTGGTCCTTGGTTGGACTCTTTGTTAATTCGTCACACCATTGGTGGAATCTGTTCTTCATCCGTTCAGTGAAAAGAAGATCAGCAGTACTCGATAATGGTATTTCTATGTGCTCTTCCAGGTCATATAAGGAATTATTGAATTCATCCTTGTATGCTGAAGATAAGTCCTGGAGAGCTTTTAACTCTTGTGCTCTGGATAAATAAGATATTCCTGAGATTACCCAAATGCCATAAATACATGAAGAATATAAGATTTTTACAGTATCTTGATGTATGACCATAGGAACAAATTAATAATTTAACTACAACTGGGTCGAGGAAAACCAACTAATATAGATATGGCACTAGTACACTTAGCAATAGGTGCTGCCATGCCACTACTTTGATAGCAGACCACATATCATAATCCTCCCCAGTAACATTGGAGAAACTTGGAGGTGCATAATACAAGAAGAAGAGAAGAAGAAGAAAGATGAGCATCATGAATGTATACTCTTAATCAAGACCATTATGCTAGCAATAGAGACTAAAAATTATATAAGAGAATAAAGCAAGGTATTCCAGACCTTCATGTATGCAAGCATTGAAATCAAATTGATACTTGGCCAAAAAGTCTATTGATGTTGTCTGGCAGAGAAATTCATATGACAGCCCATCAATTGGAAGTTCCTTCCGAGGAAATATATAAAAATTGTGCCTGCCAAGTAAAATAAGGATAATGGTAATCATGAAGGAATCAGAAGATATTGAAATACTACCACAGAAATACATGCTCACAAAGAAGTAAAAAAATTGTGGCAAACAGCAAATTTAATTCAACACTAATCCTTTGTCTTCCTAATGATGGCTCTACAACTAACAAACAGACATGCTTAGTGATAACTATGCAATAAATCAAAACTGAGCACAGCACCAAAACGGTCCCTATGTGAATCATATGGGGGAAAAGAAAGTAAAAGATCCTCTAAAGAACAGAAGCATAACAAGACATAACATAGAAAAGAAGGTAAAATATAAATTCATGGATAAAAGTAAAAAAGAATAAACTATATGTAGCATTCTTAATACCTCAAAAGCAGTTCACAAGAAGTGAGTAAGACAGTCATCCAAATAAAAAAAATGCCAGGAGAAGAAGAATTGAAAATTCCTAAAAACAAGACAATTTTGTTTCTTGGTTACTGAATTAAAGCACAGAACTAGCTAGATATCCCTTTAAAATGTTTCCAGCTATGGAGATTGAGGAGATTCCATGAAATGATAGAAAAAACTTTAAGCCAACCACAAATGTCCTATGCTCTTGACTTGCATCAGCTGGTCAAAAGGAGATTGAATGAAATAATAGGATTCAGGAAAAAAAAAAGTTGATGACGGTCATGCCTTAGGGTGGTGATTTGGCATATAATTGGTACCTCAAAGAAAATTGTATGTCATTATGTCAAGAAATGCCTTCTCTCCTCTTCAACTAATCATCTCAATTATACAGAAATCTTGAAGGGCTGCCCCTTGGTCATATATGTTTAAACTATGTAACCAACAAGAGTGACCTCGCTAAGTGACAAAAACCTTCATGGAAGGCCCCAAATTGTGCTGAAAATCCCTTGGTTCAAAAAATCAACACCAATCCAATCAGTTGAAAACATATTTGAGCAAGTTGTAATGCCAAACATTGTCGGGCTGCTCGTTGATCCATAACCCATCCTTGAAATGAAACAATAATCACTGGTTGATATTTAAATTAAACAGAAAGGTAACCTTGAAATTATAACAATTTAAAGTTACAATAAGTCCTTAAAAATATGCCCGACATAATCCATGACTCCCTTGCATGCTCATGTAATCGACGAGTCCCCAGTCCTGTGAACTGGAGCAGATCTCTCTCTCTCTCTCTCTCTCTCTCTCTCTCTCTCTGCACATGCATGCACATGCATGCGTGTGCGCCTGCCCTTCCATGATTGTGTACATCTCCCTTTCCTAACACTAATTGTAATCATTCCAACAATTAGCAATCATTATCCCAATTGTTTGACATGGAAATCAACAAATGGGCAGCACTTAGAACGGTTAACAGATGATGTTGCAACACTTTCATCACAATGCACTTTAGTAAGATACATCAAATATACATGAAAAAATTCGGCATTCTCACTTAGAATGGTTGACAGATGATGCTACCACACTTTCATCACAATGCCCTTTAGTAAGAGACATCAAATATACATGCAAAATTTCGGCATTCTAATAGATGCAACTAGCACCGAACTGTGTAGTGTCGTGTTCAATTCTCACAAACGTCAAAATAAATTTATGATTGAATTGATTCTGTGACAGAGGGTATCTGAGCAAATGTAAGAGGATTTCCAAAGAAAAACTGAAGGGACTTGCACGGTAAAAGAGCAAGTGCTATCACCATATAATTTATGAACTATCTTGGTACTTCTTACTTACATTTTAAAAAAAGTTTTAACTTTTAAAGAACAGAGAAATTTATGTGCAATGCATGAAACAACAAAAAGCTAATTTATTGTCAGAATTCAACAAGGGATTATTACTAAGCTAATAGGCGACCATATCGCAAAAGCAACCCATTTCTCCACGAGAAAATCCTTTACATCCATAAATTAGAACTTCTGGCAGTTCGTTTGCTCTAAAACATAATCCAAAGCTAAAAAGAGACAACAAGCAACATGCTCCTTTCTACCCAAAATTCCCAGTTTTCTCTCGGTTGCGAGATATACCATCAAATAAAATTCCACTGCGAACCTTAGCTTAAAAGCCGAAACCCTGGAACTGCGATTCTAAGAGAAAAAAACTCACGGGTGAGCGACGAAGGAACCCTTCACCCCGTCCCATCGGAAGGGGCAGACCCCGAACTGCACCACGGCGAACTTCTCCGCCGAATCCTTGACCTTGAGGTACCGGACGTCGGACCGGTCGAACTCGAACGCCTCCCTCCACGGGGCGCTCGTGACGCCAGTCATCTCGAGATCGATGGCGAGGAAGTCCGCCTCCCGAACCCGGACCCGAAGTTCCTCCAGCGCCGTCTCGAAGTTCGACTTCGTCACCTTCTTCACGGCCACGCCGGTGTCCGTGGAGGAAGTGGCGGTGGAGGAGGAGAAGGGGCGGTTGCGGAGGGTGCGGGACCGAGCTAGGGTTAGGCCTTGGGAGAAAGCCGAGACCAGCCATCGAAACCTCATTTCCGCCGCATTTCTTTTCCAAACGCGGGAGAGACGGTGAGGAGGGCGGAGGCGGACCGGAGACGGTCGTGGTCCACATATAGGGTTCGCTCCGAGAATTGGAATTTATTTTTATTTTTATTTTTATTATATTTTATGTTAAGGGCTGAATTATAATTTCTCAGCGCATGCAGTGCATTGAGAACAAGAAGAGAGGAGCGAGGGTCAGAAAGTGATAAATTTCAATTTATTTTGCAAGCCACGTATAAATAATAGCGACCCATGTGGCTGATCACGCTCCCAAAACGATGGAGTAACAATCTGCATAATTCTCGAAGCCAAATAATAATTAGGCAACTAATCCTAGCTTTGGCTTTGAACTTTACCTCAGCCTCAGTCTCGATTGTGGACTTCATCTCAGCTTCAACATTGGCCCCGAGCTAAAGGTGTAATCAAGCCGAGTCGAGTCAACACAGTGCCAAGCTCGAGCTCGACTCGACTCTTAAATTTGAAGCTTAAAACTCGACTTGAGCTCGATCGAGTTTTTTATTTAGAGCTCGAGCTCGAGCTTGATAAAATACTCGATGTACTCGAGCTCGACTCGACTCGACTCGAATTTCTGTATAAAAATTTTAAATATAATTTTTAATTAAAATAAAATATTTTTTTAAATTAAAAATTCAAAGAATAAAAGTAAAATAGTAAAATTGCATAAGCTCGATCAAGCTCGCGAGCTTTTCGAGCTGAGTATTTTAATACTCAAGCTTGACTCGATAATATACTCGAGTGGCTCGAGCTCGAGCTCGACTCGATAAGCAGCGAGTCGATTTCAAGTATTTTTCGAGTCGATTTCGAGCTACTCGTGAGTTGTCTCGACTCAGTTACACCCTACCCCGAGCCTAGCCTCGGCCTTGGCATGTCTTCGGCCTCTAGCCTTGCCCGCTAAACCAACCCCAAATATGGTTCCCAGCAACCTAACAAGCACACAAGGCTACCACGTGGCCCACTAACCTACTCTTTCTAAGACTACGGACGGTTACCGTTATTTACGGCGCACGCCTAGCAGCAACGCGCCCACCTACTATTCGTGGCGCCGCTTTTGATGGACAACGTGATTCAACGGTCGACCATGAAGGATAAGAGAGACCTCCGAATAGGTATAAAAACCTTCACTCATAAGGAGGAAGGGAATCGAACACACGTTTTTGAATACTGTTCTCCATACCACTAACTAGAGCGTCGGAGGGTCCCCGCCAGAACCACTGGTGTGGGACTTTGTTGCAGGTTTCCATCTAAAGAAGGAGGCCTTGTCAACTCCTAGAAGATCTCTGAAGCTCTCTTCTCACTCGGTGCTCTCAGGAAGTGATATGACAGTAACAGATTGGCGTGCCAGGAAGGGGGGCTATAGCACAAACGTTCATTCAACGTACCTGTAACGCCACAACCACTGCAAGAAAAAAGATAGTGGTCACACGTGCGCAAGAGGCCTCCACTAGTCAGGCTGGGGGGCACCTCCCGAGGGCTGAGCAGCCAGAGGCCGACCTCCCTACTCCGCCCCCCATGCAACCGCAGTTCAGCCAAGCTGATCGGCTCGCCGCAGTCACCCAGCAGGTTCAGGATATGATGGCGGTTGTTCAGGAACTGCAGGAACAGTGCTAAACCACTACGCCATTGCCACCTCAGCTCCCTCCGCCCCCACGCAGAGGGTCATGGAGCCAGCCAGTGTCATAGTGGCAGGACCCCTCCGGAGGCCTTTCACCGCGCATCCCCGAAATCTCATCGCCGGGAGACCTTCAAGCGGCAATGGTCTCCTTCCTATCACTCTGACCACCTTGCTAAGTGGCGTAGTGGGAAGGAACCCGAGCAGGTGCATTCACTACATTGGCAACCTTCTCCTCGTTCGTCCTTTGAATCTTCGAAGGGAGATTCTGACAGACGGATCGCTCGTCGGGCTGAGCGACGATTAGACGAGTACCATTAGCGGCTGAAGGAGCTCAGCCCCAGAATTATCAACCCTCATGGGGTGGACTACGACCACCGCCCTCCACTGTCTCATCGTATTATGAAGGAGCCGGTCCCACCCCGGTTCCGTCTGCCCTAGCTGGACCCATACGACGGCATCACATACCCCCTGGATCACCTGGAAAGCTACAAGGTCCTCATGCAGGTCCAGAGGACAACAAATTCTCTCCTTTGCGTTGCCTTCCTAGATACACTTCGGAAGGCCGCACATGCGTGGTATTCCCATTTGCCACCACATAGTATCAACTCCTTTAGGCAGCTTGAGCGATCTTTCTTGGTCCACTTGGATGCATGCTGAAAGATTCCCCAGGTGGCTGATAGCCTGTTTGCCGTCCAGCAGAGGAGCAGCAAAACCTTGAAGGACTTCGTGGCTTGGTTCAAGGAGGCTGTGCTCGAGGTCTACAATCTTGAGGACTCCGTGGCCACTTTGGCCCTGAAGCGGGGACTCCGTCCCTTTCGATTTGCCTATTCCCTGGACAAGAAGCCTCCCAGCTCTTATGCCTGAACTGTTGAGCCGAGCGCAGAAGTATATCCGCGCCAACGAAGCGGACTTCTCTAGGAGGAAGGTCAACAAGGGGTTAGGCAAAAAGCCAGCCCATCGGAGCCTGCAGGAGTGTGGCCAAGAAAGTTTAAGCGGCCTCGTCGTTCAGATAACCGACCCCGGGCTTTGGTTCCCAAAGAGCACTTCACCCCACTTCTCGCCCAATATCCCACATCCTGTTGGAAATTGAGGGCGAGCCCTATCTTCGACGTCCGCCTCTCATGAGGCCAGGGGTCCCCCACAGCAAAGAACTTTATTGCCGCTATCATCGGGACTATGGCCATGATACGGAGGACCGTCCCCTGCTGAAGAAAGCCATTGAAGAACTCATTCGCAGGGCCATCTGGGTAAGTTTGTTGGAGAGGGAACCTTACTGCTCCGGGCCCGTCGCAACTTATGCACCCTAAATCGGCATGGACAACGCTCCGACAGAGAAGACGGTGGCCATGATCTCCTAGGGGGGCAGGCAACACCTCTAAAAGGCCGCGCGAAGAGGGGCTAGATTCTATAATTCCCTTTTCTAAAAGGGATCTAGAGAGGGTAGTTAACAAGAATGATGACAACGTCGTCATATCTATGACGATAGCAAAGCACCCTATTTTAGTTGACAGTGGGAGCTCAGTTGATGTTTGAGTTACGATGCATTTGTTCGGATGAATTTGTCTCATGGTTCCCTTCGGCCTGTCACCCGCGATGGTTTTACTGGAGATTCTGTAAGGGTCGAGGGGGAGATCACTCTCCCTGTCACAGTCGGGACGTTACCGTGTCAGAGCACGGTTTTCATGAACTTTCTAGTAGTCCGAGTCCCATTGGCCTACAACGCTATCCTTGGGAGATCCGGTTTGAACCTTCTGGATGTTGTCATCTCCACCAAAAGATTGCTCGTAAGGTTTCCCACCGCAAAGGAGTCGGGAGATGAGGGGGGAGCGGAACCCACTACCACTTTGCTATATATGGCCCCCAGCCCGTAGGGGGTGGTATCCGCACTAGCATCGGAATCGCTCGACCCCCATGACTTGAGGAGAAGAGGGGAGCCGGCCGAGCACCTACTGACCTTCCCGCTAGGGGATGATCCGACGAGGACGGTCCAGATTGGAGCGCTACTTCCGGAGGAGGCGCGCGAGCAGCTTCTCACTTTTTTGTGGTCCAACTCCGACATATTTGCATGGTCAACGTCTGACATGCCGGGTATTCCCGAGGAAGTAATTACCCATCGCTCAATATCAAACCAGGATGCCGGCCCGTCCGGCTGCTGGGCGACTCCCGGCGAGAGACCACCCGGCAGCTCACTGCTGCTCTAGTGGGACCCTATGTGTGGAGGAGGAGGACCAGTTGGGTGCTGGGGATGGAGAAGGCGGCAAAGGATCGGGAGAATAACCCCCAGAATCGGAAATGGAACACGATAGGGATGAATCCATGGAAAGGATGAACTAACCTAAAGGAAGGATCGAAAAGCTGAACTGGGACGGAAGGTTCAGGAAGAAGGAACAGGGGCAGAAGAAGATGAACAGGCGCTCAAGCAAGATCGGGATGAGGAAGAAGGAAGCAAAGGCAGTAGAAGCGGATCAAGTCAGGGACGACTCCTTTTATAGCCTCATCGTTTCAAATCATCCGCTTGGTTCGATTTAGCCACATGGCTGCTCGCCACTGGAGATCGTTTTAGCAACCACCCGATGCGCAGAACGCGAGGGGCACCACCAATGATGGGACACGGTGACCTCACCGCAATAATGGTGCTCGCCTTTTGTAGTTCTGTACCGGAGGAGAATCCCCCTTGATCTCAACGGTCAGAATGGACGAGGCGGTGGCGTTCCTCATCAAAGAAGTATGGCCTTTCGGGACACGTATCCTATTGGCAGCCGTTGGCGCACGAAGATCAGCCATCAGGTGATATAATGCCCCTTTTGCTGGTGATTGTACGCCCACCCATCTCAGGGGCGGGGGGCATCTGATGTGGCTGATCACGCTCCCAGGCGGTGGAGTAACGATCTGCATGGTTCTCGGAGCAAAGTAATAATTTGACAGCTAGTCTCGGCCTTGGCCTCGGCTTCGGCCTCAGACTTCACTTTGGCCTTGGCCTCAATCGGACTTCACCTCGGCCTCAGACTTCATCTCGGCCTCGATCGCTGACTTCACCTCGGCCTCGGACTTCACTTTGGCCTTGGCCTCGATCGCAGACTTCATCTCAGCTTCAACATTGGCCTCGAGCCTAGCCTCGGCCTCGACCTTGGCCTCGATCCCCGCCTCGGCCTCGGCATGTCTTCGGCCTCTAGCCTTGGCTGCTAAACCAACCCCGAATATGGTTCCCAGCAACTTAACAAGCGCCCAGGGCTGTCACGTAGCCCACTAACCCACTCTTTCTAAGACTACGAACGGTTATCGTTATTTACGGCGCACGCCTAGCAGCAACGCGCCCACCTACTATTCATGCGTGGCTTTTGACGGACAACGTGATTCAATGGTCGACCACGAAAGGTAAGAGGGACCTCCAAACAGGTATAAAAACCTTCACTCATAAGGAGGAAGGGGATCGAGTTCTCACACGGACTCGTTTTTGAATATTGTTCTCCAGACCACTAATTAGAGCGTCGAAGGGTCTTCATCGAAGCCATCGGTCTGGAACTTTGTTGCAGGTTTCCATCTAAAGAAGAAGGCCCTGTAAACTCCTAGAAGATCTCCAAAGCTCTCTTCTCATCCGGTGCTCTCAGGAAGTGATCCGATAGCAACAATGACAAAGATAATGAGATAATTAACATATTTTTAAGATATATAGAGAAGGCCTTTCATTATAAAAATTAACAAAAGAAATTTAAAAATGATTTCAAATTTAAATTTTTATATAGAATAGAGAAGAATAAATTAAAAAAAAGAAGTCCTACTCTTAGCTAAGATGTGACAGGCAAAAAAATTTAAAGAAACCAAGAAAGTTTAGAACTCCACTGGTAAGCCATAATTGGCATATTGTCAATCACCATCTTAGAAATTGGTTTCAACATTTAATAAGCAATTCGTGGAACTAAGTTGCTACATTGTTACCTGTAACCTCTAGTAATTAATTGGGGAGAATGTAACCTCCGAACTTAATTACATAGATCGCGAGACTTAATTGTGAGATTCTTAGAATGGGTGACGCCGGGACTCCCGCGTTTGCGTGTGTCGGTTGGGTTTCCAATTACCACGTACCGATTGGATTTCCGAGTCCCTAGATCTGAGGTGTCGCGAAGCGACTGCGTCGGCTTTAAAGAAGATGCGGGCACTTCCTTCCCCTTATCTTTGCCGCGTTTGCAAAGGTGAGCTTCCTTCCCATTCCAAAGAGAGAGAGAATGAGGCAGACTTCCAGGTTGTTTGAGGTGTTGCCTCGAAAAGATGTGGTAACTTGGAGTTGTATGGTGGCTTGTTATGCCCAAAATGGAAGACCTCTTGAAGCTTTGAATGCTTACAGGAAGATGAATGATGTGGGATTGGAACCCAATTCAGTTACGTTGATCAGTGCTCTTTAGGCATGTACTCTTGCTTTAGATATGGAAGAAGGCACAAGGGTGCATGAAATTGTGATTCAGAAAGGATTAGAATCAGAGGGTTTCCACTGCACTGATTGATATGTACATGAAGTGTTCTATAAGGCGATAGATATCTTCAATCAAATGGCAAAGAAGGATGTAGTTTCCTGGGCTGCCATCATAGGTGGTTATGCTCATATTGGTTTGGCCAATGAGTCCTTGAGAGTGTTCAAAGATATGCTTTTGGATGGATCTGTTCCTGATGCAGTCACAATGATGAAGGTTCTTGGGACGTGTTCTCAGTTGGGATTTCAGCATCAAACTGTCTGCCTCCATGGTTACCTGGTCACCAATGGTTTTGAGAACAAAGTGTTTTTGAGTGCTGCTCTTGTGGACTTGTATTCGAAATGCGGTGACTTGGATAGTGCTGTTAGAGTGTTTGAGGCATGGATGAGAAAGATGTGGTGCTGTGGAGTTCAATGATTGCATGTTATGAAATCCATGACCTTGGCAGCAGAGCCATTGCTACATTTGAACATATGATTGAATCATCATTCAGACCGATCAGTGTTGTATTTGTATCTATCTTGTTTGCTTGCAGCCATGCTAGATTGGTTAAGGTGGGAAGAATTGTGGCCGGTGGCGGCCCTGGCCGCCGGCACGATTCTCCCCTATTTCGAGTGAAACAGGGGAGATGGGAGATGATGAGAGCATGGGCCGGCTGGGCTGTTGATTTTTGGGCCCTGTTGGGCTGGCTCACGAGCCACTTTGGAGCTATAATTTGGGCCCTGTATTAGGTCGAAAAAGGAAAAATAAAATTATGATCCGAATCAGTGTTAAATCTAGTTTCTTGGGATATTTTTATTTCCCCATTTGGGTATGTATATTGAGAAATATTTAAGCCTAAAGTTGGGCCCGTGGATTAGTCTGGGTAAAATTTTAAGGGTCACTTTATTATTCAGATTTTAGAGAATTAATTGTGTAAAATGATGCTGTAGGTACCCAGATATCTAAATAGCTGGTTTACTATTTGAAATTTACATACTAAGGTAAGTAAGTCAATTATTATAATTTCATAAATTATTTAATTTATAAATTATGGATTTATAGTTTTCATGCATATTTATGAAACAAGAAAATGGAGTTTTATTTATATTGACTATGTTGAATAGTACCATGAATTTACAAATGAGTATTTGCTATGACTATTGTAGCTGGTAATATTTTACAAGAAATGGTTTATATGTGTATATGCAAAAATATAATTCCTTTGACCTTGCAAAATATGTTGGCACTATTAAGATGATTATAGGTAATTGCTAATAATGTAAAACCACTGTATATGTGATGTGAGAAACTTATGCTTATGTTGATGTATGATGTGTGACATGCAATTATGATAATGATATTAAAATATATGTGGCTGCAGTTCTCATATAATGTGAAATGATGTGAAATGCCAAGTGATACGTGACCCACCTTCATAGGGGAAGATATGTGGAGGACACACATCTGTAGGGTGTGTTCTGATTGATTATGATATGGGACAACCTCCATAGGGGAAGATATGTAAAGGACACACATCTGTAGGATGTGTTCTGTTTGATTATGATATGGCATAATACTGGTACCAGGACCCTTCCTCTTAGGGGACATTTAAGAGTGTTACACCAGTTGGGTGTTGTAGGGCCATGGGACACATAAGAAAATAATGACCAGGACCCTTCCTCTTAGGGGACATTTAAGAGTGTTACACCAGTTGGGTGTTGTAGGGCCATGGGACACATAAGAAAATAATGATTATATAAACAGTGGGTTTGTTTACATTGCATATTCTGGTATTTATTGTAAGCTTCCAAAGTAATTTGAGCTGATAAAATGCATGTTCTGATAACATGATAAATGAAATAGGAAGCTTTTTATGAAAATATGATTTGAAAATATCTTGAAATGCTATAATGATATATGACTATTTTTACATTATAATAGACTTACTTATTGAGTGTTAGCTCATGTAAATCTTACAATGTTTTTCAGAGCCTCAGGAGTGAAGAAGGACTTATGGGGTTGATGGAGCTTCTAGTTAAATAAATCATAATGATAAAAAAATTAGTGGACATTTAATTTCGAGGATGAAATTTTAGTGAGATAAAAATGTTAATATTTGTTTCTGGTTTAGTAGTAAACTAAGTAAATTGAGTCTGAACCCATTTGTCTCACTCTTCTAATTTGATGATGTCTTCATAAAGCTTAGTTGATTAAGTTGAATTTCAGTCCAGCCTTCCACCCTCAAATAATTGGACAAACTACAGGAACCAATTAGATTTTTAGACGATATACTGCGAGCCTTTGTGATGGATTTAGGAGGGGCTTGGTATAGCTTCTTACCCTTAGTGAAATTGCTTATTTTAATAATTACCAGGCCAATATTCAAATGGATTCATTTTGTTGTCTATGATATAAGGTGTAAATTCCTTTTTAATGAGATGAAGTGAGAGAGAGAAAATGTTGGATACTGAGCTGGTTTAGCAAATATAAAAAAGTATCGTTAATTAAAGCAGCTTCATGTAGCTCAGAGTTAATAAAAAGTTATGTTGATGTCAAAAAGAAAGATTTAAAATTTTAGGTTGAAGATCATTTGGAAGTCTTACTAACCAATGATGTAATAAGGTTTATGTTTAGAGGTGAATTGAGTCCACAATACATTGGGTCATTTGAGATTTTGATCAAGATATAGGTGGCTGCTTATAGCTTAGCAATGCTTTCATTACTCTTTGGGGTGTTTAATTTGTTTCATATCTTTATGATTGAGGAGGAATATTCTAAGCTCCCGTTATGAATCAATTTAGCTTAAGAAAGAGTTGACGTATGAAGATCATCTTATGCGCATCGTGGACCGCAAGGATCAAGTTCTGAGATGAGAGATAGAGGCTATTTAGTAGCTTAAAGAGGAAATGAAAAAGAAATATCCATAATTATTTGTATCCTAATATAGATAAATGATGTATCGATGATTGACCGAATAAAATTTAGTTGATTATGGGATAGAAAATTTGAATTCTATATTTATTGGAAGTGGATCAATTTCGAGGCCAAAATTTTATAAAGGGAGAATGTAACCTCCGGTAATTAATTGGGGAGAATGTAACCCCCGGGACTTAATTACTTAGATAGCGAGACTTAATTGTAAGATCCCTGGAATGGGTGATGCCTGGGACTCTCGCGTTTGCCCGTGTTGGTTGGGTTTTCAATTACCACATAACGATTGGATTTCCAAGTCCTTAGATCTGAGGTGTCGCGAAGCATCTACGAGCTTCATTCCCATTCTAGAGAGAGAGAATGAGGCAGACTTCCAGGTTGTTTGAGGTGTTGCCTCGAAAAGATGTGATAACTTGGAGTTGTATGGTGGCTTGTTATGCCCAAAATGGGAGACCTATTGAAGCTTTAAATGTTTACAGGAAGATGAATGATGTGGGATTGGAACCCAATTCAGTTACCTTGATCAGTGCTCTTCAGGCATGTACTCTTCTTTAGATCTAGAAAAAGGCACAAGGGTGCATGAAATTGTGATTCAGAAAGGATTGGAATCAGAGTTGGCTGTTTCCACTGCACTGATTGATATGTACATGAAGTGTTGTATAAGGCGATGAATATCTTCAATCAAATGGCAAAGAAGGATGTGGTCTCCTGGGCTGCCATCATAGGTGGTTATGCTCATATTGGTTTGGCCAATGAGTCCTTGAGAGTGTTCAAAGATATGCTTTTGGATGGATCTGTTCCTGATGCAGTCACAATGATGAAGGTTCTCGGGACGTGTTCTTAGTTGGGATTTCAGCATCAAACTGTCTGCCTCCATGGTTACCTGGTCACCAATGGTTTTGAGAACAAAGTGTTTTGAGTGCTGCTCTTGTGGACTTGTATTCGAAATGCGGTGACTGGATAGTGCTTAGAGTGTTTGAGGCATGGATGAGAAAGATGTGGTGCTGTGGAGTTTAACGATTGCAGGTTATGAAATCATGACCTTGGCAGCAGAGCCATTGCTACATTTGAACATATGATTGAATTATCATTCAGACCGAACAGTGTTGTATTTGTATCTATCTTGTTTGCTTGCAGCCATGCTGGATTGGTTAAGGAGAGGAGAATTGTGGCCGGCAGTGGCCCTAGCTGCCGGCACGATTCTCCCCTATTTCGAGTGAAACAGGGGAGCTAGGAGATGATGAGAGCATGGGCCGGCTGGGCTTGATTTTTGGGCCCTGTTGGGCTGGCTCACGAGCCATTTGGACCTGTGATTTGGGCCCTGTATTAGGTCGAAAAAGAAAAAATAAAATTATGCCCAAATCAGTGTTAAATCTAGTTTCTTGGGGTATTTTTATTTCCACATTTGGGCGTGTATATTAGAAATATTCAAGCTCAAAGTTGAGCCCATGGATTAGTCTGGGTAGAATTTTAAGGGTCACTTTATTATTCAGATTTTAGAGAATTAATTGTGTTAAAATGTTGCTGTAGGTACCCAGATGTCTAAATAGCTGGTTTACCATTTGAAATTTGCGTACTGAGTAAATAAGTCAATTATTATAATTTCATAAATTATTTAATTATAAATCGTGGATTTATAGTTTGCATGCATATTTATGAAACAAGAAAATGAAGTTTTATTATATTGACTATGTTAAATAGTACCATGAATTTACAAATGAGTATTTCTATGACTATTGTGCTGATAATATTTTGCAAGAAATGGCTTATATGCGTATATACAAAAATAATTACTTTGACCTTGCAAAATATGTTGGTACTATTGAGATGATTATAGGTAATTGCTAATAATGTACAAACCACTGTATATGTGATGTGAGAAACTTATGCTTATGTTGATGCATGATGTTGACATACAATTATGATAATGATATTAAAATATATATGACCGCGGTTCTCATATGATGTGAAATGATGTGAAATGCCAAGTGATACGTGACCCACCTCCATAGGAAAGATATGTGGAGGACACACATTGTAGGGTATGTTCTGATTGATTATGATATGGGACCTACCTCCACAGGGAAGATATGTGAGGACACATATCTGTAGGATGTGTTCTGTTTGATTATGATATGGCATAATGCTGGAACAGGATCCTTTCTCTTAGGGGACAATTAAGAGTGTTACACAGTTAGGTGTTGTAGGGCCGTGGGACACATAAGAAAATAATGATTATATAAACAGTGTTTTTTACATTGGTATTTATTGTAAGCTTCAAAGTAATTTGAGGTGATAAATGCATGTTTTGATAACATGATAAATGAAATTGGAAGCTTTTCATGAAAATATGATTTGAAAATATCTTGAAAGCTATAATGATATAACTATTTTTACATTATAATAGGCTTATTGAGTGTGAACTCATGTAAATCTCATTTTTTCAGAGCCTCAGAGTGAAGAAGGACTTATGGGATTGATGGAGCTTCTTGTTAAATAAATTAGTTCCATTATGTTGATGTAACCCCGATTATGCTTGTGTATAGGCTTGTAGCCCAAACCTTATAGTTATGGTTTGTTTTAGATTATGGATTTTGGATTAGATATATAATACGATTGCCTTATATTTATGTGTCATATTTTGGGATGCCTTGCATGCCTGATATGCGACGGATTATCACCTTAACTCAAATTTTTGGATGGGGCGTCACATTACCGTAGACGGATAACTTATAATTTTTCAG
Organism: Calamus simplicifolius; assembly: GCA_900491605.1. NCBI lineage: Eukaryota > Viridiplantae > Streptophyta > Magnoliopsida > Arecales > Arecaceae > Calamus > Calamus simplicifolius. The sequence goes on along the minus strand of UESW01003935.1, from coordinate 789,759 downwards.
GTAAGACAAAAAGACCCAACATTTCATACATTGGTGTTTGACCGACATTTATCCATAAAAGTATCCTACCCATAAGCTATCCTACAAGTTATTCCTTGTAGGTTGATTTAACAGCAAGGAGGCTAGTGATGTGGGAAGCTGTCGATTGTTTTATTCCATATTTGAAGTTCTTTCCATGAAAGGATCAAATGACACCAAAATTGGTGGAATTTCATAGAGATCATAGGTCAGTGATGTGTCGATCACCAAAACTGATGGTTTATTCTTTTGGCTAACTTTTGGTTGCAGAGTTCATGCTTCAGATCGTCATGCTTGTATAAGGGATGTGACAAGGATTCGACTTGGACCAGATATGCATCACCTGAACAGAAGCATGCTTTTGTTAAGAAACAACAGCTTACATAAAACACTTAAAAATGAACTGAGGACTTGAAAATAACCTGCTCAAATCATTTTAGCTCACTTCGCATCGTTGAGACCGAAGCAATAGTCAACTCATCCAGAAAATTCGGGTCCTCATACAAGGATTATAACACGGAGGCACGGATCAGATATTAACGGTACCACCCTTCAAGCTGTTAACTTCACCCATCAATTCCAACCGGTGTTTCACCATTCAATTGGCTTTTGTCTTTTCATTGGTAATAACAAAATCTCATGTGTTTTACAAATGTATAACATCTAAGCGTTAATGGCAAAGCTGGTATTCTGCTCACAAACAACTTAAGAGAACATCATGAACATCTTTAATCACTTCTTGGTCTAGTTGTTTGACTAAATTTTTTCATCTATCTTAATGAAGCTGGTGGTTTCACATCCAGAGATTTTAGAGACGAAAGCCTCACAAAATCTCAAGGGCCTTAAATGGCTGTCGAGTAACTCTGTGAAAGGATCATCAATGTCATCTTCAACATCTGTCATTGCTAGCATCTGCACTCTTCTGATTTCATGCTTGATATATGGAAGGTCACTGACATTCCAATGCTTCAGGTTTTTAAAATGCTTGTTTGCAAATCATGTAGCAATGGAGCATGCATGCAGGACCTTGACAGGTCATTCCTCACTGAAAAAGCTCTATACCTGCAAATATTAGGCAATGGTGAGATGATCGATCATTCAAGATCTTAAATTTGTTAAAGGAGTTCAGAATCCAGCTATCAGCACCTGGTAGCCTTTTTTTTGTTTTTTTGGTCTGCCTCCGTTCCAATAATTAAGCACATTAATTCTCCCAAAGCATGATGATTAGGGAATTGCTTGGAAATGTGGCTTATCAGAAGTGGAAAACAAATACTAGCAGTAGTGAATGAACTAAGCCCTAAAATGACGATGAAGCTTCAACTAACGGATGCAAAAGTTGTTCTATGTGAAATTTCTTCATCTGGAGAAGACCACTAAGCTGCTTCTGTCAAATAGACATGTGCTGGAATCTGAATCAATCATGCTTCACTCGTATGTATTAAGATGCTGGGGGAAGATCAAAGTAAGGTTTGTGCAAAACTTCTTGCTTAGAAACCACGGACACTAGGAAATAAGCATTCAGGTATGTGGCTCTTACATGGCACTTAGGATAGGTAGTCCGAAGATCGAACCAGCCGCGCTGCAAATGACCCATCCATACTATGCTTGACTGGATTCGAGAAAAAGAAACCTTCATCTGTGACAAAATCTGGAGGCACATATGCATGTACAGGATGTGCAACAAATTCCTGGAACACATTAAGCAAAATTAATTTTTCCATAGCAATTAAGTATGCAAAAAATAACCAATTAGTAACGATACAACATAAATTCTGAAGTCATACATCAAACCTCAAATCACTTGTGGGATTGGGAAGGGAGGGGAAACACTTCAATTAGTTTGAAAAGAACATAAATAATGACAGGAAATATAAACCATTATTAAACTAAACCCGAATCCTGGATCATAAAATAAATCATGATCAAATAGTTGCCAGCAATAGGGCCAAGCCCCAGCTGAAATTGTCTACTCATAGATTAAGCTCATTTTCCAACATAACATTAACAAAAGCCTTACAATGATCAGCTATCAGATGGTCAGGTGATGATCCAATATTTTTAAGAGGTGAATCTACTCAGAGCAGTCTAAATTTGCTGTTCACATTAGTACTTTAAACTGCAAATATTTATCAGCCAGGTTTCTTCAATTAAGAAACAAACCTCAAATTTGATCCAATTTCAGAAAGTTGCCAAATCAATTGTAGTTTAACTCAAAGAAAAAGGTAAAAGAAAAAAGAATGGTGGTTTCTTATAGACCCTAACACATGTTCCACCCATATACAAAGTGAAGCTGGAATAGAGGTAAAAAACTAAAGGTGTGTTTAATATTTGAAAACAACCAAATTTCTATTTCATTTTTCATAAAAAAGCAGACTATTTTTGCAAAAATGCATTTGGTGATTGAAAATAAAAACAACTTTTTGGAAAACACAGTTCCCAAGTAGCATAAGATAGAAAAAGGTTTAAAGATATTTTCACCATTTTTCATCAAAATAAAGAAGAGAATAGAAAACAAAAGCTATAGAACTAGAAAATATGAGTAGTCAGTAACCTTTATTTTTCTTCACCTCTAATTTTCAGAAAACATTTTCTCACTTACCAAGTGCATTTTCTAAAAATCAGAAAATAGAAAAATAAAATTATTTCCAGAAGATAGAAACAGAAATATAAATAGAAAATATTTTCGAAAACCAAACACAAGCCAAGTATTTGAAAGATAAAGCCAGAAGTTTCGACAAAACCAAATCTGCGCATATGAAGCTGTTGCCTTTGCATGATACAACAAAAGATAATCAAACTAGTGTGGTTAAGAGCCTATACTGGATGCCTAAGAAGAAATGCTGCGACCCTCTCTTCATTTTCTTCAGGATCAATGGAGCAAGTACTGTACACAAGTATCCCACCAGGCTTCACCAACCTATCCATGATACAAATTGATGTTAACAATATACAAAAGGAGTTGCTTCTATCAGAGCTACTCTACAGATGTTAAACAAGAGACAAAATGTACTACTTTTGCTTCTCAAACTGTGATTCCAAAATTCAAAAAAGCTCAAGTTTAAAGGGTCATTAGCAATAAACCAAACTAAGCAACTGACAACAATAACACAGTCCAACAGAGTAGAAAATTGTGAGAATACCTCCAAGTTTAAACAGGTTACAACCAATGATTGTCCAACCTGGTTGGCCTAGACAGTACATCATGTAACCTAATTCAAAACTAAAAAGACTCTAGCAATTATCTACACCAGTGAGTGCTTCAAGGCTTCAAGCATAACCTAGTTAGTTGAAAGTATTGTAAATTCACCAGCTGTGATCGGTTACCATTTGATGCATATACTTTTTTCTTCTTAATAGCCCTCGAATTATTGTTGTGTAAAGGTAAAGAAATCAACTGAACAATTGAATTTGTCCAATAAAGAACAAATTAACAAACTACCATGAAACCAGGGCTTTCAGCCAAAATGATCTAGGTCTGAACTAACTAGGCCCATCAACTGCTTAAAAGATATCCTAAACAATAGAATCTTTCATCATATGCCAATTTCAAAATATAGAGGTCAGAAGCCAAGGATCCTCACATGGAAGCTGCATCAAGAAGCTTGTCTTGTAAATGCTTTAACTGCTCCAAATCTTCTAATTGTCTATTCCAACGCAAATCCGCTCTCTAGACAAAAAAAAGGCAGGGAAATCTCATCAAAATTCAGCAAGAGAGAGAGAGAGAGAGACTGAACACTACTAAAAAAACAACCTATCACTGTTTCATTGGAAAAATAAACTGCTTTGGAAAATGACAACACCTTGGATTTGCCAGAAACAGAGCTGAGCATGAAAAAAATTACCTTGGAAAGAACACCTATTCCAGAGCAGGGAGCATCCAAAAGGACTTTGTCAACCTTTACTTTATGCTTTTCCTGTAAAAGAAAAAAAATTATCTATGCTAAAAACTGAATGAAAAAATAAAAAAGATAATGGCAAAAGACGTCACATCATGCAAGATAATTCAATATAAAAAAAAGGGCATCTCATAGAGCCTCCTGCTATGGTAGTCTTAGGAGGGCCAAATATATACAGCCTTATCATATGAATAATAAGGTTACTTCCGTGTTTCAAACCTCTGACACTTGGGTCACAATGGAGCAACCTTACCATTGCATCAAGGCTCATCCTTTATATGAGACAGTACAATCAGATAAAGAAAAAGAAAAGAATAAAGAACAATAGTCTGTGAATTTATTCATTTCGTAAAATCATATTCTGCATTTGATTGGGTGGCATACTGGCATGGTAAACTAAAGGATTTGAACATAAGATATTAATAAATGGTTATGTGCTGCTAGAATTAGCAAAATGAAAAGCAAGAAGCCCGTCTCCGCTTGTGAAATGATTGAAACAAAATATGACATATAGAGAAAGTATAACTGTGAAAAGGACACAGCAGGATGTCAAAGCAATTGATTGTCAACTTCAAGACGGACCACCAAAAACTTATACCAGTACTGGAAGAACAAAATTAGAAATATGAAATCAAGCTTCCAACCAAATCACTCAAAATAAAGTAGATAAACTTCATATTACAGCATTATATACCATAATCCTTTCATACAACAATAAGCAACTAATTCCGGAATTGAAATTATAATTTGCTCTTTAATTTTGTTTATCTAAGCCCTGAAAACCATTTACTTACAGCATATAATCGAAGGTCAGCATGGGTTGCAGTGACCATGTTAGCAACATTGTGTAACTTGCATGCCTCTTTGAGAATTCTTAAGCGACCTCTATTTATGTCAATTGCCATTACCATACCTGCACCACATAAGGTGTCCCTGATAATCAAGTTACTTCACTACATGGGAAGAGCATATGCACAAAAACTAATGTAGAAGATCAGCAGAACCACAAGAGGAGACAAGTTATATGTCAAAATAAAAGGTGTTCCACCAACAACAAAGAGTGAAGAGATATCCAACAGAAAGAAAAGATACCAATGTAGTTAAATAGCTTGACACATACATCATGTGTTTTCCAGGGACATCAAGATACAACAAAGAAGAAAACAGGAAGGATCTTTTGGATATGATACTTCATGTTTGCTCTGATTTTAGTTCTACTTGAATGGCCTAAACCATTACTAAGACAATTTCAATGTGTCATTTCATCTCCAATTGAATAACAGTTTCCCTCTTACCATATTTTGGATGCATCACCACATTACAATATGTCTAGTAAAATCTCTCACTACATTCTCTTGTCAGAGATGAATGTAACAGAAATGGCGAAGCATACAGTTTTCAATGTGCTAGAATATGTGAAATAAATTCTCTAGCTCAAATTCTAACCTCATTGGCCACCCTCCTATGAATATTATAAACCTTGAATTAAATCACTAATTTTTCACAAGGTATCCAATGCCCTACTCTTTCTTGCTAAAGCTGTTTTCAAAATGCTCATCATTCCTAAGTGAAACACAGGAAACTGCAGAAGGATACGGAACTAACAGAACTTATATATGTTTACTATATCCATGAGCTGAATAAAGAAAAGAATTTAAATTCATACAACAAAATTACCATTCTTCATGTCCTTTCAGCAGAACGCACTATATACATTTAGACAGACAGTAACACAAGCAATTGCTAAACCAAAAAATTTCCAGTTGAAGTTCACCTTGGCCTCTCAAACAGGATGCCATGAAAAGTGTCTTTCCACCAGGTGCTGCACAGCAATCAATGATGGTGTCTCCTGGTTGTGGGTCTACCACGGACACCACCAGACCTGCATTAAGTAGTTGATCTATTAACAAAAGGAACACGACCAGATCCCCAAACAGGTCCCAAAGCTTAGTGGAAAGTTGTCAAATAACAAAATTCATATGAGACAATTGGCCTTCTCAGGAACTAAAGCCCTATGAAAACCAACATATGAAATGATAGAAAGACAGCACAGTTGTAAATACAACATACTTAATCCCACCTATTGTGGTCAACTTTAAATCCCTAACCATACATTGCTATAGAGGCCAAATCATCTGAATGTGGTTTATCCTGCAGTTCCCGTGAACCCGTGAATTAAACATGACTGTCTGATGAAGGATTCAAAGGGCCATGTGAATTCCATCTCCTCAACACACCCATGCAGATAAAGTCTTGAGGCACCAACATTATTCACGTAGTGTCATTTGATCTGATCCTAGCCCCCTTCCAGCCACCATGCTGAGTTTACAGGTTTGCAGGAAACCTGCAGGCTAAACTAAAGCCACATCATCCATCAATTCAAGCTTTTCCAAGTTTAAGACAATTTGTTTAAATTTCATATTCTGGAAACCAGACTGCATATATGAAATCCAGCTCCCTTGTGATATTTTACATCCTTTTGCTTGTGCCTGGTACACAGCCGGAATTTTTTTTTGAAAATTTGTAAGACCCTTGTGACACAAAACAACCACTACAGAATGTATACAAGGGCTCTATCATTTAATTTCTCTTAGAAAATTATGCTAGCATAAAATTATATTAGTAATAAATAGTCTAATTCTAGAATCTCAGCAGCAGCTTTACTTGGCAACTTGACGCATACCACATAAACTCCTGGATTAGAATTCAGCATCTCTTAGTTTCCAGGTTCCAGACATCAACTGAGTCTATTCACTGTTCAAAACCAGGGTGTGCACCAAAAGATCAAGACTCTAAGAGAAGTTCTTTGTTTCTTCATACCAGTCCTAAGAGGGATGACAAAATGCACTGTTGAAGGACCCATTTTCTATCTAAAATTCTAGATATAAGCTTTAGTAAGAAATCTTACTGGTAGAAAAGCTCAATTTTCAAAAGACACAAGTTGCAAAATAAAATTTACACATATTTAAGCCTGGATGTCAGGGAATATGTATCAACCAGGTCCATTCAAGTTTTAAGCTCCACAGCTTACCGTTCTCAGAAACATAGAGAAATACATTGGGTTTCCCAAAAAGGCTATCAGCTGCTCAACCCCTGATGGAAAGATGGCAGTTCACTACAGATGCGGGAACCAATAATCTTGCTAAATGAAGGCACACTTCCTGCTGCAAGCAGGTAAGATGGAGATCTCAATAAGGTACCACCTTGTTTCCCAATAAAAATATGACAAATGACAGCCACAGAGGCAATCACAAGCTCTTAACTTTGCACCAGATAATAAGGTAGCCCCCATTTTCCATGAAAAAGATAACAGTTGGGAATCAATAGTGGTCTGGGTGAGAGTGCACTTCTTTATTTCATTAGGAAAATTTGTGTGCTGTAGGCTGGAAAGATTTGGAACTCAACATGAGGTACAAACTTGTTTTCCATAGAAAATATGCCAGACATTTGTTATATAGGTGAGCACAACCTCTCACCTCAGATACCCACCCTTTGGCACATGCACAAACCCATTTGGATGTTGTCATGCAGAGACATGCACAAAGTAGAAGATTAGAACTGTCACAGATTCCCTTATATTTAGCACCTCCAAACATCCCATGCAAGACAAACTCTTTAACTCCTCTAAATTGTATGGTAAAGCATACTGTGGCTTGTAATCAATCGTAAGTTTATTAAAACAAGGTAAGAATTAATGCACATATGCAAAAAATTCAAACTTTATGACTCAATATCCTCAAAAAAATCCTTCAAACTTTACTCATTAAGCATCCCATCTTTCATGGGTTATAATGAAGCGCAAAAGAGACAGTTAAGTTGCATCATATAATAATGACAAGGATGACAATACTAAGTCAATGTGTGGTAAAATAAGGATAGGATTAGGACAAAGTACCATAGAAACATAATAGGGCTTATAAAAATTACATGATTAATGCATATTTTATCCTCCCCTCTACCAATATGCACTATAAACCCGTAAACATATGGATGCCTAATGGCGTAGGAATTTTAGAGTGCCCACCACATCACCCTTTTCTGTTTTTATCTTCATTAGACTATCTAAACTTCAATCAGAGTTGCAAGATAATATGGTGAATAATTGACTGAGATGATATTAGTACCTGTTAGTAATCCAAATAAGTTCAGATTTGTTCTGGCAAGTCATCATAAAGAAGAGAAAGCCACAACATAAACCATAATTGAAATTATAAGCAAGGAATTGAAAAGGATCTTCAATGTATCCAGTGACATAGAGAGGCCTGTTGTGCTTGAAGTCGCTAGTTAATAGTGAATGTAGTTTTTGTGCTTTTTGTTATGGGTTTGTACTATAAAAACATTCCGCAGATAAATGGACTGAAAAAGACTGTTAATAGTGAATGGGTTTGTTACTATTTTTTTGACAATGTTTAGAATCTTATTAAGGAAAGCACTGACCTGCACTCTCATCCTGAACAGAACATATGCCTTCTTTTAGCAAGCCAGCTTGTATAACAATCTGAGCATAAGCAAATGAAAAGAACTCAGAACCAACAATGAACTTGGAAAGCCAAATCCAAGCCTAAAAAATATAAAAAATGCTATAAGAATATATGGGAATTGTCTATTCAGTGTCCAAAATATAAGTATCAAAGAAGAAATGCATGTTTGAGAGCATGCATTGGATATGTGTGCATCATGTGGGGGCAATGTGTGCATGTTTGCCATGCCTGCAAGGTGTTATATCCTTCAAAAGTTAGAATTTCAAGGGAAGTTTAGATCAAATTCTAGAATAAATGTATGTAGACTTTTGCTAGTTTGTTGATAGTGCCTGCACAAGTTACCATCATGCTTATATAGAATTTTATCAGCATAACTAGTGCTAGTTAGTTATAAACTAAAACAAGCAAATGGTAGGATTGCATTAAAATTCCCCAGTTTCCTATGGAACCTAACTTCTATATGCAACTGAAACTCACAAAATCCAAGCCTATCCTAGAAAAAAATCCTTCTAGAAGGCCTGGCCTGTAACACATAAGCAAGACTCACTTCCCTCTGCTCAGAAGATAAAGATATGACGCAGAATGAAGATAAATGGACTTGTATAAATAACTTTCATCCAAAACTGATAAAAAACTCAAGTTTAATGAAACTGAACAAAACCTTAAAAATGGAGTCCATTCCAAAAAGGTTCCAGCTGAAACTTTCAAAATGACTCGATTTCAAACCAAAAATTCAGATAAAGCTACTCACTTATAATGTTATAACAATTTAACGATGTCTAGGTGTCATACACTTAACAAGACGCAAGATCATAACTTCAGGATTCTAGAGGTGCATACATATTAAATGCATGGCATTTAGTGTTCTAATCATACTTGAATAATATAGCAATAACATCTGCCATACAGCTTACTGTGCACCAACATAGATTGTTGCAAAAATAAGCTAATACATTAAACTTCCTTTGTAGTTTCTTGAGAACACAAAATACTCTACAAATGAAGAAGAAATGCACTGTGAAGACCTTTTGCCAAATATACCTGCATGCCAGTACGGATGCGAACAAAATCATCCATGCATGAAGACAGCTCATATGGAACCTGATAGTACCAAAGCACCAAAATATTAATCACCATAGCAAGGCAAGAAGCTGTATAAAACCTACCTGGTTCAGAAATTTTATGAGAAGAACAAATTTCCTACATCAATATTTATTGAAATTGTTTTCATATCAAACCCAACAAGCTCAAATTTATAGACAAATCACTTTATAATATTTATAAAACCATTAAGCCTTGTCCCAATTATTTGAGACTGGCTTAAAACCCCTAATGAGCAATAAATTAGTCCTCAAGTAAAGCTTTGATTAATCTCAATATACCATGAATACATACGGAACACCTGATTCCAAAATGTTTACAGCTTGGCATGACAATTTTGTCTTTAATATTTGAGAAATACAAAGCTACGTAGCTACCTCTACCTTTTACACTTGATGGCACAAGGAGGTGATGGTCCTTGTTTGGCATTATTAAGCAAGTTCACACATGGTAATTGGCAACAAAACAAGCTTCACAATAGTGAAATGCTAAAGACCATAGCACAAACCATTTAATAATCCAAAGGCCCTGTTTGGATCATGAATAAATCTTGAATAAACTGAACGAGGTCTACTTATCCACCTTTATTCAGCCAAACAACTTTTCTTGCACCAAAATAGAACAGCATTAAGAAGGGTACTTTTAGGATTTCAAAAAAGTTAAAAACACCTCTTTGACATTCATTCTTCTTTGAACTGGTTTGCGCTACTTTTTTTTTTCATGGGGGGTGGGGGACAGGTCAATTAGTTTTATTGGGTAAAGAGAAACAAGTACCTAAACAAGTAACTTTATTTAAATATTCCAATTGAAGTTATGTGGGAAGTAAATAGGACCTAAAATACTACCATAAATATGCAAGATTCCCAATCAATGGCACCAAAAACAAGGAAACTTGCATCCATGAACCATTGATGCAAGCTAGGATACCACATAAATGCAGGATCCCATAATTAAATTATTCAATGAAACTCTATCATAGGCATCTCCAAGATCTCGTGAACCAAACCCTCATTATTTTCAATGACGAATTAATAACATGCATCAATGTTTAGAATTCAAGTATCTTGAATTTGCCCCAAGCCATTTTCAGCCAGGCTACACTGAAACAATAGAAAAAAGATGAAAATCATCAAATTTATAGAAATATATCTAAGTTACCTGGTTTTGAGCATAGGTGTTGGATGTAGCTGATGTGTCTAGGGGTTAGATCCATCTTATCCCCAAATCTTAGTATATGGGAATTCTTCTAGAAAAGGATCCAATGTTGGGTGCAAGAAAATGGACACAATGTCTTGACCATGCTTTTTAGCCCATGTTTCATATATTATACACAACTTTACTCCTTGTCTATACAAATAATGAGCAAAAGTTAGATTGCAATTAGGACCAGGGATAGGATCATGTTGTTGTATCAACAAGCTCAGAACAATAACATAACTACCTGAATTAAGTTGATGTTTTCCCATCCATCTGTCTCCTCTTTAGTAGCTCACATGCGATGCAAATAATGTTTGTCAGACTCAAATATCCTAATGCAATATCCTTTTGCTCTTTCTCCTTTCTCGTCACTCAACAGCATGCTTATTATTGCAACCTCCATCTCCACATCCTTTCCAACCATACAAGTCCCTCAATTGTCGATTCCTTCCCCCATTGACGACCTTGTTGGCCCAATCAAGCAAATCATGGCCCTCTGTATCCTAGGTGGGTACTCTCTCTCTCTCTCTCTCTCTCTCATGAATTTGTTTGAGACCTTAACTACAGCTCTACTTCAGGTTTCTTAGATGGTTGTGTTTGAGGGTGTTGATAATGTGCCTTAACAAAGGGCATCACGGAAAAGTGGCAAGTCAAGGTTTCATTAACTGCACAAAAAGAAATGCAAATGAAAACCTTCTACTTTTAAATTACAATTTTTCTAATTGCTTTACCAAAAGCCTATGTGCAAACCATTAGAACAAGCCAGCATCCAAAGCCATACTAGGAGAAGAAGTATTGTGTAATCTGATGGAAAGTAATGCTTGGGGAGCAACTACATCTTCCCAAAATGCATGATGAATGGTTACTTGGTTATCCTTGACCGTGAATATATCTTCCACATTGCAATGCTAAAGAAAATCTTGTCCTCAACTTCTTTGAAAAAAGCCACCTATTCTTCATCTATTACATTGGGCTTTATAGAAGGTTTGATTGACGAGGAAAGGAAATTGTGGTTGCTTCAAAAAATCTCGTATCTATATCACTGAATTCTTGAATAAATTGATGGATCTTTCAACATGCTATGCTTCCAAAAGCCTACCACAAAATTCCTATCATTTCCAGGTCATGAATATGACTTAAATCACCATTTTGATGCAAAAGGAATCCAAAACTGATCCTAGAAAAAGATTTGGTTTTCTGATGTAGGGCATCAAGAACTTTGACATATAAATTGCTGAGCTGTGGGTTGATCAAAGATTTCTGGAAGTTTTATAAGATAGAAATGAACTTATATGTTTACTCTTTTTTTTTATATTAGCTAGTTACAAGCAAGGTTCAGTGGCTAATATTTTACAGGTATGCTTGCAAGTTTGTCATATGAAATTTCACATCAACTAGCTTCTAGATGCAAGTCACATCTCTGTCCAGATCTATTATGACTTGCATTGCACCTCATAGACACCAGAATGAATAAAATAATAAAAACAATTTGTAGAGAGTTAAGATAAAATGCATCAATAAGCACTAAAATGAACTCTAGATCCAGGTTATAAACCTGGTTATAAAGAATAAAACAAACTATAAATCCAGTATAAGAATTTATACCACTAACAAAGTTCTCTTTGCCTGGTTAAGGATCACCTCCCGAATGTAATTAAGCACTTTCATATCAAATCATGGATTATACTACAAAAAAAAGTACAAAGAAAATGAAGATAAATAAAGCACCTTCAAATCTTCCAGTCGGTTAACCAGATCCACCCTCTTAAAGCCTTTTGCTGTGTTCACCCTATAGTAAGGAGGAGCCAACAGATCGGTTGCTCAAATACATAATAAGTGTAAATTTGTTAACCAGAAGAATAAGATGTTATTCAAGACCTTAGGCTGAAACAGGGATCGCTGTTGTTCCAGTTCATTAGTTTCACAGCTTCTTCTTGACCCAGATATTTTGTCCATCTTCTAACCATCCACTGAACAGCAAGAACAAGCCATGAGCTCTAAAAGTGTTGCTTGCATCCTTCTTAATATTATATCACTAAAATGGCACTCAGTTCATGCTGGAAGTACAACCATGCAGAATATGAAATAACAAACAATACGGAATCACAGACTCACAACTGGATGGGAATGAATTACAGCAAGAGCCCGTGCTTGTGTGCGATCATCACCTTCAAGATTTGGTAGGGGAAGTGAATCTTTTTCCTGTCACAGGAAAAAAAAAAGGAGAAAAAGTAAGACATAGAGGTAAAGTATAGAACAATGACTAGCACAAAAGAATTTAAAGAAAGTATGTAACATATAATCCCAGACCTTCAGTGACACAAGTTTCCGTAAAATTGCATTTACTAAATTCCCTGCGCCAGGTCTTAGAGCAGCTTTTGCAAGTTTTACATTCTAAAATTTCAAGAAAAGAAGCTACAGTAAGATATGATATTTGTAGATTGAATAAAATCACTTACATTATGCTCGAAACATATACAGTTACATAAACACATGACAAGAAACCTTATGATAAAAAGAGTAGAAGAAACAGAAGATTAATATGACCTGCCTCAAATATATTCATGGTTGTCTAAAAATGAGTGGGACACGTAAATTCTACAAGATACGGATATCGCTATGTCCTTCACTAACATACAGGCTGACAAAATGAAAAACAGCAGAAGGAAAACATCTGGAAAATAGCAGAAGGATTCTCAACTCGAACAATATCATAACAAAAATCTACCACTAATACCTTGGAAACCATTAGAAATAATAAAGATCAAAAGAAAAACTACTTCAAAAATATGTTAATCAACCAAGTGTGCATGTGTGTGTAACAACTACTACTAAGGTTATATTGCAGCTCTATTGGAATTTTATACGTACAAAACAACTAAAGTTACTCACCATTTTATTGTACAAACAATGACATGGAAATATAGAAAAAAGTCAAAGTACCTCATCAACAACAGCATATGGTGGCATGCCTAGCTTTGTGATCTCGAAGAACCCAATGCGAAGTATCTAAAATAAGAAAACAATGCTTATAAATAAATTACAATAAAAACAAAAGAAAAGAAATACCAATGGTAGAATCATATGTTATGGCAAATCGAGACAAATATAAGGAGACAAACATATCAATCTAATAACCCACCTAACAAAATGATATATCACAACTAAGAATAAACAATTTCGTCAAAATAGGCATTACATATTCTGCATATTTTAAGTTTTTCAAAGACAAGTGACACTGCCAAAACTAGTTGCATATTCTGTAATGGTAAGTCGAGTATAAATCTTTGTACTTGCAGTAGAAGTGGTTCCATATCTGTAAACATTCTCTCCTCACTACAGAGAGACATGATAAGATGATCAAGGTACCGTCTCCAACGAACAGTTCCTCCAACAACATCTGTCACCTATAAAAGAGTGGATCATATAAGCTGGCATCCAAGAACAAAGAATTTATGTACAACTTTTGCAAAGTAGGAGTAAAAGGAGGACTTAGATGCACCTCTCGGCAAGCTATATAACAGCAATGTAGTTTTACACTATTTCAAGAAGTTTTTATAGCTACAACCGAATTATGTAACTGAATTATGACAAGATATAATTTGCATAACTGACCTCTATTCAATGGATGAAAATATCCCAAATAAAATTGCACTACTGTAATATCTGAAATTCAGGTCAAGAATGCCCCTGAATTATGTCTAGGATCGATAAAATCACATTGGATCTAATAACTAAGAGAAGGACAAGGATCCACCTTGTTTTATTGAGAGACAGCAACGGTAATTTGGGCCATAACACATTGCAGATAAGCTGTAGTGGTTACAAGTATGATTTACATGATTTATAAAACAAACCAGAGATAAATCAACATAATGAGCCTTCCAAAGCAGGGAGTGCAGAACTCCTATGCCAAAACGAGATCATCCTGAAATAACTTTTCCTTGCTTATTAAAACAAGGCTGGCAAGGTAAGAATCCCCTTCTTTGCAAGTTGCCAGTTCATAAATTACAGCCAACCAACCAAAAAGCGGAGACTCTTGAAACTTCCTACAAAACAGCATGAATGATTTATGCCAATGAAGTTCAAGACCAGTTGCATAAGATGAAAAATAAAAGCAATGGGAGGAAGTTTGGAGTGCTACTATTTTGCAGGTGTCCTTTTATAGCTAATTTTTGCACTAGGATTCTACTTTGAGTTGAAGGTGATACAAATAAGGAGGTTGATTTGTGCTACAGAAAAAAATGAACCATGAGATTTTAACTTGTAGAGAGAGAGAGAGAGAGAGAGAGAGAGAGAGAGTGCTATGCATCCTTAAACTGAGGCTTTTAATGTGTCTGTCCCCACATGGAAGGGCCCTACCTCCTTATTTTATCACTTACTGAAGTTGCTTGCAGTGGGTTGTGATTCAATACAAGAAGGCCCACCGTAAGTGCTCAACCACCAATATTCAACTACTAGGTTGTTCCCTTTATATTTCTAAAGTAATGCGATCCCTTCAAACCTAAAGGATTCTCTTGGAATAAGAAATTGTGAGAGCTCTAATACTTGAGAAATAGCTCTACTCAGAATCCAGTTGTGAAGGCAGACCATTTGACTGCTCTCTACTTGTTATAAGGGAACAGTACTGCATACCAAAGCATAAGTCAAGAAAGATTAACATCTTTCCTATTCTTCCCTCTTCTACAACATTTGGTAAGAAAGATTTACCTCCCAATTGTAAAGGTATTAAAGACAGGGAGTCTTTAGGATCTCTATAGGGTCTCTATAATAAAATAGCCAAGCCCTGCTCTTTTATCATTCAAAAGATATGGATTAGCATAAATTGCCCATATATAAAAGAAATTTGGCACATAAGCAAGATTCAGATGCTTCATGCTAAAACTGATAATTTTTGCTTCTGATCTTGTAGTTTAAGCTGTATTAAAATCATGCTACCATTAAACTACGAGCATAACTTATGGTTTTTCACTTATGGGTCCATAAAATGCAAAATGTCACTAATTCAGAGGAATTATAGACTCCACTCTTGTGAAAGATGGTTGACCTTGAAATGGATACAAGAGAGCCTTCAATTTGAGGCTGAATATAATTAAATAATCAATTTTTGTTTTTCAGTCAATGGTGAGTTAAACATACAGATTGGAGTGTAGGTCAATTAGGCACAATTCTGAATTTGATAGCCTTTTAAAAGGAAGAAAGGACCTCATCTCTCGTTTTAAATAGTTCTAGTCATAATGCATGCCCAAATGCGCATGGCTACCACTAAAGATTCTATAATATAGGATAAATTTTAAGAAGATTTTGGCATAGAATAGAAGCTAATATGTCTTCTTTTTGGCATATTATGGTCTTAACCTAGATAAGTTTAAGTTAAGCTAGAACCAACAAATCACTGTGAATTTTGATTTTGGAGGTCCTGGGACACTTATCATGCATAGAATTATAAAAATCCTTTCCTACTAGGACTCCTTTTTCAGATTCCAGCAACCTTAGGGTTCTTTCTTGAAGAAGTTTAGCATAATGAAAGTCTCTATGGAGGAGAGCTAATTAGGATTATTATGGGAATTGAAAATTGAGAAGCATAGCTGCTTGCATATAGTGTCAGGATGAGAAAAGAAACAAATGAAGATCACATTAACTATTGTTTTCTTTAAAGATCAGAGAGCCTCAAACTGATCAAGATCTCAAATATTAGTCACCTCCCAATGACAGAATGCTGGAAATCACATAAATTATTTTTGCTTTAAAGACCAGAGTGTCTCAAACTGATCCAAGTCCCAAAAATTAGTCATCTCCCTTCATGTATGAAACAAGAGCAGTCACCACTTCTAATGTAGATCTACTTAAATACCTATTTGCCCTTTATGTCGACTTTATGCAACATATCATGGCAAGCAAGCAATTTGTATTTTCAATACTAATAAAAGCTATTTAACAACACTTATTTTTCTCTAACTTCCCACCCTCAAGTGTCCAACTTTAGGGCCCACATAAGATCTTTGATGAACCCCCATAACATTTAGGCAAACTAACATTAGCAGGTACATAGATTAATTCACCCCTCTATGGTTTCAAATGTTGGTGGGCCATCCATGAATGCCAAGATGAGGTACCATCATCAGATGTTAGGATCATACCGTCTAGCATCATTCCAGCATATCCTAAAATGGTAGATATCTCTCATTCCAAATGTTGGGATGAGGTGAGACGACAACACATCCCATTCCACAAAAAAAACTGAGGTGCCTTGTCCCTTAAAGCTTTGCTCCCTCTATTACTTTCAAACATCTTCCCTTCAAATTTCACCCTTGTTCTTGCTAATTATGGTCTAGAAAAGCTGATACATCTGTGAGGAAATTATTAGCATGCTTCACAAAATTCTTCAAATCTTTTCAAACAACTTCATAAATGATGTGATCTCTATTTTTAAAAATATTTATTAAAATCTATTTCCTCACCTGTTAGTGAAACCAAATCTTGCATTAGTCATTCTGTTCTCCCACAATCAGAAGAGCCTCACATCACCTCCCCCCCCACCCGGGTAACCCAAAAAAAGAAAAGCTCAGAACCTCACGATTGAGAGTGTCATTTTTACAATTATTTCTTTAAGATTCCTCTGCTGACTGAAAGACTATAGCTGGCGCTCTGTAGGAATCACCATGCAAGACCTGACTAAATCTTTAAAGTGGAACATGTAAACTTGCTTCACCACAAATACATGCTCACCACGCAGTCAGAAATGCTTGACTTTTCCAAACAAATTAAGCTTCTTACCATGATAATATTTCCATGTTCCTTGATTTAATACATATGATAAATCTCAATGAGTACTTCTATTTTATTGTGCTCTTCTATTTTAGCACTTCAGAATAACACCACACTAACAAGCTCATCAATCTACTCTTTGCCAGTGACGTAACGAACATGCACACTTATTATCAACTTTCGGACGCACGCATGTATCCAGATTAGAATGAATTCTACAAACAACAAATATTCAATAGAATTACCCAACCAAAAATAAGAATTAGCTTTAGAAACAAGAACAAAAGGGGAGGAGAGGGGAAAATATATGAACTTTTTAGCAATACCAATCTAATATCCCTGTCGTCCAAATCCCGTGTGCGGAAGCCAAGTGTCCTCTCCACATAACTCATCTCATTCTCAGCCGACTTCTTCCCCTTCTCATTCAAAAGGTCTGCAAAAGCTCCACCCTGCTCGATCCTTAGCAGCCTCACCGCAGAAACTATTCCCCACCAAAACAAAAGTTAACAATTGACCAAGAAAGAAAAAAATGTATTGTATCCTTTTCGCCTTCAGTACCTGCTCTGTGAGGAGAAATCTCCGCATTTAGCTTCTGGATATTTATCCTCTTGGAATCGAGAGGCCGAGGAATTCGACTCCTCTCTTTCGAATTCGATGCAACGAAAGAAGAATAAGTAAATCAGAAGAGGATAGAGAGAGTATAAACAAGGGAAGAGTTGGTGAGGCAAGGAGTGGAGTCTTGTACCCGCGGTATTGGGAGAAATCCGAGCATCGGGTTTACGGGTTCTCTTCTGTGACTTGGGCGGAGGCGACGCCTTGGGAATTGAGGCTCGGGGAGAGGAGAATAGGGAGAGAGATTTCTTTGGGAAAGAGAGGTTGGAACGACTGGAAACGAAGGAAGAAGGGGAGAACGAAGAGAGGGCTCCCTCCATTTTCCATTGCGTTCTCGGCACACCACCGAGAGCGGCTAAAACGCCTATGGCTCACGTGCCCCTCACGTGCCTAGGCCCAATGATATCTAAATTAATTTAGAGAGTCAATTAACCAAATCTAAATTTGCTTTACATTGATCAGATTACAATTGCTGGTGAAATTCTGATTCATTATTTAGGCCTATAATATTCGGTCGGATGGAGAATTGTTGGCTAATATTTGCTTTGCATGTAACATATTGCTAGCAACCTTATATATTATAGCTAAGTTTAATTATAATAAACTTGATACATAATTAATGCAGCATCAAATAAAGAAAAATAGAAAATAGCAAATCAAGTACAAACTATTAAGTTTTATGCGGTTTGACCTTTTTTTTTGGCCTATCTCTAAAGTTGAACACGTACATGAAGAAAATTACCTTATGCATGAAAGTTTTTTTTTAAAAAATAAAGGGTACAAAGATGCATAGATGGTTCTTATAAAAAGTTAATAAATAGTATTTTTCCTTCAAAATAGGTAGAACAAGCCGAATCAAAGAATTCAAGACACAACAAAAACTAAGGAGAATACTCCCATGTTTATTATTTCTTCATCACCTTTTCTTCGTTCCTTTCTTTAGTTAATAGAAGGGAAACTCTAGGCTACAAACAGCCTAAATTATCAGCAACAACCAGCATAAGTTAACCAATCGAGGAGACGGTACTTGGCCAGGAAAGAATGCTCTCACGTCTCACAAACCAGACATCTCTTTGCATGGGCAATTGATTCAAACACCTGCTAAAATGAATAGACCAAGCATAAAGAACGCAATCAATTGGCATTAATATTATTCATGAACATGCATGCAATATCTATTACAGTAAACACAATGGAAAAGGTGGCATCCAGTGCCTTGTTACAGTAACAGTCCACGAGATCATAAGTTGTAAATTATTTTTTTTAAGAAGAACAAAAAAAAAAAAAAAAAAAAGAAGCAAATATATCCTTGGCACACTAGAGCACAACAGTGATTAATTCTGCACCCACTTGGGTGGCTTCGAAACATGTAATTAACCTCCCTCACTCCCACAGTCACTGCACATCACGGTCGATGAGGCTTGCGCGGAACCCTTCCAGCCGGAGTGCGGTGCGGCCGGCCATGGTAGACCATCCTCTCCCGCAGCCTTTGATCCTTAGGCTCTCGACAATGGGCATCGCCTTTTCTTTCACTGTCACCAGCTCCAGCTCACTGAGGTGGACGAGATGCATTGTTCTAAGCTTGTGGAACCCTCCCCAAGAGTGCAACTCCTTCCCCACGTACGCATCTTTGAAGAGCCGGAGCTCGGACAGGCTAGGAAGCGACTGGAGGACGGGGAAAGGGTCGTTCCTTAGTTTGGTTCCACTAAGGACCATCTTGGCCAGGTACTTTAGCAACGCAATGTGGCGGGGAAATTCCTCCACAACGAGGCCATACAACTTCAGGCTTCGTAGCTGCGGTGGCAGCTGCTGCACGGAGGCCATAGAGCTCCTCAGATCGTCCTCTTTCGAGTCGGCCGTCAGAGAACGGAGGCCGCCCATATTCTCGATGGTAGCCCAGAAATGCCCTTCATTCTCCGCGGTGAGCTGCGTCACGCCCAGCCTTTGCAGTCGTCGCAGCTCCTTCAGCTCCTCTATGAAGCCAGGTTCCGCATCGGCCAGAACGAGGGTGCAAAGCTCGGTCAGCCCGCCTATTCCTCTGGGCATCGATACGCCACGCCTTCTCAGAGCCGCCATTGTAGCAGCAGTACTGGTTCTTTCTGCAGAATAGAGAGCAAGATACCGCAGACGTCGAAGCTTGACGATTCCAGCGGGCAGCTCCCCGATGGATGAGTCTCGGAGATCCAGTGTTTCCAAGCTTTGCAGCATCCCCAGGTCCTCTGGGAGCTGAGCAAACCGGGTACCCCTCAGGCTTAGGTACCTCAAGCTTTGTAATTGGCTGCCCTCCGGCATAAAACGAGGGCCTATATCTTGGCCCTGCACGTCCAGCACCCTCAACAACTTGGCAAATTTCAAACTGGACGACACAAAAACACCAAACAAGACGAGCGATCGAAGATGAGCAAAGCTCATATTTAGTGGCTGGTGCACAGCACACTGGGTGGTGAGGCGACGGACTTTGTCCATTGTTGGCCTTGGTGCGCTTGGATCAACGAGTGAGTAGAAGAAAGACTCCTCCCTCGACCTTGAAATGATGACCTCGCGCATGATGTCATGGACTTTGCAGGTCCTTGCCCTCCCAGAAGGGTCGGTTTCGGTCACTTGGATCATGCTCCTTTTGACAAGCTCGTCGAAGTATTCATCTGCTGTTTCCTCCACCGTCATCTGGGGCTTCGCATCGACGAACCCTTCACCCATCCACAGCCTCAGCAGGCGACCGCGGCTGATGGGGTAGTCCTCTGGGAATATGCTAAGGTACAGGAAACACAGTTTGAGGTGGTAAGGCAAGTCCTCATAGCTGAGGCTCAGTATCCTCATAATTGATGCAAGGGTGGGGTTGGTTTCCATTTCAGAGCCAAGACGGTCGTGCAATTTCCTCCATTGCTCGACAGTCTTAGGCTTGGCTGCAAGAAGGCTGCCGATTGTGACGATGGCAAGCGGCAATCCCCCACACTTGTTCACAATTTTTTGAGACAGCTCCTCCAAGTTCTGGGGTAAATTATCCTTTGATCCAAAGGTTCTCTTGCAAAACAGGGTCCAAGAATCCTCTGAGGTCAAAGGACCGAGAGAGTACACAAGTCTATCATTTTGTGCACAATAAAAAGAAGAGGCGATTTCAGCAATCTCTGTATTTCGCGTTGTGATCACAACACGACTACCGAGTCCATTATCAGGCAATGCAATTTTTATGCTCTCCCATGCGTTTATGCTCCATAATTCATCAAAAACAACCACGTACCTCTTATCTTTGAGATAGTCTCGGAGCATTTCGATGAGGCGAGGCTCGTCGGCTGTCTCTATCGCTCTTTTTTTGTCCATTTCTCTGCTTTCTCTGGAAGAAATATAGGGTTCCAGGAGGGAACCGGTGCCAGCTCGGTGCACCTCGACGACAGTTGATGAGTCTTCCTCTTCTCGATCGGAGAGTTGTTTGAACATGTTCCTCAGAAGCTCTTTGAAATCATATTTTTTTGACAAGGTGATCCAAGCATGGCAATCGAAGTGTCCACTAATCCTCACCTTTGGGCTATCATAAACCTTCTTGACGAGGGCAGTCTTGCCCATGCCACCCATGGCCACCACTGAAATAACTCGCAGGGATGTGCTTCCATGCAGCAGCCACTCGATCAAATGCTCTCTTCGCTCGTCGATGCCCACGAGCTCTTTCTCCTCGACGAAGAGAGCTGCAAGCCCTGGATCTGTTTGCTCCTCTGTGGTGCTTGCGCTCTCAATGGGTCCTGGCAGTGGTTGGAGACCGTAGTGCGAAGTAGTTTCCTTCGCACGTTTAATTCTGTCCTTGATTACTTGTAGCTGGGCGAAGATCTCGTGCTGCTCTCTCCATTTCTTGATTAGCTGAATCATATTAGCGAGACATCCCATGATTCCATGGCGGCGAGGCTTGGCTACGTGAACTTTGAATTCATCTATGAGGTCCTCGGTGTCGTAGGCCAATTCATTAATTTGTTTGACCCATGCTCTCACCTCAGCAGTCTCCACCTTGGCATCTGCGCTCCACAGGAAGGCTTTGATTCTCCTGAGCTCATTGTCGATGAACTCAACATCTTGGCGCACGTTTCTGGCCATGTTGAGCTCTGATGAGAGCACGTCCGACAGCTTTTTGCCGAGGGCGCCGAGAGCATTGGTTGCCATCCCTATCGCAATGGCCTCCGCCATCTCTCTCTTCCCCTTGAGAAGTTAGGAGATGATTAAGCTTTCAATGGACAAACAATGCTGCTATAGATCTACTTAAGAAGGGTACTTCCTTTATTTTGCCTTCTTTTCTGTGCATGCGTCTCTAGTCCCCAATACTAAAAACCAAAAGGAGACGGATGCCTATCTTCATCTTCTTCTTCTTCTTTTTAATAACAGTATAAGAAGACAAGCTGGAAAGCAAAGGGACAAATATAGATGCGCTTTTGCTTTGTGGGCCTTGAAGTAATGCCAAAAGCAAAGAAGACGGGGATGCCTGTCTTGCCGTCTCTTATCGCTCATCACTTTTGGTTGGTAGGCCAAGGAAATACCGTTGCCCCTGGAGACTTTTTATGGGCGTCCTCGGGCTCTTTATGCCATTATTCTCGGTCCTGAAACAATAAAGCAAGGAAGAAAACATTCTTTACAATGGATTATGAAGCCATGCGAGGACTACACAAGCAAGTAATCGCTTTACGTGTACCCACAGCAACAGAAAAGTTATTTAGATGCCCTCATTTTGCAGACGCTGAACTTTGTCATCAGTGATGTTTAGCATAGAGTTCAGCTACCTTATCTTTTTAATTATTATTTGAAAATATAAATTTTAATTTAATTTCATTGAAATTAGTTTTTATGTTCTTATATAATGTTCATATGCTTTTTGAGCTAGAGATCAGAGAGATCAACAATGCAGAACTGAATTGGATAGATGTGACTGAAAGAGGTGCACTGCTCTAATTCTTTCATGTGTAAAAGGCTTCGTAGATGGATAAATAATAACTTCTTAATAAATAATGGCTCAAGGTACATAATTTTTTTAGCTGCCACAGCCTGTTAAGTTCACCCATGAAGCCAAAAGGATTCAGTATTGGAACCATTACTACGATAATAAACAACAATAATAATTATCCAAAATTCATACCTGAATTTCGATTCATGCCTTTTTGAAGCATTAGTATCAAAATTCTCATAATAACTTTTATCTTCTTAAAATTTGCACTGATAAAATTAAAGCTGCTCTCATAGCTTTTTTAACTTTATTTTTTAATCTCACATAATTAAAATGCACCCTTAGAACTAACTATATAAGATGATCCTCAAAGTTCACATCCGCTGAAAGCTCCACCGTCTAGGCAATAATGTGACATCACATAGCAGTGATTTGATTAATCCGTGCAAATGTTTCCGATGGCGACATAAGCAAAGATTGGCTCGAACGTGTTTGCTGCAAGGGAAAAAGAGAGGCACACTTGTACCTTTGGTGGGAATAAGGAGGTAGCTTTGAGGAGGCAAAGTAAAGGGATTACAGAGCGTAAAGAGAGGGGTAGGAGCCCACAGACGAATGTTAGGGAATTACTCCACTCCATTTTTTGTACGACACTAGTGATTGTGCTAATGTTGAGGGAGCAGCGCCTAAAAAGCCTCTTATTGGAATTGTAGGCAGACTTTCACCCTAAGCATTGAAATTGTAGGCCTGTGATAACATCCACCACTGCAGTCATACTTCAGCCTCATCCACATTGAATCTCTATGAGAGAGAGTGAGAGGGGCAGGGAGAGACCTGTCCCATTCAGTGTTGTGATCACTGGTCCCCATTGCCTCCCTTTCAGTCTTCCATGGCATTCTTGCCATACTTATACACAGAGGCTCTCTCTTCCATGATTTTAAAAACCGGATCGGATCGCCGATTGAACTTGTTGCCGCCGGGATCCGTCCTCCGACTCGAGCGCGGTCGATCTCCTGGTCTGGACTTCCTTCTGGGCGGACCTGCATAAAAGTCTCGCGCGAAAGGCATTGAGGATGGCCCTCCGCGGAAGACCCTCCGACGCTCAAGTCAGTAGGGGAATCAATGATCAACAGAAAATGGAGAGAGGGATCTCTCCGGGGAGTCTCTCCGGGGATGGCCGATCGGGAGCTCTATGGGGAGCGCCAACGAGCAGCTGAAGAGAGTGAGAGTGAGCCAAGGGCAGTGAGCGCATACCTGAGAGGATCTGGAGTGTCGTATTTATAGGCTGTTACCTGGATCTTGAGTGTCTTCTGGAAGGTTCGAAGGTTGTTAGATACGGAGATGAATCGAATCAGACCGTTATGGGGCCGTTAGGATCCGTATCTTGTTTGTTAAGGGATCGACGGCTGGGAGAGCTCCTTGTTGGCCTGAGATCTGGTAGATGCACAGGTCCCAGGTAGCTGTATTAGGTCCTAGGCCACTCTTCAACATAATTCTCCGCCTGGGATTCCGTTACGATGGGTATAGGCTCTCCGGCGCCGGGTTCCGCAGAGGTGAATATCGGATCATGGATCGCTCAGGAAGGCCGAGCTATGGAAACCCGGAGGGGTCCGAGCTATGGGAAGCTCAGGGAAAGCCGAGCCATGGAAGGCTCGGGGAGGCCGAGCTATAGAAGCTCGGGGAGGCCGAGCCATAGAAGGCTCGGGGAAGCCGAGAGGCCGAGCTACGGAAGCTCGGAAAAGCCGAGCTACGGAAGCTCGGGGAGGCCGAGCTATGGAAGGCTCGGGGAGGCCGAGCTATAGGAAGCTCGGGGAAGGCGAGCTGCAGGAAGCTTGGGGAAGCCGAGCCATGGAAGCTCGGGGAAGACGGGCTGCAGGAAGCTCGGGGAAGCCGAGCTATCGAAGCCCGGGGAAAGCCGAGCTATGGAAAGTTCGAGAAAGCCGAGCTATAGAAGCCCGAGGAAAGCTGAGCTATGGGAAGCTCGGGGAAGACGGGCTGCAGGAAGCTCGGAGAAGCCGAGCTATGAAAGCCCAGCGAAAGCCGAGCTATGGAAAGCTCGGGGAAGCCGAGCTATGGGAAGCTCGGGGGGTCGTATGACCCGACGGTCCATATTAGCCTAGCTTATTCCTCGGGGACATATCGTGGCGGGCGGAGGGATGGGCCGGTCTTAACCCCCTTGCACGATTATCAATGCAATGATGATTCTACCCCTCAACACATGCCCCACACTTCCTAGTTCGAAGCGTAGGTTCGAGCGTAGGGAGTATAGGCCTAGGTGGCGTGATCTGCACTTGGGGATGCATATTTGATTGCCTGCGCAATGATGCCCTAATTAATGCCGTGGGGCCATCTTGCCTTTCTGAGGTGGATCGTCATTCCTTAGGGGCAAAGGTAACGGCTGGGGAAGTGCCACGTGGGAAATCCCGACTTTCACGGCGCCCGTAGCGACAGTTCCGGACGCCTAGGTTAGGATGCCTCATCCCCATCCTGAGGCGGTTTCGATTGGAAAAGCGGAGTGGTGGTGGCGCTTTCTTTATTTATAGTGCCCCTTTCTTCTTTGAAGAACTTCGTCTTCTTGCTTTCGCTGCGATTCTGCTCATCGTTTCTTGCGATCGAAGATATGGTGAGCCCAAGCGACCAGGCTTCGGAGGTGACCCTGGCCTATTTGGAACGGATGCGCCGCTTATACAAGATCCCCCATGACGTCGTCTTGTTGGTCCCGACGGCTGAGGATCGAGTGACGTCTGGTTTAGAGGATGGAACGTTCTGCTACGAGGAAAGCTTGAAGGCAGGCCTCCGGTTCCCCCTTCATCCATTGGTGCGGGAGGTGATGAAGTTTTACAACATATGTTTCACCATGGTGGCCCCCAACAGTTGGCGCAATCTCATCGGGTTTATCTCATTGTGCAAGCGCCTCGGGGTGATGCGACCCTCTCACTATTCAGGGTGTGCTTCAATCTGGTCTCCAGGAGGGCCTCAGAATGGCCTTACATCGGTCTCCGGAGATCCTTCAAGATGATATCGGACAACCCATCATCGATAAAGGAGTGGAAGTCATGGTTCCTCATAGTCAAGGGGAACATTGGCTTGGATTTCCCTCGGGTATGGGGGCAGTACGTGAAGGATCCGGAAGCGCACCTGGAATTAACTGATTCGGAGAGGAGGGATTTGGTTGTGCTGCGCGGCAGTCAGGCGCTCCCAGCCAGCGTTCTCTTATCGGAGGACGCTCTTTTTGTGGCCGGATTAAGCCCCGTCGATCCTCGCGGTGAGTAATACCCCGTAGCTGATAATTTAGTGTGGCTTCATCTTTGATTTCTGTGCGAACTAACGGGCGAATCGCATTGCTCCTACAGCCGAAAAGTCGGCGCTCGCGGACCAGATGAGGGAGGAGTTGGGAAAGTGCCGCAGGAGATCCGGCTCCAATAGCAAGCATCGGTTCGGGAAGAGGCCTCGCCCCTCTGGTTCCCGCTCCAGGGGGATCGGGAGAGACGGTGATGGTCGGTGTTCCTCGTCGCCGCAGGCCGAAGCCACCGGAGTTCTGGCGGTGCCTGATCTTTCGGCGGCAGAGGAGGATCTGTCCAAGGGTGGAGATCAGGAAGTAGCGGGGGTTTCGGAGGAGGCTGCTGAGGTTTCCTCCCCCCGTCGTCGTTTTGTCCGATGATGGCGAAGGGGAAGCGCCGGCTAGCCTGGGGGCTCCCACAGACGAGGCGGCGCGGTCTCCCTCATTGGAGGTCGGTGGCTCGGCGAGGTCGCAGGAGGAGGTGGGGGTGACCTTCGCTTCCATCGAGGTAGGAGAAGAGGTTGCAACTGCTGAGGTTCAGCCTGGGTCATCGTAGGAGAACTAGCGGGAGACGAGGAGATGGCCGAACCTGCCGAACCGACGACCGAAGTCCGCGGGGGGCTCTCTGGTGAAGGGCCTTCCACCGAGGAACAGGGGGCTCCGGGAGGAGCAGAAGTTCCTGAAGGGCCTGTCGTGGACAGAGAAATCTCTGAGGAGACGAAGCAGAAGGAGAAGAAGAGGAAGAAGAAGAGGGAGGAGAAGGAGGGGAGCTGGCGAGCAAAGGAGGTGCTCGGTCGGGGCTCTCCTTGTTGGAGCCGAAACGTCCGAGGCTTCTCATGCGAGGGCCTTGGCGGCGGAAGTTGGGCTGTCAAGAAGTTCATGGGTCGCGGGAGTTCTGGATGGCTCCCTGGGAGCAGACTTCCACTCACGCGACCCGGAAGTAAGCACCAGGTTCTCTGCTCTGATGCGGTCCGCGTTCCAAGGAGAGGAGAGTTCTTCAATTGGAGGGGGTCACCCGGAAGACCTTGTCAAGGTGGCCTTTCGTCGTGCTGGGGTGCCAAACGAGGCTTTCCTTCTCCCGAGATTGATGACCTTGCTCTTACAAGGATCGCCACAACTACGCATCTCGGGTAAGTTATCTCACCAAAGTCGGATCTTCGGCTAGTTAGTTCGACTGTATTTTATGCGTGTCATCCTTCTTCCGCAGAGCGCCCTGATCATGAGGGCATTGAAGTGGCGCTTGCATTTGGCAGTTGAGCTTGGGCCCGGGCCCGCTATGAGGCCGATCTTTTCAAGGAGAGGGCGGAGTCGACTGACAAACTCTCTCGAGCCCTGGTGACCCTTCAAAGGGAGCTCGGGGAGGCTCGCAGAATTCTTGCAGTTGAGAGGGAGAGAGCCCCTCGACTTGCTGCACAGGTTGGTGAGCTCCAGCGGGAGCTTGGGGAGACCAATAGGACCCTCGTGGTTGAGAGGGAAAGAGCCTCCCAACTTACCGTACAAATTGGTGAGCTCCAAGGCTTCTGTGAGCAATCCGAGAAGGCTAACCTAGAGCTTTCTCAGGCCAGGACGGAGCATGAAGGCAAGGTTAAGTCCATGCAGCTATTCTTTGATAAGAGGTGGGACCAGCTGAAAGCTAGCCATGCTGAAGATAAGGCCGGCTGGAGAAAAAGTTCGAGGAGGAAGAACGCAAATGCCGGCGGCAGCAGGACCACCTCACCCGCCTAAGCAAGGAGCTTGCCGATACAAAGGATCGGCTAAAGTGGTCGGATGAACGAGCTGCCCGACTATCGGATGAGGTCGACTTTGCTCGTCAGGAAGTTGGAGATACCCAGGCCCGGGTGGACGACCTAAAAGAGAGCCTTCTCCAGAGTCAGTTGGCTAGGTCTAGGGCTCTCAACAGGGTTCACGTGCTGGAGGGCGAGTTAGCCCAGCGGGAGGAGCAGGTATGGCTCTATTGGATCCATTCGTTTTGACCTTTCGATTTTTGCTTTACTCGACCTTTTCACCTGCAGACGCATAAGATGAGGCAGGAATTCCAGGGACATTGGCGGCATTCGGAGAGGAGGCGGCCTCGAGGCACCGAAGGATCTCCGAACTGGAGAAGCAATTATCCGAGGCAAGTGTGCGGGCTTCTTCGGCGGTGGAGGAGTACAAGAAATCCGCCGAATTCATCGACGAATGTAGGGCGGCCTGTGCTGACGTATTTCAGCTGGGCGAAGATGAGGCGAGGGCTAAGGTTGCCCAGACCTACCCCGACCTGGACCTGTCGTGCCTAGACACTGAGCATTATGAAGCATACACCCCAAGGGTCGAGGAGGACGAGTATGGAGAAATATCTAATGTCGACCTTGACGCTATTCTGGGAGTTGATGCAACTGCCGACTTATCCCATCGTGGCACCTTCGAGAAGGGAGAGCCAAGCAACGTCCCTGCTAATGCGGCCGCAGGAGATGCCGGGATTGATCCCAAGTCCTGACCCTCTGGGGGGCCATACGTGTTTTTTCCCTTTCTTTTGTTTTGTAGCTTGACCAGAAATCAATAAATGGGTCGGCCGTTTTTTCACTTGTTTGTTTTCCCTGGATGGCTTCTTGTCTCAAGTTTTGGTGGAATATCCTGATAAAGGCTAAGGCGTAGGGGCTACCTCGACGAATAGGTCGGACGTCAACGTAGCCTGGTATGAGACAATTTAACTTGGCTTAGGTCGAATGACACGGCGGTTCGACCAAATCCAAAGAGTGAGATAGCCCTTTCAGGGCTGAGGGATAAGGTAGCTCGGCTAGGGCCGAGGGACAAAGTAGCTCGGCTAGAGCCGAAGGACAAAGTAGCTCGGCTGGAGCAGATACTTCGATTGGTTTTTGAAGTATAGGAACAGCTTCGGCCCCACAAAAGGGGGGGGGGGGGGGTTAGGTGATGCCTAGGCCTTACACGCAACCAGACTGGGGGTTCATTACCGAGGAACGCACGACATCCGCACCCTTAATTGCTTTGTCAGTGTTCTGTCTTTTCTCAGGCGAGTCGATTTTCGTTTTGCCGAAGTGGATGATACGGTTTTGATGCCAGTAAAAAGCTGCTCTAGAGCCTTCCGGGAGGCCTTTATTGTGTTGGTCTTTTCCCACGCGGGTTGTTTTGACGTGTGATGCAAGCGTTTGCCCTCCATTGGGGGATGTCGTTTTTGTAGGACGATCCCCTGGATCTGTCAGTTTCCGTAGGATAATTTTCTGCGTTCAACAACCATGATCCGGGATCAAAGGAAATCTTTTGCGTGTCATGGCTCAGGCGATGGGTTTGGCACGCAATGGGGCACTGCTTTCATCCTGGGAGGCCACGTGGTGGTATGGGTTAGGTGTTTTGAATTTCGGGCTTCCTATTCTGATAGCTGCTCCCGGTTTGTTTCTGCCTATAAAAAGGGGGAAGAGGGGTCGTGTTAGGCCATCCTCAAAGTTTCCTTCCCTGTTAGAGTTTCCATAATGCCCATCTCTCTGGTGTTTCGAGTGGGTGGATCGAGCTTTCCTTTCATAAGCCTTTCTCCCCCGGATAGTTGGGGTGACAAAGGAGCCGTTGGAGAGTGGCTCGCCCTTAGGGGATGAGCCCTGGAGATCATATGGAGAGCGCACAGGAGGGCCGCAGAGATCACACGGAGAGCGCACATATGCGCTTCCCGTGTATCCTTTGTGGTTCGCTACAGGGGGCGCAAGGTAGGAAGTGTATCGACACCCCCGTAGCACGCACAGAGCCTCCCTCCTCCGTTGGTCTGGATTCTCATCCCTTCTCTGAGGGGAATCCTTGCCACGGGAAGGAGAAGATGGGAGCAATGGGGGTCTGACGGTCCCCGAGCTCCCAATCGGGCAGCGGTCTGCGATCCAGCATCCCGCCCTAGGGGAGTTGGCTGGTTTGTCCGGGTCCTCAGAATCAGCATCCACGGGCCATGCCTCCTTTTGGACCTCTTGGTTCGTTCGAGAGGGGCCGTGGAGGGTCAGCTTCGTCAACTGTCCAGGCGAGCTGATCGTTTCGTGGTTTGTCTGATTTGTCAGTCCGGACGCCGGAGCATCACAGTTGCCCAGATCGGCTTTGGAGCAGTTTGCCCGAGTTTTGTACTCGTCTTTATTTTATGCATTTCAATGCTCTTGTAATGCCTCTCAGGCGGTTGTAATCGGTTTCGGTGGCAATGAAATAAAGAAAGTTTTGTTCTATTTCTCAATTTCTGTTTCTTTTGTGCCAAGTCGTTGTTGTTGGCCATGGGGCATAAGGACATCTCATTCATTTCTAGACGAGGATCCCATGCTATCCAAATTAGTCGGAGCTCGTAAGCTGCCCGGGTCTAGACAGAGGTTTAGAGACTGTTTGGTGGTAGAATATGTTCCTTGACTCCGGCCGAAGCTCGGAGATTCATGATTCAATCTATTGGAGTTCGGATATTTGTGGCTCGGCCCTGCCGAGGTTCAGAGAATGGTCGCTTGGCCCTGCCAAGGTTCGGAGGTTTTGTCGCTCGGCCCTGCCGAGGTTCGAAGATCAGTTGCTTGGCCCTGCCAAGGTTCGGAGTTTTGGAGCTTGGAGAAATGACTTAGCTGTCACGGTGAGTCATGATACTTGGTTCCTGTGAGTTTCGGCGAGGGACGTCAAGGCGGGACGGGCGGTGCATGGTCACGCCCCCCATTTATGGTTTGACCACTCCCGAGGGAACGAATTATTGTCAGGTGCTGACGCTCTTTCTCCTTTACGTTTTCCAAAGGGCGGCTAGTTTAAAAGAGCCTGGGGAAGTGTCGAGGGCATTTATTGCAAAGGGCCGGCAGATCGGAAAGTACCCCGTTTCTAGGGCAGGAGGGGGGTTCCTGAACAGTCCATTGACATTTACTAATCTTGCTCGGGATGGGGCATGGCCCTTCGGATTCTGTAGGCGCCAGTTGAAGCGGCGACAGCGAATTTTCACGGGTCAGCATTTATAGCCCGACTGATCGAGATACTCGCCTGAAGAGTATAAATATGGGCGAGCGGGGTGCTGGTGCTCTCCATCCCTTCGGTTCAATTTTTAAACAACTTTCAACATGGCTTTTCAAGGAGGAGAGCAGTCACCTGGCGGATTGGGCGCAATGATCAATGGTTCGATGCGTCCAGAGGGGGGTCGCCCTACTATTACGGTTGATGCCCAGGCCTTGGCGTCGGCCTTCGCGAGCCACGAACAGCTCGAGAGGGTTGTTGAGGAGTACGTCGCTATCTCTACGAGGGAGGTCGCGGCCCTTTGCCGGGTGGCGGACCGGCAAAGGGGGGAGATAGCATCTCTCCACCGACAAGTTGCCGAGCTGTCCCAGCGCTTGGAGGACTTGTCAGCTCCTGGAGAAGACAGTGAGCCTTAGCGAGGGCTCTTTTTGCTTCTTTTTCTTTCTTTTACTGTCGTTGTCTTTCTTCTCTTTCTAATAATAAATATAAGGATTTGGCATACTGTGCATTCTATTGTTTCCAAAGCATTTGCGAACGTTGGTTGGGATTTATCAGCCGCCCGAGTTCGAGCTATCTTTAGGAGATCACGGCCGGGTTTCATTTAGGGCACGTAAGCCACCCGAACCAAGACATAGTTTAGAGGGATGCTTAGGTTAGCCGGGGCTTGTCAGCTGCCCGAATTCGAACCAAGTTTTCTCGGGGGGTCACTGGTCTCTGTTTGGATCAGTGACGGACCTAGGCGGTCCTTAGAAGGATTTCTTCGGGAGTATCAGGGGGTTTTCATCTTGAGGCATCCGAGAGGTCACTCGGCTTCAAAATGACGCCTTGGGATATGGCCAAAGCGCAGGAATATCGCTCGGTTGGCCCGAGGGATTCGGTAGTTAAGGTCGTTCCTCGGCTTTGGCCGAGGTTTCTAGTAGCAGAATATAGCCCTCGACTTTAGCCGAGGTTCACGCACTCCAGTTTTGGCCGAGACTTCGGAGATTATGGCCCTGTCTAGGCTCAGGGATTTTATCGCTCGGCCATGCCGAGATTTGGTGGTTTTGTCGCTCGACCCAGTCACGGTTCGGAGACTTTGTGACTCGGCCCAACCGAGGTTCGGAGATTTTGTTGCTCGGCTCAGCCGAGGTTCGGAGAATTTGTTGCTCGGCCCAGCCGAGGTTCGGAGAATTTGTTGCTCGGCCCAGCCGAGGTTCGGAGATTCCTGTTCAAATAGGTAACTCGGTCGTGCCGAGAATTGGTGAGCAGCACCTGTTTCTTTACGCAATTTTTGGCGACATAATGTATGATGATTCATGTAAATTATGAAAACATGTGCCGAAAAAAAGGTATAATAAGGTATACTGAGGTGGGCCTATGAAGGACATACCCTATTGATAATACTTACAGAGATTGTCCGAGTTCCATGTTCGGGGGATGGACTTTCCGCTTAAATCTTACAGCTTGTAGGTTCCCGGTCCAACGATCTCTGCTACTTGGTAGGGGCCTTCCCAATTTGGTGCCAGCTTTCCTTGCTCCAGTGGTTTGGAGACAGATGCTTCCGGAGAACAAGGTCGCCGGGCAGGAAAGCTTTCCCTTTGACTCTGGAGGTGTGGTAGCGGGCCACCCTTTGCTGATAGGCAGCCACTCTGATCCGGGCTTTCTCTCTAACCTCCTCTACCAGGTCGAGGTTGGTGCGGAGCTGTTCGTCACTGGCCTCCTCCGAGTAGCTTTCCACCCACAGCGAAGGGAGACCTATCTCCACTGGGATGACGGCCTCTGTGCCGAAAGCCATCCGGAACGAGGATTCGCCTGTGGGTACTCTTGGGGTGGTGCGGTAGGCCCACAGGACGTGGTGCAACTCGTCCGCCCACCTGCCCTGGGCTCTGGAAAGCCGGGCTTTGATTCCTTGAAGCAGAGTCCTGTTGGTTACTTCAGCTGCTCCATTGGCTTGCGGATGCCCGACCGAGGTGAGGTGGTGACGGATTTCGTGTTCTTCGCAGAACTGGCGAAACTTAGGGTTGTCGAATTGCCTGCCGTTATCAGTGATTATAGTATGTGGGAGGCCGAAACGGCAGATGATGGACCTCCATACAAAATCTCTGGCCCGTGCCTCGGTTATTTGTGCAACCGCCTCCGCCTCGACCCATTTAGTGAAGTAGTCGATGGCGACAAATAGAAATTTCTGCTGCCCTGTGGCAAGCGGGAACCGGCCGAGGATGTCCATCCCCCACTTGGCAAAGGGCCAAGCGGAGGATATAGGAACCAGGCTGGCGGAGGGGAGTCTTTGAATGCTTGAGTACCTCTGGCATGGGTCGCAAGCTCGGACAAGGTCGTCTGCATCCTTCTGCATGGTCGGCTAGTAGTAGCCTTGTCGTAGCACCTTATGACATAGGGACCGGCTTCCCAGATGGTTGCCGCAAATCCCCTCATGCACCTCACGGAGAGCATAATCTGCTTCAGACGGGTGGAGACATCTGAGCAGTGGCATGAAGAAGGACCGTTTGTAGAGTTGATCGTTGATCAGTACATAATGGGTGGCCTGCAGCTTTAGCTTTCTAGCTTCTCTCCGGTCGGGTGGAAGCGACCCTTCTTTAAGGTATTCAGAATGGGGTCGAACCATGATGGCTCGGCCTCAACTTGCATTATTCGGTCGGCTTCCGTGATACTAGGTTTCTCCAAGGTCTCCAGGTGGAATTTTTGCTCGGTGTCCATTGACTCCGCGGTTGCCAGCCGAGACAATAGGTCGGCATGGGCATTCTCAGACCTGGGAATTTGAATAATCTCAAACTCGGAAAAATGGGAGAGCAGGCTCCGCACCTCTTGGAGATATCGGATCATGTTTGGTTCCCGCACCTCAAACTCTCCTCGCACATGGCCTGCTACTAGCTGGGAGTCGGTGAAGGCATTAAGTTTCTCCACCTTTAGGTTGCGGGCGATTCGGAGACCGGCCAGCAGGGCTTCATACTCAGCTTCGTTGTTGGAGGCCGGGAAGGAGAAGCGGACACCATATTCAAAAGTCGTCCCCTTCGACTGGTAAGAGCCAGGCCCGCACCGGAGCGATGAGCGTTAGATGACCCGTCGACATGGAGGAGCCACCGGGCACCAGATTTCGGTTCTTCGGAGGAGTTAGGGGTGGAGCCGTCCTCCGGGATGGTACACTCGAGGAGGAAATCGGCTAACACCTGAGCTTTGATGGCCGGGCGAGGCTGAAAGTGGATATCATGCTCGCTCAGCTCGATAGCCCACTTGTCATTCTCCCTGATGTCTCGGGTGGTGGATTACTACCTTGATGGGTCGGTCAGGACCGTCATAGAATGCGCCTGGAAGTATGGTCACAGCTTCCGAACTGAGGTGATCAAGGCCAACACCATCTTTTCAATTCTGCTATATCTTGTCTCCGCATCGCGGAGTAGTCTGCTGACATAGTAAATTGGCTTTTGGACCTTGCTTTCCTCTCTGACTAGCACGAGCAGACGGCACCTTCTGAAACAGCCAGGTATAAGAACAGTCTCGCCTGGGCTTGGACTGCTGAGGAGTGGGGGGAGCCGAGGTACTTCTTGAGATCTTGAAATGATTTTTGACACTCGGGGGTCCACTGGAAGTTCTTAGCGACCGAGGTTTTGAAGAAGGGGAGGCATCTTTCGGCTGAACGCGCCATGAAGCGGTTAAGGGCCGCTATCCTCCCAGTTAGCGCTGGACTTCTTTAATAGATGCCGGGGGCGCCATTTGTTGAAGAGCTTGAATCTTCTGAGGGTTAGCCTCGATACCTCGCCGGGAGACCATGAAGCCGAGGAACTTCCCAGAGTTAACGCCGAAGGTGCACTTAGCCAGATTGAGCTTCATCCTGTACTTGCGGAGCATTGCAAAGCTCTCCAAGAGGTCCTCGACGTGCTGCGATGCTTCTTCGCTTTTGACCAGCATATCGTCAACATACACCTCCATGTTTCGGCCGATTTGCTCCTTGAATACTTTGTTAACCAGCCTTTGGTAGGTGGCTCCTGCATTTTTAAGACCAAAAGGCATAACATGTAACAGTATGTACCTCGATCAGTTATGAAGGCGGTCTTTTCTTCATCTTTGGGGGCCATTCGATATGATTGTAGCCGGAGTAAGCGTCCATGAATGTCAGCATTTGATGACCCGAGGTGGCATCCACAAGCTGATCGATCGGGGAAGAGGGAAGCTGTCCTTCGGGTAAGCTTTGTTGAGGTCGGTGAAGTCGATGCAAATCTGCCACTTGCCGTTCGACTTCTTCACCATGACGACATTTGATAGCCAGCTCGGGTAATTTACCTCCGGAAAAAGTTCGCCTTGATGAATTTGTCGACCTCCTCTTCAATAGCCTTTTGCCGCTCCAGGGCAAAGCTCCTCTTCTTCTGCTTGACGGGCTGGTACATCTCATCCACATTAAGATGGTGGACAAGAACCTCGGGCTGATCCCCGGCATGTCAGAGGTGGACCAGGCGAAGACGTCAGCGTTGCTTCGAGAAATTCGATCAATCTGCGCCGAGGTTCGCCCTTTAGCAGCGACCCGATCTTTATGGCTCGGTCGGGACGAGCCTCATCCAATGGTACTTCTTCCAGCTCCTCGGCTGGTTCTCCTGGCTGTTCGAAATCCTCCCTAGCGTCCAGCCCATCAACTTCTGGCATTCTGGACTGAAGGCTGGTGACGAAGCACTGCCGAGCCATGGTTTGGCTTCCTTGAACAACTCCAACTCCCCTTCCAGTGGGGAATTTCATGGACAGGTGTGGGATGGAGACAACTGCCTTGAGGGACATCAGGCCGGGTCTGCCGAATATTGCGTTGTATGAAGACCTGAGTTTGGTTACTAGGAAGTCCGTGTGAACAGTGGCCACAAGGGGCCAGGCTCCTGCGCGAACCGTCAGGGTTACGACCCCTTCCGGGAATGACATCGCCTGTGAACCCCATTAGGGTGGAATCCACAGCTCGAAGGTTTTCTGTGAGCAGTCTCATCTTGGCAAACACATCGAGGTACAAAACATTCACTGAACTTCCACTGTCAACAAGGATCCGGCTTACATCATAGTTATTTAAATTGAGGGATACAACTAGTGCATCATCATGGAAAACTGTATCCCTCGGAGATCGTCGTCGGAGAAGAGAGCTTGTCCGTCCGTGCCTTCTTTGGTGCTGATCCCTCGTCATCATTCTGGAGCTCGAGCTGCCTGCTTCTTCGATCACGTTGATGTGGCCGATCACGGGCGGATTCGGTGGAGGAGGAGGTTGTTGAGGTTCGGGCTGGCGGTCCCCCCTTGTCCCAGCTCGGGGGCCCTCCTGAATTGGTTCAGCCGGCCCCGTTGGATCAGCCTCTCAATCTCATTTTTCAGCTGCCAGCATTCCTCAGTGTCGTGGCCGTGCTCCCGGTGGTAGCGGCAGTATTTGGTAGGGTCCCTCCGGGTCGGGTTCCCTCGAAGAGGAGTTGGCCGAGGAAGCTGGTGCTCTATTTCCATGAGGATTTGCACTCGGGCACAGTTAGCGGAGTGTAGCGGTCGAACTGCCTGGGCGGGCTTCGGAAGCGATTCCTCGGCGGCGGTGGGGGAACTCTTTGTGACAAGGCAGACTTGGCCGGCGGACGGGTCGGTGCCTGTCGGGGCCTCTGGGCTCTTTCTTCTTTGCCAGCTCGGCGTGGGCAACTCTCCGCAACTCTTCGACCCTGGCGTATTTGTCTGCCAGGGCCATCATATCGGAGAGGTTTGGGGAGTAGCTGACTTCCATCGCCAAGTAGAAGTCGCTTTCCTTTGAGACTCCTCCCGCTAAGGCGGACATAACTACCTCATGATTAAGGTGGTCCACCTCCAGCATGGCCTTGTTGAATCGGCCAAGATAATTTCTCAAGGACTCCCCCTCTCTCTGCTTGACTTCGGAGAGGGAGTCGGATCTTCGTTGGTGATGGCAGCTGCTGACGAACTGGCCAATAAAAAGGCGGCTCAGCTCGTCAAATAAATCAATGGAACCCGGTTTCAAGGCATTGAACCAGGTTTGGACAGATCCTCTGAGGGTGGAGGGGAAGGCGCGGCAGAGGATCGCGTCGGATGCTCCGTGGAACATCATTATTGACCGAAAGCTGTTGAGATGATCATCCGGGTCAGAAGAGCCATGGTTGGGTTCGACGGCTGGTAGCTTGACATGGGAGGGAATCACATCCTCCATGATCCCTTTTGAGAAGGGGATGCCCTGCTCCACCTTAGGCTGAGGCGGATGGGCCTGCTTGGCGGTGTCCAGCTCCTGACGCATCTTCCGGATCTGTTGATGGATCTCCTCTTCAGCAGTAAGAGGAGGAGCTGGGCGAGGAGAGTGCAGGGATGGCGTAGAATCATGGTGGAGGACACCGGAAAAAGGCTCCGGGCCCATCGAGATCTGGGAGGATCCCTGTCGTAGCCGCCTCGTGGGACTGGTTTGTCCCCTCTGGGTCGATGTGGGGGTCCATGGCTTCATGTGGACCAGAGGAGGAGGTCGCCGGAGAGGAAGGAGCTGCGGCCTCCTTATGAAGGTGCGGAATGGGAGGAGCTACGAAACGCTCCTGAACCAGGTGGGTCAGGGCCTGGACTGCTGGACCAACGCGGCGAACTGGTCCTGGGTCACCGGAATGACCGATGGTGACGGGGTCTCAATCAGTGGAGGCTGCAGTGCCACACTGCTCACCGGATCAGGTCTCTAGGAGGCGACCTGGTCTTGGACTTCAGAGGTTGCTCTTCTACGATTAGCCATTGGAGAGGTTCTACTCCAGATCGAGATCCTTATCTCCTTTCTTCAAGTTTTAACGGGACTTGAAGCCATTCTTCTGTTACCGCCGGGATCCGTCCTCCGACTCGGGTGCGGTCAATCTCCTGGTTGGGCTTCCTACTGGACGGACCTGCATAGAAGTCCTTGCGCAAGAGGCGTTGGGGGTGGCCCTCCGTGGAAGACCCTCCGACGCTCAAGTCAGTGGGGGAATTGGTGATCAACAGAAAATGGGGAGAGGGATCTCTCCGGGGAGTCTCTCCGGGGGCGGCCGATCGGGAGCTCTAGGGGGAGCGCCGACGAGCAGCTGGGTAGAGTGAGAGTGAGCCAAGGGCAGTGAGCACATACCTGAGAGGATCTGGGAGTGTTGTATTTATAGGCTGTCACCTGGATCTTGAGCGTCTTCTGGAAGGTTCGAAGGTTGTTAGGATATGGAGATGGATCGAATCAGGCCGTTGTGGGGCCGTTAGGATCCGTATCTTGTTTGTTAAGGGATCGATGGCTGGGAGAGCTCCTTGTTGGCCTGAGATCTGGTAGATGCACAGGTCCCAGGTAGCTGTATTAGGTCCTAGGCCACTCTTCAATATAATTCTTCGCCTGGGATTCCGTTACGATGGGTATAGGCTCTCCGGCGCCGGGTTCCGCGGAGGTAAATATCGGATCGTGGATCGCTCAGGAGGCCAAGCTATGAAAACCTGGAGGGTCTGAGCTATAGGAAGCTCGGGGAAAGTCGAGCCATGGAAGGCTCGGGGAGGCCGAGCTATAGAAGCTCGGGGAGGCCAAGCTATGGGAAGCTCGGGGAGGCCGAGCTATGGAAGGCTCGGGGAAGCCGAGCTATGGAAGGCTCGGGGAGGCTGAGCTACGGAAGGCTCGAGGAGGCCG
The DNA here is from genome assembly GCA_900491605.1 of Calamus simplicifolius. NCBI lineage: Eukaryota > Viridiplantae > Streptophyta > Magnoliopsida > Arecales > Arecaceae > Calamus > Calamus simplicifolius. Next base: position 750,950 of record UESW01003935.1, on the reverse strand, counting down.
AGCTATGGGAAGCTCGGGGAAGGCGAGCTGCAGGAAGCTTGGGGAAGCCGAGCCATGGAAGCTCAGGGAAGACGGGCTGCAGGAAGCTCGGGGAAGCCGAGCTATGAAAGCCCGGCGAAAGCCGAGCTATGGAAGCTCGGGGAAGCCGAGCTATAGAAGCCCGGGGAAAGCCGAGCTATGGGAAGCTTAGGGAAGCTGAGCTATAGAAGCCCGGGGAAAGTCGAGCTATGGGAAGCTCGGGGAAGATGGGCTATAGGAAGCTCGGGGAAGCCGAGCTATGGAAGCCCGGCGAAAGCAGAGCTATGGAAAGCTCGGGGAAGCCGAGCTATGGGAAGCTCGGGGGGTCGTGTGATCCGACGGTCCATATTAGCCTAGCTTATTCCTCGGGGACATATCGTGGCAGGCGAAGGGATGGGGCCGGTCTTAGCCCCCTTGCACGATTATCAATGCAATGATGATTCTATCCCTCAACAGAACTGATTCAATCGGAAACGATCACCTGGTCCCCAATGATCGTTGGTCCCCAATGCCTCTCTTTTGGTCTTCCATGGCATTCTTGCAATACTTATCCACAAAGGCTCTCTTTCATGATTTTAAAAACTCGATCGGATCGGCTGATTGAATCGATTTAATCAAAAAATCGATCATTAGTTCCATTCGATTTTATTATTAAAGTTAACTTTTGTATAACGTGATAAAAATAAAAAAACTCATTGAATCGATCGGATTCTAAAAAATCGATCAAATCTCAATTTTAAAACTTTTAATTTTGATAAATGAAATTAGAGTTGCATTTTTTTTAGATTTTTAATTTTTCACTTCATTTGCACCTTGAAACAACCTATCTATAGTTTTAAAGATACTTTTTCTATAGTTTAATATTATATAATTTTTTCTTGAATAGGTATATAAGTTTTAAAGATATTTTTCTATAGTTTAATATTTCTATATTATTAAATAAAAAACTAATTATGACATCATTTCGTTCGATTAAACCAGTTTATCCAGTCGAACCGATTGACCCACGATCCAAATGTTAAGCCGGTTTGTTGTCAGATTTGATTTTTAAAATATTATTCTCTATGAGTCTTCAACATAATTTACAGAGGTGCTCCACTGTAGCATCTATTGAAAAAATTATCTCCTACTTTGTGAAAACAAAATCCATACTAATCACCTAGTATTCGGGTAACCAATTGCCAACAAAATCTTAAGCTCATATATAAAGAATCAACAATATATATCGGATTTAACAGATATTATACCATTACAAAATTTTTTAAAATTAAAGATGCCATTTTGGCATTGCTAATCAAAAAAAAAAAATTCATCGTTAAATATTTTTAACATTTTTTTAACATTATACAACATATTAATCGGAAATAATTAACTTATATAATCAACAATTAATATATAACATTGCATATAACTAGAAATAATATATTTAATATCACAAAATTCATATCAAAGGTACAATATAAAATTATTTTGAATGCACATCGGAAGGGAGGCGATGACGAGAAGATTAGCTGGCGGGCGATGGCGAGATAGGGGATTCAAGTAAGTGGAGGGGGCCAACTAAGGTGGTGGGGCCGAGGCCAAGGGGGGCCAGGGCCGAATCGGCTAAGGGGGGGGCCAGGGCCGAGGGAGGGGGAGAGATGGGGCCGGGATGGAACCAGCAAAGGGGGTGGGGCCAAGGGGGGCCGGGGAGAACCGACCAAGGGGGGGCCGGGGCCGGAGGGAGGGGGGGCGAGGTGGGCTAGGGCAGAACCGGCCAAGGGGGGGCCAATAGGAACCGGCCAAGGGGGGCCAACAAGAACCGGCCAAGGTAGGGGGGCCCGGGGGGAGGGCAGGCCAAGGGGAACCAGGCAAGGGGCGTGGAGCCAAGGGGGGCTGGGGGGAGGGGGGCACGCATGTGGGAGAATGACTGCATGCTAGAACTAGGGTTTTGACATGTGGCTCGAGGCAAACTGTGCCTGTGCCTCACTAATTAGCGACGTACGCGCGCATCACTAATCGGTAAGGCACACGTGAGCGCCAATGATGCGCACCGGCGTTGCTAGCGCTTGTGCGGCGAGCATCATTGGCTCTCGTGCCCCTCAGTGACGTGTGAGCGCATCGCTAGCGCCAGTGCATGCCTCAGCGATGCACGGCGCGCATACATCATTGGGCTCATGCAGGGTCGATCGCGGGCCTCAGCGACGGCATGCATGTCGCTGGCACCTGCACGTGCGTCGCTGGCGACACGTGTGCACGTCACTAATTAGCGATGCTTCACATGCGTCGCTAATTAGCAACGCCTTGCTCGTGTGTCACTAAGTGATGCCTTAGCGGTGCCCTTTGCGTTCCTAATTCTATTCGTCACTAATGCATCGCTAATTTATCGCTAAATTTTGTTGCATCGCTGTTTCATCTCTATTTCGTTGCTATTTAGCAATGCTTTATTTAGCACCATTAATTAGCATCACTAAAACCAAATATTCTTGTAGTGTACTCTCCATACATATTCTGTTTTGTGTAACTTAATACAAGAGTAAATATAGCTGAAACCTCAATGGTTGTGGTATAGTTTTTCTATCGCTAACCTCATTAGTCACATTGAGGGCATTGCCATAAGTATCATTCTTGGCTATATTATCAAGATCTAATGAGATCGTACAAAGCCAATGTCATGACTCTCTCTTCATCCAGGGAGAAGCACGATGCATCCTTTAATGACATTTTCTTCATAAATATAGTTTCAAAATTGTAATAAGCTTGCGTTGTTTAAAAATAATTATTCATAAATATAATTTCAAAATAGTGACAACGGTAAGCAGTAAAACCCACAAAAGTTTAGATGCTAGGCAAGATAAGTTAGGTCAGCTATTCTAATCTCAACTGCCCAGTATTCAAGCCCCCTTTGCAGTCCATCCTACATCGATTATGTTATTAGATCCACTGTTGAAGTCAGTTGTCTAGTAAGTAGTAAGGGTGCTGTTACCTTTCGACTGTAAAACAAGGGGCGGCTGGGCTGTGAAACAAAGGACGGCTGAAATAGGGCGACGTCGTGGAATACGGCCTGCCCTGTTTCTCTCAATGTTGGACACGTCGATGAGATATCTACCCACCTCTTAAATGGGGTGTCTTCAAATGAGTAGTATAAAGGAAAACGAGCTCCCTGGTTACTGCAATGCAGAAGAGAAGAGGAAGAAGAATCAGAAGTTTTCTGGTCTTCTCTCTGCCCTGCTCTTTGTTCTCTCTCTCACCACCACCTTCTCTCTCTTCGGCATGATGGCCCAGGGCTGTGGCATCTTTAGGGACTCTTGTAGTCCCCCGACGACCGACAATTAATCCTCCAAGAGCTTCCGTTGTGCCATCGTGAAACAGGTAAGTCCCTTGTTCCACAGTTACAGAGATACCAACAATTGGTATTAAAGCCTCGCCGACCATCACTGTGCTTGGGGCAGTGGTCGACGAGGGACGAGAGGCGGAGGAGTAGGTAGCAGCGACCGCACGCCGCCGCCTGCCCCTCAGCTGCAGCACGGGTGTCGCAGCTTAAAAAAAAATTGAGATGACCGATCAGGGCCATCGGACCCCGAACGACAACCGAAATCGCCTCGGCTGGTTGCCGGAGGTCAACCCTTTATTCCTCGACCGTCGGAGGGGCGTGGCTGTCGCTTCATCCATGGGACGCAGGCCGCCAAAGCCTCTCTGGCGGCCAGCTGACGCTTCTTCCCCGATCGAAGCTCCCTTTGAAGCTCCATCCCGACCGCCGGAGGAACAGGATGGCCCCGTGCCGCAGCCGCACGCGCGGCGAGCTCAAGAACAATCGGAAGTTTACGGATGGCACCACCTATAAATTCAAAAACTAACCAGAAGCATTTTTATCTTTTCATAAATGTTATGCTGACATGGAAAGCCATGTGTCAAGTCATGCGGGACCGGGCACATGGTCGACTGTGCGTCTGCGACATGTCAAACACGGACCAGTTGATGTCAGTGCCTACGTGGCATTTATATTTAATTTCTAATTTTTTAGATATTTTAAAATTATAAAAATATAAAAAAAACAAAAAAATCATAGAAAATTATAGAAAAATCAAAAAAAATCATAAAAATTATAAAAAAATCAAAAAATATAAAATATCATAAAAAATTCATTAAAAGTTTTCTTGATGTGGCATAGTTATTTATGCTTTATGCATGAATATTAATATTGTCGTACCGTCTGATTTTTTTTTGTAAATTTTTTTTAGATACATAATTATTTATGCTTAGTGTGTAATATGATTTATGCATGTTTCTGCATATTATTTCTATTGACATAATTATTTATGCTTAATGCATGAGAGGCATTTATGTCAATTGCTATGTATTTTCTGTGAGCATATTTATTTGTACTTTGTGCATAAATAATATATTGTTGAATTATGTCTTTAGTTGACATAAAATATATGATTGATGTAGCATATGTTCATGTTGCGGATTTGTTTCAACGTTGATTTTATGGACAACATAGATATATTCTATAAAAAATTATCAGATTTAGTATTCTATCTTATTAAATGAGTGATGATTATGAGCATAGCAAAATTTTTGATCTTATTTATAAGTAAGAACACTTGAAATCTGAATATTTTTTTTAAATAGAGATATACACTGATTATGTGCCTGATGTCCATATTTTGCTTGATCGAATATAGTGATGGCCTCTCGATCTGATGTAGCTGGCCTCGATAGAGATGAAAAACTGGATGGACAGAATTATAATGTGTGGCATCGAAAGATCCAATACCTACTCAATGAGCAAGAAGTTTTGGAAATCCTAATACACAGTATGATACCACTAGAACCTGGTACCTCTTAATAGAACCATCAGGATTATGAAGTCTATGAAAAATGGGTAAAGAAGGATCATTGTGTGCGCTTCACTATGTTAAGTTATATGCACAATGACCTGATTGAAGATTTTGAGGAATTTTAACTACTCAAGATATGTGGAACCAGCTCAAGATTCGGTTTGGGCAGACCTCAGCAACAAGGCTGCTACCTTGAACCTCAAATTTATACAACATGTCAAAGATCCCAATCATTTAATATCTAAACATCTTTGCATGATGAGCGGCATGATTAGGAATCCGAGGAAGGCTGGGGTTGACCTCATCGAGGAGCAGAAGGTCCTAGTAGTAATTCGTTCGCTGCCTAACCCTCAGTGGAGTCAAATAAAGCCTTTGATGACTTATAGTGAGAACATCAAGACTTTTGAGGACATATATCATTATCTTGAGATGAAGGCTGAGTGCATAGAGACTTCTCACTCCTCTGCCTATGTGGCTAACTCTGGAGCTTCGAGTTTCAGAGGTAAAAGAAGGAGTAAATCCAGTGACAAAAAGGTTCACAGAGTTCCAAGGGTAAGAAGGTAGCCAAGGCTAAGAAAGGCCAACCGAAGGGCAAGAAGAATGCGGCAAAGATCAAATGCTACAACTATGATATGAAAGGCCACTTCGCTCATGAATGCATAGAACCAAAGCAGGTATATTCCAAATAAGCTCTCTCTATGTTTGTTCATATGTATTAGTTGTTGATACTCTCACTGATTGGATCGTAGACACGTGAGTGAACAAACACATAGTTCGAGATCAAGCTGGTTTTATAAAATTTCATCAAATTTCTACTGACACCAAATATGTTATTCTTGGGAATGGTCTGCATGAGCATGTGTTGGGTGTAGGAGCATATCACATTAGGTTGTGAGAAGGACATGTATTGCTTCTACATGATGTTTTGTACATCCCAACTATCCGGTGTAATTTATGCTTTGTACTTGCCCTATTAACTCTTGGCTATAGCTTTTTTTTTTTTGATGATCGTATGTTTGTATATCTAGATGGTGTGTTATCCTTTTGTAGCTATTTATTATATGGGTTTTTCAGACTTGATGTGGATATCTTACTCTTACTCTTCATATGGTTGTGCTTCTTTTCCTGCATGTGATGATTCTTCACTATGACATACCAGACTTGGTCATGTGGGCCAAAATAGGATGGCACACATGGTAAGAGAAGGGCTATTCGGCCTCTTCAGCAAAATAAGCCTCCTATGTGTGAGTCTTGTTTGGCAAAAAAGGCATCCAGAAAGCCTTTTGGTAAGGCTTCTAGGGCCTCTCAGCCATTAGAGCTAGTACACTCAGACATCTGTGGATCCATGAGTGTCAGAGCATGCCGTGATGCATCTTATTTTCTCACATTCATTGATAATTATTCGCGATTTGAGTATGTGTACATGATCTTTCACCGCTATGAAGTGCTGGATTGTTTCCGTCGCTTCTTAGCAGAGGTAAAAAATCAAAAGGAGAAGACTTTGAAGTCTTTCTAGACCAATAGAGGTCACGAATATTTATCTAATCAATTTAGAAGCTTTGTGAGGAGAAAGGAATACGCAGGCAGCTCACCATTCCTAGGACGTCGTAGCAAAATGGTGTTGTAGAGCATCGAAATAAGATTTTACTGGATATGGTTAGGTTGATGATGGTGCAAGCAAATCTCTTGATTAGTTTCTAGGGTGATGCACTTTTGACTGCTGCCTACATCCTTAACTGCATACCCAATAAATCAGTGTCCTCCACACCATATAAGTTATGATATGGCACAAGACCTTATGTAGATCATTTGTGTCCATGGGGTTCAGCATGATATATTCACAATACCTCCCATAGGTTGGAAAAGTTGGGCCCTAAGGCCAGCAAAAAGGTGTTCATCAGGTATCCTTAGAATTCTAAGGGTTACGTGATGTATGGTGAACATCTTGATGGAGGACTCACTGAAATGGAGTCCAAAGGTGTAGAATTCATAGAGAATGAATTCCCAAACATTGGTGAGATTAAGAAAGATCTGACCCTGTATGAGTTACAGAAGGACCTTTCTACTATCTCTGGTGAGGGAGGGGCATTACGGCCTGTTCCAGAGATTGTTACAGATAGTGAGAGTGCTGGACCTAGTGGGAGTGATGCACCAGACAGTGGGAGCACACAGGCTGAGCCTAGTGGAAGCTCACCCATAAGGGTTAATGTAGCTTCAGAAAGTAGTTCTCAAAGTCCAAATCACTGTTACGGAGAAGTACATATGGAATAGTTTCACAACGATACTTTGAGATCGAAGGGAATGTATTTCTATGCACTCTGTTGGATCCAGATGAGCCAGTCCTTGTTCATGAGGTACTTGATTCATCAGTTCGTAATGAGTGGCTAGCTGCTATGGAAGATGAGATAGAGTCTATGGACAGGAATCATATGTGGGACCTGGTAGACTTACCGTCTGGGCGCAAATATATAGGAAATAAGTGGATCCTAAAGATAAAGCATAAGGCTGATGGGTCAATTGATAAGTACAAGACCTATCTTATGGCGAAGGGCTATACCCAAATTGAGGGTATAGACTATGAGGAGACATTTTCTATTGTGATAAGATTTGCCTCCATTCGCCTGATTCTAGCTATAGTAACTCATTTAGATTTGGAGCTATATCATATGGATGTCAAGATAGCGTTTCTTAATGAAAGCTTGGATGAAGAGATCTACATGAATTAACCTTTGGGCTTTGTGGCTAAAGGAAAGGAGGGCAAAGTGTGCCACCTTAAAAGATCTATATATGGTCTCAACCAATCATTCAGGCAATGTTACTTTAAATTTCATGAAGCTATTACATCGATTGGCTTAACCATGATTGAGGAGGACCATTGTGTATACATTAAGAAATCAGATAATGGGATTCTGATTTTAGCGCTGTATGTGGATGATATCCTAATAGCTGAGAGTTTGATAGGGGTGATCAATGCCACTATGCCCTTTGTCTTTGAGTTGAAGGATATGGATAAGAAGAATTTTGTGCTAGGAGTGAGGATCCTAAGGAATCGTGCTAAGAAGTTTCTTGGTCTGTCTCAAGAAACTTATATTCAGAAAATCTTGGAACGATTCTGAATGCACTATTTGAGACCCATTGATACTCCAATAGAGAAGGACTGTACTTTGAGTATTGATCAGTGCCTTAGAATGGATGAGGAGAGAGAGAAGATGAGCAGGATTCCCTATGTGAGTGCTATGAAAAGTTTGATATACACTATGTTGTGTACAGGTCCTGATATTAGTTTTGCAGTAGGCTTAGTCAGCTGATACCAAAGCAACCCAGGGCTTGCTCATTGGGAAGCAGTAAAGAGGATTTTTTGCTACCTTCGTGGTACTGCTAATCTCGTCCTATGTTATCAAGGAGAAGACTTGAGATTAAAGGGTTTTTGTGACTCTGATTGGGCTGGTGATAGAGATGAGCATAAATCCACTTCAGGATATGTGTTCATCCTTGAAGGTGGAGCTATCTCTTGGTGCAGTAAGATACATAACTGCATAGCTCTATCCACTATGGAAGACACATTGCTTGTTTGACTGCTATACGGAAGGCCGTATGGCTGAGGAGGTTCTTGAGACGACTCAAGATATCAGCCAGTGCTCATGAGGCTATTCAAATATGTTCCGATAGCATGACATCGTTACAATATGCTAAAGATTTCAAGTACCATGGAAGGACTAAGTATATTGACATTAGATATCACTTTTTTTGGGACATGGTCAAGCAAAGAGAGGTTACTCTTAGACATATTCCTACTAACAGGATGCTGGCTAATCCATTGACTAAGCCCATTGCTAGGAATGTCTTCCAGGCTCATATGAGAAGTCTGGGTCTATCTTGTATCTGACAGACAGGGATTATATGGACATTATCGACTGTGTGTTAAAATGAAATGCTTATTTTCATTATTATTATGATAAGTTCATATTGGCAGGCACATATGTGTATGAATGTCATAGGCTTTGATCATCCCACTCATACGGGTGATCACCCTGACACTTTTGTAATGGGTAGGATGAGATTAAAGTAGCCATGATAGATGCTTGAGTAAATGCATATGTTATAGATTGCATGGGTTGTATAAGACACTGTATGAGTTATAGACTTCATGAGTTGTAGATTGCATAAGTTGCAAAAATGGGCTATATAAATTATAATAATAAGTCACCTCAATTTGGATTGAGATAAGACTCAGGAGAGTCGAGTATAGACTACATACATGTATACACGGTGTATGTATATTGATATATCCACATATCCATGCTAAAGCTTGTTGTAGCCGAACTGGAAGCTTTGGTGTGTGCTCGAATTAGGCAACTTTATGATGCCTGGACTTGTGTTCGTACGGTGTTTAAGTATGACATAGCTCATTGAGTGGAAGCTCCAACGTAGTATGCATTATGTTGCATGTGCTAAAGTCGACCCAGTAGGGGTAACAGAATATTCCCTCTCTGTTATTGTGTGAGCCCTACAACTATATAGTGTCCTTGGACTTGAGTTTATATCATGAAGTTGGAATTCAGGATGACTTCCTTAGCCTTATCCTCTAGGGTTATGAAATTAATACGACAACATGAGATAATCCTAGAAAGTCAATTGGACAAAGATGGATTGGTATAAGTGTTCAAGAAAGATTATTCGCGACCGCACCTTATCTTTTGTGATCCATAGCCCAGGCAATCATGTGCATGAGTTGCATACGATCATGGACACAGATATTTGACTTAATATCTTTTTCAAGTATTGCTCAGAGTATATCCTTAACGGATTGAGAGTGTTTGATTGAGGTGTGATCAGATTTTTTGGGACACGAACGAGATTGGATTGCATCGTTTATGCACTGTGTTAGTTATTTATTAACTTAATGCAGCATTTTCACTGTGTATCATTGTGTGTGAATTTCATTGGATCGCATACCCCACTGCACTGCATGAGGAAAGAGAGGTGAGATGGCATTATGAGTAAAGTCCTTTGTGGACGAATGGGAGATTGTTACCTTTCGGCTGTGAAACAAGGGGTGGCTAGACTGTGAAATAAGGGGCGGCTGAAACAGGGCAGTGTCGTGGCACATGGCCTGCCCTGTTTCTCCCAATGTGGAACATGCCGATGAGACATCTACCCACCTCTTAAATGGGGTGTCCCCGGACGAGTAGTATAAAGGGAGACGAGCTCCCTGGTTACTGCAACGCAAAAGAGAAGAGGAAGAAGAATCAAAAGTCTTCTTGTCTTCTCTCTGCCCCTACTCTTTGTTCTCTCCCTCACCACCACCTTCTCCCTCTCCGGTACTGCGGCCCAAGGGTGTGGCATCTCTGGGAACTCTTGTAGCCCCCCGACGACCGACGATCCTCTAGGAGCTTCCACTGCACCGCCATGAAACAGGTGAGTCCTCTGTTCCACGGTTACAGAGATACCAACAGGTGCCAATTCTATAATTGTAGATTAACTATCGAAAGGATACTAATCAAACTAGTTCTGTTAATTTACTTCATGTCACCCTGCATTTGTAGTCCAAAGCCCAGAATTTCCTACAGGGCTTAACTACCAAAAATAAGTCCGACAGCTTATCTATATGGACAAATGAAAGCAATCGTATCTCCTAAAAAGAGTTGCAAGAAAAATCTAACTATATTACCACAACGTTCATAGCCCCATCCATGCACATGCAGACCAAAGTTGGTAATACGTTTCCATAACTGTGAACCTTGGTCTCTCCCATCAATTAAGATCTGGAACAAGCAATAAACCAAAACATAAAGCTTCCAGTCCGAGGTTGATGGCTGAACTTCCATTTAGAGGATGAATGCAACCACTAAACTATGGCCTATTGTTTCCTTTTAGCAATTATAGCCTAGCTAGCTTCTCCTCAAATTCAATTCGTCCTTAATTTATGTTGCACGTATTCAAAACATCTTTTATGAATTTTCTTATGCAAATCTTACATATTAGTTATACTTCTATGCATCAAGTTCTAATCTTATATTTTCTACTCTACTGTACATTTTGACTCATTAGCCACGTAAATGAACCAAAACAATCTAAAAAGAGTCCCGCAACAAGAGCTCAAACAGCTAGCATCCACCCTTCCTTCCTTTTTTTTTTTTAAAAAAATCACATGAAAATTTCACTGCTTGAAAGGTTAAACACCAATTATCCCATTCTAAAATTGTAATAAGAAGTGATGTTATCTCAATAAATGTCTTGTATCGGTATACAAGCCTTAAGTAGCATTAATCAATGGAAGAAGCACTTTTTTTCCTCTTACCATCATCATCATCATCACCACCATTACTGCTATTATTATTATTATTATTATTGGGAGTAGGGTGTGGAATGAATGAAGCTTTTCAACAGTGGGCTGTCCCTATTCAATCAATTAAAATTTCTGATCTAAAGTTCATTCATAACCCACAAAATGTTCCATGCACCACATCATATAAGTTCTTTTGCTTACCTTTGATTAACAGCACAAATTTTTTAAACCTCAGCATCATTATGATCCAAGCCTTTTCCCTTCAAAGGGATTGGTTTTCATCATGCTCAATGATTTTGAATTATCTTTGAGACAAGCCTTTTGAATTTTGATAACTGCTTAATTTTCACATTTTTTATGGATCTTATTGGTAAATTATGCTCGACAAATTGTGTTACAAAATTGAAATTAAGTCAGCATCATCAAACAGACATTTAGCTTCTAGGAAGGTTATTACAAGCTATGATTGAAAGAACAATAGAGATCATAAAGATTGGTCGCTCTGCAATTGGGTTTGTAGTGCACACAAATGTCTTAAATTAGGTTTACATTCAACAACTCAGCTTCATCTATGCTTCAGATAATGAAAGTAAGGAAATTCATACATGATTGTGCTATTGGATCTTTTAAGACCGTTATAAAGAATTCAATTTATGTCACAAGATGATCATATGTAAATCAATATTAATTCTGATTTAATCATAGACTCCATGATTGTGCTATTGGATCTTTTGATTTGTTTGTTAAAGCTCATTTGATGTTGGGCCCAATACTTACATCTTGAAGGTTTAATAACACATTAGGCTGGGAATGCGATTTAAACATATGGAATGCTTTTGAAAAGAAGCTTAAAATTAGTTCTTTTAAGTATTGATTATGTGGCTAAACAGTTATGCAGGCAATTTATGATTCCATCATAAATTAACTGTTTAAGTACTTAAGGAATAAGAAAAAATTAGAGAAGTATAACGGTTATTTCACCTAGCTCTAATTATGAACTAATTATGGAGGGTTGAATTACATGTAATGATTATATACAAGTTTTTGAGTAAAATTAATCTGTAATTTTTAAGAGTGCAGTCTCAAATTTTTAGTAAAATAACTTCAAGATTAATAAACAGAATAAATAATTAAATAGTTTTAATTGAGTTTATTCAAATTTATTAGAGTTTAAAATTATGGGTCCATGGTTTCCACACTGTCTTAGGTTAATCGCATCGAATACTCTTGGATTGAATAATTAATATGATTAATTATTTATTTTTCTTAAATAAAATATTTATTAAAACTTTATAATAAAGAGTTTATTATGAAGATAAATAATCAATTTGATTGATTATTTTTTTTACATTTATTTTGGTATAATAAATTAGTTATTGGATAAAATAAAATTATATTTAGACACATTATTCATATAATAATTGACATGAATAGTTGCACATAAGTGTTATTGTGAAACATCACACAAGAAATTTTGTTCTTGTAAGTTGCGCATATTATGAGTTGATGGAGAGAGAAAAATTATTTTTGATAATGTGATTATTGAGAATATTAAAAATAAAATAATATATTTGATTTATTAGATATTTGAAATTAATAATATCTAAAATTATTAAATGAGAATTGATAATTTAGATATTATTATATTTAATTTAGATATTATTTATAAATTAGTTGCAAATAAGAAAATAATTTTTTTATGATTAGGGAGTTGACGTACATATTCTATTCTATCAAAATAGGTTGTAACGTTATCTAAATTAAATATTGTAACAGATAAACGTTATCTACATCAAATGTTGTAACAGACGTTATCTAAATTAAATTATAATAGATAATATTATCTAAATTAAATATTGTAACAGATAAACATTATCTAAATTAAATATTGTAACAGATAAATGTTATCTAAATTAAATTAATTTAAAAATAATTAAATTAAATTAAAAGTTGTAGACTTTCAGAAAAAATGAAAGAAAAGTTTCTTTCCTCCTCTTCTCTCTTATTTTATGAAATATAGAAAATCAAGAGTGAGCCCACTCTCATAATTTGATACCGATCCTGAGAAAGGTGAGAAAGGCTCTGGTTTTATTTTAATTTTGTAGGTATTTTATGAAGTACCTTGGCCCGTAAACTCTACAGTGGGATTTTTCATTCATAGCTACGAATCCGGTAGTAGGGCACGTTTGTTCTTTCAAGACCTCAACATATCATATATTTTTATGTTTAAAAATAATATATGATAATTTTTTATATGATAATATTAATTTTATGTATGTTAAACGATCCGCATGCTTTCGCTTCACACACACACACACACACACACACACACACACACACACACACACACACACACATATATATATATATATATATATATATATATATATATATATATATATATATATATATATATTTTTTTGTATACCAATAACTGGTATCATAGTAGTCATGCACTAATATTAATATTGTCATGATGTTGATATGTGATAATTTGATATATTTTATAATATTTGATATTAGGCATATATGTTATGGATGGGTATGCATAAATATTTGATATTTGGTATGCATAAATATTTGATATTTGGTATTTATTTTTACCATGAACTGTTTGCTTAAAAGTTGAGCATGGGATATAGATTCCAAGATTTGTGGGCATGGAAATTATCATGTTCTTGGTTTCTATCATGTTCAACCCAGGGGTGATCCAAGAGGGAGGCTACTAGTAGTACCTCGGATATCTTTCCTAACGAACATACGGTAGAGATATTATGGATGCACCGCAAGGGAGGCTAATGGTAGTACCTTAGTACGTTTGATCTAACTATCTGCGATCCGAAGAGCACAATAGGCTGCTAAGAAATATTTGTGATTTAATTAATTACTATATTGAAAATTAATTTTTAAAGCCAAAATGATCTACGATTTGATCACATATTTTATCACGTCAAGATCCAAACTGATTGGTGTTGTACGTGAAGAAAATCATTATAAAAATCTTAAAAGGTTTGGGATAAATCCCAAACTTGTTTTTGAAGCAAATTGGACCTAAGCCCACTCCAAACAGTTTGACCATAAGACGGTCCACGATCATTAAAATAAAATAATTTATTTGATGAGTTAATTTTATCATGCCATATAGAAATTAGAACTACCCATCCTATGCATCATAAAACTATTGATTAAGACTATCTGACTAATCATGATTATGCCTATTTATAGGGTCTTAGTTAATGAATAAACATAAATGAATAAAGAACTACCCCCACGCCCCCCCCCTTTTATTTCTTGTCCGGCCACGGCCGTGGCCGCGGCCGGACAAGGCGGCCACGGCCGCTGCCGTGGCCGTCTTCTCCGGCCACGGCCGCTGCCGTGGCCGGCAGTGGCATGGCCACGGTGGCCAGGCCACCGTGACAAAAATTTTTTTTTTTGTTTTAACACGGGAGAGGGGGGAAACCCCCACGCCCCCCTTTTATTTCTTATCCGGCCACGGCCGTGGCCGCGGCCGAACAAGGCGGCCACGGCCGCTGCCGTGGCCGTCTTCTCCGACCACGGCCGCTGCCGTGGCCGGCAGTGGCCTGGCCACGGTGGCCAGGCCACTGTGATAATTTTTTTTTTTTCTTAACAGGGGGGGGGGGGGAAACCCCCCCGCCCCCCCCCCCCCCTTTTATTTCTTGTCCGGCCACGGCCGAGGCCGCGGTCGGACAAGGCAGCCACGGCCGCTGCCGTAGCCGTCTTCTCAGGCCACGGCCGCTGCCATGGCCAGGCCACTATCATCACAAAAAAAATAAAAAATTTTTTTGTTTTAACACGGGGGAGGGGGGAAACCCCCGCCCCCCCCTCTGATTTTTTAATAAAGCTGTTTGGATAGACTGTTGTTATGTCTTGATTATTCAATAATATTTGTAATGCTAGATAGGAAGTCTTGTTGTATTATTATTTAATTTGCATAATATTTATGCAATAATTAATTTAAGCAGAATGTTTATGACAATAGTATTTGTGCATTTATACTCATTTACATTTGTTATGTCTTGATGATTTATATTCTGCTGCAAACTGAATGATGCATTACATTTTGAAATGCTAAATAAAATGTTTTGTTGTAATATTATTTAATTTCCAGCAACAAATTAGTAGTTTCAATGATTTACATTTTAGTATTCGCAAACATTTGTATTTAACACAATAATCTTAAAAAGTTAGTGATTACATGTATAATTCACAAGAAGTTAAGAATAACAAGCATAAGTTCGATTGTCTTCGGACTTCCATAATCACAGCACTTTAACCTTTAGACCCGTTTGAGAATTTGTAAGCCTTAGTCTTGCAAATTCTCAAATTGTCCTGGTGGACAGTTTGGAAATATTTCTTGTGACATGTTAGTCTGCTAGTAATCATCGTGGGGTGAGATTTCGGTTTGCATTTGCTCATACGTTCTCCTAGTGTGGCTTATATACCACACATTTAGGAGAACATATGGAGAAATGCTGCTGAAATTTTAATGTTACCGATCGATGATAATTAATAGCAGAATAACATATCACAAAAATATTCTTGAATGGGATAGGGCCTTACCTTATAGACATGGAGTGAAGGTAGAATTATTTAAGACACTTGAATTCTTGTGAAGTCTAATGATTAAACGCACCGCCTTGCGGCCCGACACAAACTCAAGCCCTCCCTTTAGCCATGAACCTGTGCATCGGTCCTTGCTAGCACGCCAAGGATCGTAGCCGTGGCTCGCCCTTGCATGGTAGGGTCCTTAGTTGCCTAAAAAAAATTTGTGTACTTATAAATGATTTAAATGGTTGTTATTAACCTTAGTTGTGACCAAGAAATAATTTAGTTATATATTTAGTAATACTAATATAGTTTTATTTTTTGGTTTCATTTAATGATTTACCAGACTTTGTATAAGTCGGTCAAAAATGAGCGGGGCTCGCTCATGGATGTATGCAAGGATAAAAGATGGCTTGCTGAATCCAGATTTTCTGAATGGATTGGAAGAATTTATCGCATTTGCATATAGCCAACCTGAATGGATGGATGGGCCTAGGATTAGGTGCCCATGCAACTTCCACAGGTGTCAGAATAAAGCCTACAGAGATGTGGAAACTGTTAAGGTGCATTTGTGTAAGAAGGGTTTTGTTCCTGATTACTATGTTTGGTACTGTCATGGTGAACCAGAGGATATTCCAGCAGCTGTTATAGCCCAACAAGAGTCAATTCTCGTAGATGAACCATTTGTGAATTTAAACACATATGAACAAATGGTGATGAATGCATCGGGTAATGACTTCAATCAGAATACATTTATGGAAGAACCAAATCCAGAAGCACAACAATTTTATGATATGTTGCGTGCTGCAAATCAAGAATTGTATCCTGTGTGTGAGGGTCATTCCCAGTTCTCTACAGCTGCTCGAATGTTGAATATTAAGGCAGAACATCGATTATCAGAAAAGGCGTTCAATTCTGTAGCTAAGTTAATCAAAGAAATTCTGCCAAATGATAATGTTGCCGCAGACAGTTTTTACGCAACAAAGAAGTTGTTGCGTGGGCTTGGGCTCCCAGTTAATAAGATCGATTGTTGCTTGAACAATTGTATGATATTTTGGGGTGAAGACTCAGAGCTGAGATGGTGTAAGATTTGTGGGCAATCGAGGTTCAAAAACACCGAAGGAGGAGCCGGTACAAGTAGGAGGAAAAGTGTGCCTTACAAGAGGATGTATTACTTTCCTCTTACCCCACGCCTGTAGAGATTATACAGATCTGAGGCAACAGCTGCTGATATGAGATGGCATGCCGAACATGAATCTAAAGAGGATGAAATGCGGCATCCATCAGATTCAAAGGCTTGGAAGCATTTCAATGAAAATCATCCTGATTTTGCTGAAGATATAAGGAATGTGAGATTAGGTCTTTGTACCGATGGCTTCCAACCATTTGGTCAAGCGGGGCAACAGTACTCATGTTGGCCTGTGATACTAACTGTATATAACCTTCCTCCGTGGAAGTGCATGAAAGATACTGCAATGTTTTTAACCGTTTTGGTTCCAGGACCATCAAATCCAAAGGAAAAGATTGATGTCTTTCTGCAACCGTTGGTGGCCGAATTGAAAATGTTGTGGGAAACAGGAGTGGTAGCCTACGACATTTCTATGAAACAGAATTTCTTAATGAGAGCTGCTTTGATGTGGACAATAAGTGATTTTTCGGCATATGCAATGTTGTCTGGTTGGAGCACTGCTGGACGTCTGGCATGCCCTCATTGCATGTATGATTCGGATGCATTTACATTGCAGAAGAGTAGTAAGCAGTCATGGTTTGATAACCATAGGAAGTTTTTGCCCCCAAATCATCCTTACAGGCGTAACTTGATCGCCTTCCGGAAGAACAAAGCAGTCACAAAATTTGCCGAACCGTTAGGTCCGACACGGATCTATTTGATTCTATAGAGCATTTGGGGTTGATGTATGCATGGGAATCGGATGCAGATAGAATAAATAGCCGTATATGTAAAGATCATAACTGGAAGAAGCGAAGTATATTTTGGGATTTGCCTTATTGGAGCACAAATCTCATCCGGCACAACTTGGATGTTATGCATATCGAGAAAAATTTCTTTGATAACATATTTAACACGGTGCTAAACATCCTGGGAAAAACAAAAGATACTGCAAAGTCAAGAGAAGAACTTAATCAGTACTGCAGAAGAGGTGATTTGAGAAGGAGTGCCGATGGGACCTATCCTAAAGCATGTTACACTCTTGACAGAAATTCACGAGAAGTTTTATGTAACTGGCTTAGAGGGTTAAAATTTCCAGATGGTTATGCCTCAAATATCGGTAGGTGTGTGGACATGCATAAGCTCAAGTTGTTCGGCATGAAGAGTCACGACTGTCATGTTTTCATGCAACGGTTATTACCTATAGCTTTTCGTGAGTTGCTTCCGCAACATGTCTGGAAGGCAATTACGGAGCTCAGCTTATTCTTCAAGGAGTTATCTGCCATAGTCATTACTTCTGCATCCATGGCAAGGCTTGAGGAGAAAATTCCAATTATTTTATGCAAGCTTGAGCGAATATTTCCTTCTAGTTTTTTTGACTCAATGGAGCATTTACCGGTTCACTTGCCATACGAAGCGAGCATAGCTGGTCCCGTGCAGTATCGCTGGATGTATCCTTTCGAGAGGTAAATATATACATAATTAAGATATGTTGACATTTCAAATATTATTTCATTGCTTGAAAAATTTGTTAATTTTTTGTTGCAACTTTACATATAGGTATCTTAAGAAGTTAAAAAATAATGTGCGTAATAAGGCAAGGGTTGAAGGTTCTATATGCAATGGACACTTGGTCGAAGAAGTTTCATGCTTTTGTCTCACATTACTTTGAGGGTCACGTCCACACGAGGAGCCGAAATCATGGTCATAACGATGACGTATGTGTGGACGAAGCAGAAGCTAATGATGGTAGAATATCAATTTTTAAAGCTATCGGCCGTTCATTTGATGGGCAGAAGTCAAGAAATCTTAGTGATATGGAGTATAATGCAGCACATTATTACATCCTAATGAACTATCGAGAAGTCGATCCATATATTGAGTAAGTGTATACTTCAATGCTAAATTGAAAATTTAAATTTATAATAATATACCATAATATTTAATTTCTAACAGTAGTTTTCATCCTTTTCATCCCATAAGGATGTTTTGTGATAGACAACGACAGATGAATCCCGACATCAGTCAAGTTGCAATTGGGCAGAAATTAGAAACGGAGTTTGCTTACTGGTTTTATGAATTTGTGAGTAGTATCACTCAATCAATTTCGATAATGGCTATTATTTTTTGAATTGGATGTCAATAGCTTATTAATTTATAGGTCAACGGTCCATGGTCGACAATCGACAATATTTTCATTAAATGTCTATCGCAATGGCCATTGAAGACCGTAACAACCTCTACTGGCTATTTTGTAAATGGGTACAAATTTCAGATTGAACGATTAGCAGCTTCAAGAGGCACGCAGAACTGGGGCGTGTGTGAAAGGAGAAAGTGTTGGAGCAAATATGCAGGATTATTATGGAAAGTTAGTAGAAGTGGTTGAAGTTGAATATCCCGGTTGGCCTATGAAACGAACCGTATTGTTTCGTTGTGATTGGTTCGATCCGATAGTTCCTATGGGCAAAAGGGTTCATAACGACTATAATTTGGTTAAAGTGAACCATTGACGAAGATTGCAGAAATATGACCCATTCATCCTTGCATCCCAAGCTCAGCAAGTCTTTTACTGCGGATATCCAAGTTTGCGCAACGACAAGCGAGATTGGTGGGCCGTTTCTAAAATCGTCCCACGTTCAATAATCGTATTAGAGGAGAGTTCATCAAGTCAATCAGCCGAGTGCCCTGCATTTCAAGAGGATGAGATGGAAATGCATGCAATTGAGGACGACACAAGGGCTCCTGAAACATCACTTAGAGATCCAAGTGGTGATGTCCAAGAAATTGCGGATGCAAATGTTCGGTTTCCTTTCGATGATAATGAAACTGATTCGCAATCCGATACGACATCGGATGTTGAACCAATATTTCACAAAACAAATGACACCGATTAAACATAAAGGTTTGTTGACCCAATTGATGATTTTGATGATTAACAAAACTATCTGAGTATAACTCTTGAAGGCTCTGATGATTTTGATTTAGTGTTTCAGATTATAAGACTATTGAATGATCAAAATTAGGAGTTACATAGTGTTCTGGATCGAATCTAATGTCTAGGTAAGAATTGCAGACATTAGAGTCGACTTCGAGAATCACAGAGCCGACTCCGGAACTGGCACGGACGTTAGAGTCGACTCCGAGACTGTTAGAGTCGACTCTCACAGAAGAAGCAGAAAGTCAATTTTTCTGGCCCCGACCTAGAGTCGACTCTGGGTAAGTTAGAGTCGACTCTGGAAAAGTTTCTTGTCGACCCCAGAAAAGCAGAGACGACTCCAGAAATACCGTTTTGAAATGCCTCGAGCTAGAGCCGACTCCAGAAAAGTTAGAGTCGACTCCAACCCACCTGGAACGAAAAATCAAGTTGCCAGATCAGCTCTAACGGTAATATTTCTATTTTACCTTATTTCTAACGGATATATTTTGATACAAGGTACACTCCAACGGATAGTTTTCTTCCAAAAATGTGTGAAAGAAATCTATAAAAGGGAAGTCTATTGTTCAAAAAAAGAGGGAGAAAAAAGAAAAATGGAAAATAGAAGGAAAAAGAGAGAAAATCTGAGATAGACAAATCCCATTTCAAAAATCCGAGAGCTTGAATCTTAAAGGAAAAACCTTCTAGCTCAAATCCACTCCACTCCAAAAAGGCTCAAGAGGAATCCAAAGCGTTCAAATCAAAGTCTTGGCGGATTTCCCAACTTGGAGAAAGGAGATTCGTTTCTTGCTTTTCAACTCTTCTCAACTGCTTCAACTGTGAAGAATCGGAGCTGAGGCTTGATTCAATCCAGCAAGGAGAAGAAGAAAAGAGAAAAGAAGAAAAGCTCAAAAGCCAACCTATCTACAAATCAGGCTTTTCTAAACCTTGTTATTCTTAATTTGTATATTTGCTCATTGAGGAGCTTTGTATTTCAAAACAATACTTATTTTGTTTGTGCCTAGTTCAATCTGGGGGATTGAACTAGAGGAGGTAGTTTTACCTCGGTTCAAGCTTGGTTAAGCTTGGGTTAGGGTTTTGTGCTGGTGAGCCCTTGAAAACCAGCTGGGTTCGTTGTGCCCGGGAAAACAACAAGTTTGAGTTGTGAGCTTGTAAAACAACTCGGCTGTAATCTAGGGAGATTATAGTGTGGACCCAAGTGATCTTGGGAGTGGACGTAGGTGTTGGTTGCACCGAACCACTATAAAATCTTTTGTGTTTGCCGTGTTCATTGTCTCTTTCTCTATCTCTATCTTATTCACTGCTTTTATAGTTACCTTCACTTGCATCATAATCACAAGCAAACTATTTTAAAAAGGCTTAATTTTTAAGAACCCAATTCACCCCCCCCCTCTTGGGTTGCCATCTGGGCCAACAATTGGTATCAGAGCAAGTGCTCATTTAGAATTTGATCTCACGATCAAGGGCTAAAGATCCTTATGGCAACACAAGTGGTTCATGTTTTGCTGAAGGTCATTCTACGAATAGACCTCCTTTATTTAATGGAACCAACTATTCATATTGGAAAGCTAGAATGAGAATATTCATTCAAGCTTCTGACTATGAATTGTGGGGAGTAATAACTAATGGACCTAGTACACCCACACACTTAGTTGAAGGCATTCTTGTTCCTAAGCCCGAAAGGGATTGGAATGATAATGATAGAAGAATGGCTCAATTAAATGCTAAAGCCATTAACATTTTATATTGTTCCTTAGACTCTAATGAATTCAACCGAATCTCAACATGTAATTCCGCAAAAGAAATTTGGGATAGGTTGGAAATAACACATGAAGGAACAAACCAAGTTAAGGAATCAAAAATAAATATTTTGGTTCATAAATATGAATTGTTTACAATGGAACAAACTGAAACCATCACATGCATGTTCACTAGATTCACTGATATTGTGAATGGTTTAAAGAGTCTTGGTAGAATTTATTCTAATGCTGACCTTGTGCGCAAAATTCTTAGGTCACTACCAAGAACGTGGGAAGCAAAAGTCACTGCTATCCAAGAAGCAAAGGACCTCAATGCATTACCTTTAGAGGAGCTTCTAGGATCCCTAATGACCCACGAGCTGACAATGAAGCAGCATGTTGAGGAGGAAACAAAAAGAAAGAAAACACTTGCCCTCAAAACTGCAGAAATGAAGAGAGCAGCAGTGAAAGTAATGATGAAGATGATGATGAAACTGCTCTCTTGGCCAAAAAATTCAGAAAGTTTATGAGAAAAAGGCCCTTCCATAAAAAGAAATTTGGAGCAAGAATTGATGGAGAAAAAGATAAGAAAAAGGACAAGGAGAAAGAAAAAGAGAAAGAGCCCTTAGTATGTTATGAGTGTAAAAAGCCAGGGCACTTTAGATATGATTGTCCTTTGCTGAAAAAGGCCTACAAGAAAAAGAAGAAAGCATACATGGCAACATGGTCTGATGAATCTTCCTCGTCGGAAGAAGAAGAACAAAAGGAAGTTGCCAATATCTGCTTCATGGCCAACAACGACGACAACGACAATGAGGTAAGTTCTGAAAACTCAAATGATGAATTCACTTTTGATGAAATGTTTGAGCTTTCAATGAACTTATGATTGATTTTAAATCTTTGAAAAAGAAGTATAAGTTTTTGAAAAATGACAATATTAGCTTAGCTAAAAGTAAAAATGAATTAGCTTTAGAAGTTAAGAACTTAACTAATGAAAAGAAGAACTTAGCAAAGAAAGAGATAATTTTAATCAAGAAATAGAATTGTTGAAATCTGAAACTAAAAACTCAACAAAAGATTTAAAAGATCAATTAGAAACCTTAGCTTTAGAAAAAGAACAGCAAGTTAAAGACAATAATTCATTAAAGAAAGAAGTTAAAAATATAAAGACATTGTTGAGAAATTACCTTAAGTTCAACTAAACTAAACATGATTTTAGATAATCAAAAAGCAGTTTTGATAAAGCTGGTTTAGGTTATAATACGTATAGAAAACAAAAATCTTAAAAATATTTTTGTAAAAGCCAATCAAAGTAATATAACTTGTTTTAAATGCAATGAAAAAGGTCATAAATCATTTGATGCAAAACAATAATAATAATGAAAAACTAAATCTAAAGAAAGAAAATTTGGGTTCCGAAAGGAACAATTTTATTGCTACTAACCATGAAGGACCCAAGAAAGCTTGGGTACCTAAACATAAAGTTTAAATTATGTTGCAGGAATGTCTTGTAGCCAAAAGATCAAAGAAAAAGTGGTACCTTGATAGTGGCTGCTCAAGACATATGACGGGTGACAAAGATGAATTCATCACCCTGGAAGAAAAGAAAGGTGGAGTTGTGACGTTTGGCGATAACGGTAAAGGTCAAATTATGGGCCTTGGTAAAGTTCGCATAACTCCATCTATATTTATTGATAATGTACTTTATGTTGATGGTTTGAAGCATAATCTAATTAGTATAAGCCAATTATGTGATAAAACTTTAATGTTTCATTTAAATCTTCTATATGCACTGTAACTAATTCATTGATGATAGCATTGTTTTACTGGTTATAGACATGGCAATGTTTACTTGGTTGATTAGAAAAATTATCTTTGAGTGATCATTGCTTAATTGCTGACAATGCTAACATAAATGAAATTGGTTGGTTGTGGCATCGTAGATTAGGTCATGCAAGCACACACCTTATTTCAAAATTAATTAAAATGGATTTAGTTAAAGGCTTACCTAAACTAGTTTTTGAAAACAACAAAATATGTGATGCATGTCAATTTGGAAAACAAACTAGAAGTTCTTTCAAATCTAAAAATGTTGTTTCAACTTCTAGGGCATTAGAGCTACTTCACATGGACCTTTTGGACCAACTAGAACCACAAGTCTAGGAGGAAAGAAATATGGTTAGTGATTGTAGATGATTACTCTAGATACACTTGGGTAATGTTTTTAGCTCACAAAGATGAGACTTTCTCGATATTTCTGAAATTCTTCAAGAAAGTCACAAATGAGAAAAACACTACCATAGTGTCTCTAAGAAGTGATCATGGAACTGAATTTGAAAATCACTTATTTGAAAGTTTTTGTTCTGAAAATGGTATTAATCATAACTTTTCAGCCCCTAGGACTCCACAGCAAAATGGTGTAGTTGAAAGGAAAAATAGGACTCTAGAAGACATGGCCCGTACCATGCTATGCGAAAGTAACCTACCAAAGTACTTTTGGGCGGAAGCTATTAACACAGCATGCTACATCTTAAATCGAGCCCTAATAAGACCAATCTTAAAGAAAACACCTTATGAATTATGGAATGAAAGAAAACCCAATATAAAATACTTTCATACATTTGGATGTAAATGTTTCATTCATAATAATGGTAAAAACAATTTAGGAAAATTTGATGCTAAATCTGATGAAGGAATCTTTTTAGGATATTCAACAACTAGTAAAGCTTATAGAGTATTTAACAAGAAAACCTTAGTAGTTGAAGAATCCATTCATATAGTTTTCGATGAGTCTTTAGCATCTAGTTCTGAAAAGCTTGATGATGAGGAAGATACAAACATAATTGAAAAAGATCTTGAAAAACTAATATTGAAGTATCTTCAGATCATGAGCAAGAAGCTAAAGATGATGATTCACATAAGGACGATGATGTCAATATTAATCATAATGATATAGATCTTCCAAGAGACTGGAGATATGCTCATAGTCATCCCAAGGAATTGATTATAGGTGATCCATCTCAAGGAATAAGAACTAGATCATATATGAGAAATATTAGTAATCATCTTGCATTTGTATCACAAATTGAACCTAAAACTATAGAAGAAGCTGAAAAAGATAATAATTGGATGTTAGCAATGCAAGAAGAATTAAATCAATTTACAAGAAATAATGTATGGACTTTAGTGGAAAGACCTAAAAATCATTCAGTTATAGGATCAAAATGGATTTTTAGAAATAAACTAGATGAAAATGGCATAGTAATTAGAAACAAAGCTAGATTAGTTGCAAAAGGATATAATCAAGAAGAAGGTATTGATTTTGATGAAACCTTTGCACCAGTAGCTAGATTAGAAGCCATTAGACTTTTACTTGCATTTGCATGTCATATGAATTTTAACTTATTTCAAATGGATGTTAAAAGCGCATTTTTAAATGGTTTTATAAATGAAGAAGTTTATGTTGAACAACCACCAGGTTTTGAAGATCATGAATTTTCAAATCACGTTTTTAAATTACACAAGGCATTATATGGTTTGAAACAAGCACCTAGAGCTTGGTATGATAGACTAAGTAAATTTTTAATTGAAAATGATTTCACAAGAGGAAATGTTGATAAAACATTATTTTTGAAAAGAAAAAGTAAAGATTTACTTGTAGTACAAATATACGTTGATGACATTGTTTTTGGTGCTACTAACGATTCTCTATGTCAAGAATTTGCCAAGTTAATGCAGGGAGAATTCGAGATGAGCATGATGGGAGAACTCAACTTCTTCCTTGGACTTCAAATCAAACAAAGCAAAGAGGGTATCTTTATCAACCAAACAAAGTACACAAGAGAGATTTTAAAGAAATTTGGTATGGAATCAATTAAACCCCTCGGAACACCAATGAGTCCTTCATGCAAGCTGGACAAAGATGAAGAAGGTAAAAAGGTTGATCAAAAGTATTATCGAGGTATTATCGGATCCCTTCTTTATTTAACCGCAAGTAGACCAGATATTATGTTTTCTGTATGTTTATGTGCTAGATTTCAATCAGAACCTAAAGAATCACACTTAATAGCTGTTAAAAGAATACTAAGATACTTAAGTGGAACAAAAAATGTAGGTTTATGGTATTCTAGAGACTCCACATTAAATCTAATTGCATACTCAGATTCTGATTATGCCGGATGCAAGTTAGATAGAAAAAGCACAAGTGGTGCATGCCAATTTTTAGGAAGTAACTTAATCTCATGGTTTAGCAAAAAGCAAAATTCGGTTGCATTATCTACTGCGGAAGCAGAATATGTTGCAGCAGGAAGTTGCTGTGCTCAAATCCTATGGATTAAGAGACAACTTGAAGACTATGGTATCACACTTGATAAGACACCTATAAGATGTGATAATACAAGTGCAATAAATCTAACTAAAAATCCAATTCAACATTCAAGAACAAAGCATATTGAAATAAGATATCACTTTATAAGAGAACATGTAGCCAATAATGAAATTTGTCTTGATTATGTGAATACTGAAGAACAACTTGCAGATATATTAACAAAACCCTTAAGTGAAGAGAGATTTTTTATCT
Source organism: Calamus simplicifolius (assembly GCA_900491605.1). Classification (NCBI taxonomy): domain Eukaryota; kingdom Viridiplantae; phylum Streptophyta; class Magnoliopsida; order Arecales; family Arecaceae; genus Calamus; species Calamus simplicifolius. The sequence continues at coordinate 724,833 of UESW01003935.1, read as the reverse complement.
TAGAGGAGAATTAGGAGTTTGTGATCCTTTGGAATAGTTTTCTGAAACTCTTAAGGACATCTATCTAGATTTCATCATTTTCTTGAAAAATCTTGATATTTCAATAAGGAAATCTATCTAGATCTTGATTCATTGTTTCCCCAATTGCTAAAGAACATTAATCTATAATTTGATGATTAATTTGAATAGTTTCAAATTCTTGAAACTTAATTTTTTATCTCTGAAACTGTTAGAGTCGACTCTGACAGTTTGTGGAGTCGACACCTGAGTTTTTGATGTTCTGTCTAAGTGATTAGAGCCGACTCTGGCTTTTGTGGAGCCGACTCTAATACGAGCGCTGACAGATTTTCTGGTTCGGAGCCGACACCCAGTTTTCGGGAGTCGACTCTAAGTCGAGCTAGGTCAAAAATAAAAAGGCGGAGTCGACCCCCAATCATTCCAATCGTCTCCTAAACCTATCCAAAGAACTCCAAAACCTTTCCAACTTCCCCAAATCTACTCAAAACCCTTGATTAACCTTCCAATCTTCTCAATGGCTCCTAAGAGGTGCGGATTCGTCGGTGGAGCATCCGTTCCAACGAAGAGACGCACTGTTCGGAGGCAACCCTCGCCTTCTTCCTCTTCGGCCACTCAAGAGGATTCCCCTCCTTCACCATCTTCACCAAAGGTTGACCATTTAGCTGGTAAGACCATTACCACTGGGAGAAAAGTAAACTTTGATTTATTTGAATCAGAAGGGTTCTCTATTGGAAGATATTTAAAGAAATGGGATGGGAAAAATTTTGCTCACTTGATTTACCCACTTATCCTGCTTTAGTAAGAGAGTTTTACAACGGATTAAGCAGAGGAGAAGGTGGTTTAATAAGCATTGTAAGAGGAACAAGAGTGACCATTACCTCGGAGATTCTTGGAAACCTATTAGAAATGCCCACTATCGGATTGATGGAATATCAACATGAGGATAGGAGTGGGGCACTGACAAGGATGCTAGGGAGAGATGTGACTGAGTTTGAAGAAATCTTTGCAAATCAGTTGAACCTAGAACTCAGATTATTGCATAATATATGTGGAAGAATCTTATTTCCAAAAATTGGGAGATTCGAGTATGTCTCGGAGCGAGACGTTCTGTTGATGGACTGCATTATAACTGGAAGGCCAGTCAATTTAGCTGGCATGATGATTGGATACATGGCAGAGGCAGCTACAAAGAAGAGATCAACACTGCCATACGGTATGATTCTGACACTAGTCTTTAGAAGCCAGGGTGTGCTCATTATGGAAAATGAACCATTAAGAAAACTGAGACACACTGATTATTATAGCATTTCTACTATTCATAGAATGGGCTTCAAGAAAGTAAATGGTGTTTGGATGAAGGGAGGAAGAGAGGAAAGAGCAGAGAGAGAAAGGGCAGAGGAAACCAGAGTAGAAGACATCCCGGGACCATCCACTGAGGGACCTTATGTCCCTGATCCATCTACTGCGGGACCTTCTTCAGCTGGACCTTCAGAGGCCGGACCTAGTTCTATACCCTCACCTCCACATCAGCCTATAATAAATTTTGGAAGATTCTCTAATGAGCAACTTGATCAGTTAAGAGGTTTGCTTGCTGAGTATGATAGCCAGAGATCTCAAGAATTTTCTAAATTAAAAGAAGACTTTAATCTGTTGAAAGAAGAACTAAATTCGAGACTGGACATGCTATCCTTTACCTTAGGCAGTTCTGTTGAATCCTTTGGTGCTGAGCTTCACAAGATCTTCGAAAGGATGGAAGGCATTGCCGATGGATCAGGATCGTATGTTCATGCAACGGGTCAATTGAAGAAGGATATTGACCTTGCAGTCTCTCAAATCGAAGCTTGCCTTGAAAATTTTAAGAAATCACAAAAGGATGATGTAATGGAAATAATAGGTCATCTGAAGAAAATTGTATTCAAACACATTTGACCTTGATTTTGAGTTTGATAGTTTGTACTTAGGAAGTTTTTGAATATCAAATGTATTTCATTTTGAAATGTAAATGAATCAACTAATGTAATGGTTCTTGCTTATGAAATACAATTTCACTTTTTCAAATATTGATTACTTGGATCCCTATGCTTTATTGAGTCTACAATTTTCATATATAACTTTCTTTATCTAATACTCTCCTTATTTCTGATAACAAAAAAGGGGGAGAGATGGTGGTTGAGATGCTTGAATATGCAAAGGTTTAATAAAAGAAGGTTGTATGCAAAGAAATATTGAATATGAATATTGAATATGCAAAGACTTGAAAATTTTAATGAAGGGAGAAATGGTTATATATGCATAAAGAAAGAAAGAAAGGGGGAGAATTAATTGTTTATGCAAAATGACTTGAAATGTTAATCTGTTAAAATTTAATGCTTATATACAGGGGGAGCTTAACAAAAAGCTCATTTGCAATTTTATGCACATTAAGATAAAATATTCATAATTGATGGATTATATTGAACTTATGCACAATTTTAAAGTTTACGTTGAACATTAGCATCAAAACCTAAACTTCAAATGATTAAAGTTCAAAATGACTATAATCCTTAGTTTGATTGAATTTTTTGAATGCATATACTCAAAGTTTTTGTTATCATCAAAAAGGGGGAGATTGTTGACCCAATTGATGATTTTGATGATTAACAAAACTATCTGAGTATAACTCTTGAAGGCTCTGATGATTTTGATTTAGTGTTTCAGATTATAAGACTATTGAATGATCAAAATCAGGAGTTACATAGTGTTCTGGATCGAATCTAATGTCTAGGTAAGAATTGCAGACATTAGAGTCGACTCCGAGAATCACAGAGCCGACTCCGGAACTGGCACGGACGTTAGAGTCGACTCCGAGACTGTTAGAGTCGACTCTCACAGAAGAAGCAGAAAGTCGATTTTTCTGGCCCCGACCTAGAGTCGACTCCGGGTAAGTTAGAGTCGACTCCGGAAAAGTTTCTTGTCGACCCCAGAAAAGCCAGAGACGACTCCAGAAATACCATTTTGAAATGCCTCGAGCTAGAGCCGACTCCAGAAAAGTTAGAGTCGACTCCAACCCACCTGGAACGAAAAATCAAGTTGCCAGATCAGCTCTAACGGTAATATTTCTATTTTACCTTATTTCTAACGGATATATTTTGATACAAGGTACACTCCAACGGATAGTTTTCTTCCAAAAATGCTGTGAAAGAAATCTATAAAAAGGGAAGTCTATTGTTCAAAAAGAAAAACGGAAAATAGAAAGAAAAAGAGAGAAAATCTGAGATAGACAAATCCCATTTCAAAAATCCGAGAGCTTGAATCTTAAGAGGAAAAACCTTCTAGCTCAAATCCACTCCACTCCAAAAAGGCTCAAGAGGAATCCAAAGCGTTCAAAATCAAAGTCTTGGCGGATTTCCCAACTTGGAGAAAGGAGATTCGTTTCTTGCTTTTCAACTCTTCTCAACTGCTTCAACTGTGAAGAATCGGAGCTGAGGCTTGATTCAATCCAGCAAGGAGAAGAAGAAAAGAAGAAAAGAAGAAAAGCTCAAAAGCCAACCTATCTACAAATCAGGCTTTTCTAAACCTTGTTATTCTTAATTTGTATATTTGCTCATTGAGGAGCTTTGTATTTCAAAAACAATACTTATTTTGTTTGTGCCTAGTTCAATCTGGGGGATTGAACTAGAGGAGGTAGTTTTACCTCGGTTCAAGCTTGGTTAAGCTTGGTTAGGGTTTTTGTGCTGGTGAGCCCTTGAAAACCAGCTGGGTTCGTTGTGCGCCCGGGAAAACAACAAGTTCGAGTTGTGAGCTTGTAAAACAACTCTGCTGTAATCTAGGGTGATTATAGTGTGGACCCAAGTGATCTTGGGAGTGGACGTAGGTGTTGGATACACCGAACCACTATAAAATCTTTTGTGTTTGCCGTGTTCCATTGTCTCTTTCTCTATCTCTATCTTATTCACTGCTTTATAGTTACCTTGCATTTGCCATCTTAAATCACAAGCAAACTATTTTAAAAAGGCTAATTTTTTAAAGAACCCAATTCACCCCCCCCCCCCCCCCCCCTCTTGGGTTGCCATCTGGGCCAACAGTATCAGATAGAGATCCAAGGTTCACATCTCAATTTTGGGCAGAATTACAGAAAGCTTTGGGGACTAAATTGAGGTTCAGTACAACATTTCATCCCCAAACTGATGGTCAGTCAGAAAGAACCATCCAGACACTGGAGGATATGCTGAGAGCTTGTGTCATGGAATTTTATGGTAGCTGGGATGATCATCTACCTTTAATAGAGTTTGCTTACAATAACAGCTACCATTCTAGCATTGATATGGCACCATATGAGGCCTTGTATGGGAGAAAATGTAGAACTCCAGTGTGTTGGGATGAGGAGGGAGAGAGAAGGTTGTTAGGCCCTGAGTTAGTGCAGCTTACAGCAGATCAAGTTAAAATTATAAGAGCTAAATTAAAGGCAGCCCAGGATAGACAGAAGAGCTATGTAGATAAAAAGCATAGAGAGGTAAAGTTTGAGGTTGGAGATAGAGTCTTTCTGAAGGTATCTCCTTGGCGAGGTATTATGAGATTTGGAAAGAAAGGCAAGTTGAGTCCCAGGTATATTGGACCCTATGAAATTTTGGAAAGAGTTGGGACACTAGCTTATAGATTGGCTTTACCTCCAGAGTTATCTCAGATTCATAATGTATTTCATGTATCAATGCTTAGGAGGTATGTGCCGGATTCCTCTCATGTGATTCAGTCTGAGACTATAGAGTTACAGGGGGATTTATCATTTGCAACAGAACCAGTGAAGATCTTGAGTAGGGAGATTAAGCAGCTCCGCAGTAAAAGAATTCCATTAGTTAAGGTGCAATGGTTAAATCATCAAAAAGAGGAGGCTACATGGGAGCGAGAGGATGAGATGAGATTGAAGTAACCCCATCTATTTGAAAATATATCTAGCTAAATTTCGGGGACGAAATTTCTTAAGAGGGGGAGAATTGTAACATCCTGAAAACCTTGTAATTTAAGGCATTTTCATTTGAAATGAAAGTCAGAAAGTTTTAGTGAAATATGGGTGTGTTGGCCTTTTGATAAATGTAAAGAGAAGAAATTTTGGAGTAAATAAGTATATTTCTGAATGTTAATGAGTTTGATTTAAGAAATTGAGAGACTTAAGTTTTAATGGGTTTAAATTATAAGAAAAATCAAGTTTAGTTTGAGTTTTATCCTAAAATGATGTTTTTAGTTGTTGGAGTCGACACTATTTGGAGTGGAGTCGACTCCGGCACGGTTTTAAACTTTCAGCACGCTTTGGAGTCGACACCTGCAGAGCTGGAGTCGACCCCTACTTTTCTGGAGTCGACCCCTATTTTTCTGGAGCTGACACCTATTTCTACTGGAGCCGACTCCAAATCTGTTGGAGCCGACTCCAAGACGGCAGGTTTTTCTGAATTAAATCTTGATAATTTTATATTTAATCTGTTTCAAGTCCGATTTGGATGCCGTTTGAACCTTTGGATTTCTAAAATCGAGTTCTTCAAGCTGGTAAAGTCTTTTCTTAGAAATATTACATAAAAGTATCAATTTAAGTGAAAAATGATAATTTGGGCTATAAATCGATTAAAAAAATGCTATATCAGGGGCAAAATGGGAAAAGGCTCTGATGTCTATTGCTAATTGTGTTAAGGGCAACTTGGGAAAGAAAATCTAAGGGAAAAATATCATGGTTATAAGTGAGCCACGTGTTTTCCAAAAAGCATGCGTTAAGAGTGTTTGAGGGCAAAAGGGGAATTTGGCATGCCTTAACCCTTAAGTTTTCAATGACTTGGTCCCCAAGTCATTAGAGAAAAAGGGAAACGTGGGTTCAGCCAGAGAAAAGAAAGAAAGAAAGAAAGAGAAAGAAGAGGAGAAAAGAGAGGAAGAGGAAGAAGAAGAAGAAGAAAAAGGAGGAAGAAAGAGAAAGGGAAAGGGAAGCTTAGGATTTGTGCTCGACTTCAGGTAAGATATAGCTTCCCTAGATCTTGTATGACTTTAGATTTTCTTAGATTATTGTATTTTGAGGTAATAGTAGAAGTAATCTTGAGTAGAGAAAGGGTGGAAGAAAATAATGAGATATTAGAGGATAGATCATGTATGCATGCATGGTTCGTGGGAAAACCTCGTGTGGAGGTAATCCTAATAGCTATCGTATCTGTATGTTGACATAGGTCAAGAGGGTTATTCCAGGGAGCCGGAATACCAGAGTTGAGTACCAGTCGAGGAGTAACCTACTAAGGTGAGTGGGTTTCTCATCTAGCAATGAGAAGTTAATTTGAGCTAGTATAATGAGATTAATACCTAGTTATGGTATGTTATGTTTAGCAGAGTATTATGTATGTTTTAAATATGAGAAATGAGAACCTAGTATATATATTCTGATAAATGAGTTTTGAGCAAGAGTTTTAAGCATAAAGAAATAAGCATGAGTTTCGAGCATGAGTTTTGAGCATAAACACATAAGCATGAGTTTCGATGAGGGGATTTTAATGTATACATGGCATATTTGCATGATAAAGCTTTACAAATGATGTATGTATCATACTGAGCATCAGGCAGCTAGGGGGCTGATCACCCTTTAGACTGTACTGTAGCATGAGCATTGCACACTACTATCGAGCCGGCACCTCCTTGCGAACAAATCGTACGATGAACCCCAGAATTAGGGGTGAGTGCACGCTTAACCAGACCAGTGGGGCTGGTTGTGAGCAGCCCGTGGGGGCATGAATCATAGCTCAGTGGAGCTGATTACTATATATAGCCCATGGGGGCAGAGAGAAAACCCGAGGTTCCAGGGTTAAGGAACAAAGCACTTTGCCAGGTGAACCGCACGGGTAAGGGGTGCTATTTGTGCCGGGATCCTGTTGCTAGTCACGCACCCGATGAGAGTATACCTACGGGAGGGCGACTATAGGGTGGTACCTCAGAGGCATTACACACACAGCCCAGCATCATGAGATTTAAAAGCATATGTTGTGATATAAAAAGGGCCAGTGGGCCAAGTAGTTATCCCGAGAGGGAGAGTTTACTTGAGATGCCAATGGGAATCAGATTTCGGTGGGAGTCTGAGAATTTAATAAAGAAGTCTGGGTTGTAGATAAAGAATACATATTTTTATATTGAAATGCATGGATTTTTATCTCAATGAGTTATCTTTCAATAAAAAGTTATTATAGAGTATTTCAGTACTGAGATGTTATTTGAAGAATAAGCTACATTTTATTTTATCTGATATCATGTTAAAAATGTACTTTGACTTGTACAAGCTAAATAGTTTCAGCATACGATTGAAATTAAGAGGTTATGGTTCTCTATTTCTCCATAGTTAGATGGTTATCCAGTCACTGGGACTTAGGTCTCATCCCTCTATGATTTAAATGTTCTTTCAGATCAGTGAGTATTTCTGCCAGGATCACAAGATAAGCAGGACAGAACCCTTAGCTGGTGAAGCTTGCTTGGATGCAAGGGTGTATAAATGCTAGCCTTGTATATTGAGAGAGTGTGGTTTGATATTTGTATTTTGTATATGTGTATGTGTACAGTGAGATGTAATGATGTTTTAGACCTTTTTGGATATGAATACGAGACTTATGTTTTGGAGAAAATTATGAGCATGATGTGTGCACTTAGGATTTTGATGTCGATTGTGAATGTGATCTTGTAAACTGCCTGAGGAATGTCATGAAAAATATTATCTGAGCAGGTTGATGCTTAGTGTTGATTGAGTGATTTGTGTATATAATTGAGATGAAAATGAAAAGTTTTTAACAGGATGTGATTTCGTGTGTCTGCCACTTATGATAATTAGTTGGGGTTCTCTAGCTCTTTATGGAGCGCTACATAAAGACTAGTAAAACTCTATCCGATTACCATAAGTGTGCAGGTGTGCTGTCGGTGGCCCCAGAGAGGAGGGGGAGCTGACAGATTCAGTTCTAGCTGCTCTCAGATTTCAGCACTAAGGGTGACCAATTCCTTCAAAGGAAAAACACTGCGCAAGGGCAAAAAGCTATGAAAGAGGAGTCAGGACGTGAGCCTCTGGATCGAAAGCGGGATGAGCTCAGATCATGTGTACGTAGACACAAGCTTGTAGAGAAGGTGGGAGAGCTTGCAAAGGATTTACCCCAGACGCATAACGTTGAAGAAGATTTTGAACAATTGAAGGTTTCTGAGGATTGTTCCTAGTTACCTGAGGAGGGAAACCAGATTTCGGAGAAAGAAGAAACTAACAGGGAGAGTGTCCAGAAGAAAAAACTGGCATCCAAGAGTAGGGAAACAAAGCGGCTGCAGGTGATAGAGCCTCAGCATCTAGAAGAAAAAAAAACTCTCATATACTAAATGATGCTGGTGGACATCTGATGAGGGAAGAGTTAGCATCCTTAGCAATGGACAAGTGATGACGCCCAAGCGAGGACAACGGCACCTCCATTCCAATGAACCTGATTTCCTAAGGGACAGACCACTAGCGGGCTGAAGTACCCAGGTCAGCAGTAGGAGACCAATTTCTCCAAAGAAAAGCTCCCAAGCCCTTAATCGATGCCGACACCAAACACGATGCAAAGTCAAAAAGCCTCAAAAGCTAAGTATACCACACTCTGATAACAAAGTTTCTTTTCATTTAATTCAACAGATTTCTTTTTATTCGACTTCCTAACCGCTTAGCGGCCCAAGGAACACAGATACCTCGGACCGGCACAAGAAACCTCTGGAGGTTCAAGCCCTGTGTCCTAAGTGGCCCCGAGCTAAACCCCTGTGGCAATGTTGTACAAAAAAAAGAACCCTGAGCCAGGTCAAAGTGCCCTCAGGTTACCCTCCAGGGTTAAAGGCTCCCGAGCATGGTCCCACCACAGCGACTCTCGGGTCACCCTTCGGGGTTTCAAAAAAGGACCCTGAGTCAGGTCAAAGTGCCCTCAGGTCACCCTCTGGGGTTAAAGGCTCCCGAGCATGGTCCCACCACAGCGACTCTCGGGTCACCCTTCAGGGTTTCAAAAGGACCTCGGTAGCCCAAAAGACACAGACACCCCAGACCGGTGCGAGAAACCTCCGGAGGTTCAAGTCTTGTGCTCTAGGCGGCCCCGAGTCAAACTCCTAGATCGGCGCGAGAAACCCCTGAGGCAGCCATGTCTAGCCCCAGCCGGCCCTCGGGCTGGTCCTGGGTGGCCACAGGTATGTCTGGCCCCTAGCCGGCCCTCGGGCTGGTCCTGGGTGGCCACAGTTATGTTAGGCCCCCAGCCGGCCCTCGGGCTGGTCCTGGGTGGCCATAGTTGGGTTAGGCCCCCAGTCGGCCCTCGGGCTGGTCTTGGGTGGCCACAGTTATGTTAGGCCCTTAGCTGGCCCTCGGGCTAGTCCTGGGCGGCCACAGTTATGTTAGGCCCCTAGCCGGCCCTCGGGCTGGTCCTGAGCGGCCACAGTTATGTTAGGCCCCTAGCCGGCCCTCGGGCTGGTCCTGGGTGGCCACAGGTATATTAGGCCCCTACCGGCCCTCGAGTTGGTCTTGGGCAGCCACAAGTTATTTCTGGCCCCTAACTGGCCCTCGGGCTGGTCTTAGGCGGCCACAAGTTATTTCTGGCCCCTAGCCGCCCCTTGGGCTGGCTTCGAACGGCCTCAACATATAACCCAAAAAGGGCATGGGCGCCCTGAGCCAGCATAAGAAATTCCCGAAGGTTTGAACTTGGATTCTAGGCGGCCCCGAGCCAAGGCTCGAGGCCAGCTCGACACCTAATACTTCTAGAATCGGCACAAGCTCTATCTATCAGCCTCAACAACACTATTGTAGCTCCATCTATCGCTTTGCCTCATCGGCTCTCTTAGCCTTAGTGACTTTCTACGGCTAGTGAATAACTAGGTAAAACCTTTACTTAAATTATGCATTTGAAACAAGTTGATAATACTGGCCACTCTTAATTGGCCAATTAAACCCCAAGTCAACTCACATCTTGGATTCATAGTTGACGGTAACTACTTCCAGACCCTGTGTTGGGAGGGAATTACTGACTGCCCTAGTCAACCTAAGATAGCCAACCTACCTTCAACATCCTTTAAAGTTCTTAAGCGAGTAAAGCCATTGATGAGGCCAATTGCCCCATAGGCGATCCCAAGCTTAAAAGAATTAATCAAGTTTCCATACATATTGGGCTAAGTATTTTGAATAATCTCATTGAGTTTCAAACCTGATATCTAATAAGTTATCGTCACCTCGGCCGGGTACCCGCTATCTAATCAACTTGTCAATAATATACTCCGCAACCTATTGAAAGCTGTGCAGGCAAGTCTCAGAGAAGGAGAACATGGTAAAGCGGTGGTGCTGCCCACCACAGTTTCCGTCCTGCCAAGGCATTTAGAACCTTCAACACTCCTTATGCTTCGTATCAGTAGTCACCCACTGGCTCATCATCCATACGGTTATCTAGATTAGGGTAGCTTTGATGGCCCAACTTCTGGCCCAGCTTCTGCATCATATGGTTCAGCTCATAGCTAGAGCCCCGCTGTAGCTCAACAGTATCATGTGCCCAAAGAGGTGGGTGGAAGACAAATGCAACCAACTGTCACAATGGCCCACCTAGCATTTCCTCCAACCCCATCATACAAAGGCCGAGTATAGTAGAGGAGCGACACTAGAGCGAATGCGATTCCCACCTTGAAGCCATGGATAGCCTTCCTGGGATCATCAACTCCCATTCTCCAAATCATACTCTTCTCCGCATGTCAGCAACTCTATGTGGCTGGCCATGCCTCCGATTACGTAGAACTTATTATCCATGAAGACACCCGAGTACATCTTCCTTGGCTTATTCATGTTAGATAGAGTTTCCCATTTTTGTGCGACAGAATTGTAGAGCTCCACAGAGTCCAATATGTTACCTCGAGCATCAGTACCACCAACTACAATGGCCTTCTCACCCAACGCCAGCAGATCCAAATGGGCACCTTAAGGAGTTCATCTCAACAGATTGGCACACCAGGAGACCATGAATTTGTTAGAACTACATGAGAAGTAGTCTCCTTGCCGAAAACAAGGAGTTCGGTGCCCACTGCAAGAGGCTCCTTGTCTGCAAGCGTGAAGCAGTCACTACGGAGCACCATCCTTGGAATACAGCCAGGGACCCCCTATTCCACGACAGCCGATTAGGTGCATGAGGTTGCATGCACGTAACGAAGGCTATAGAATCCAAAAGAAGGACCCTGATCTTAACTCTCTGGCTATCCTCGTCATCCATGGTGGCCCGAGTGTCCTAGGTAGTATCCGGTGGCCCCCAAGAATTCCAGGCGACCCCTCGGCGATTCCATAATGGCCAGTTAGTTGATGAGCATCACTTTCGAACCCTGTGAGAGAATTGCTAGCTGCCCTAGCCAGCCTAAGGTAGCTAACCTCCTACTCTAAAGTCTTTAAGAAGGTATGGGCACAATTTTAGATAACACACAGACGTGATCACAAATCCATGCGAAGTAAAAAAAAAAAAGAAATAAAGAAGAAGAAGAAGAAGGAGAAGTTCTACACTCCTTTAGCTTGATGGTTACAGAACCTATAAGCTCAAGAAGTGTGGGGGGCATTGATGGGGCCAGTTAACCCCATAAATAATAATTCCCAAGTCGATTTTTCTAGATGGTCCAGTCTTAGCTGACCTTTCTAGGTGGCTCAACAGATTGCGACCTCATCCTAAGTGGGCTCCCTGTCGCAGGAGTGGGATTTGTGTGTTGTTGGTTCCCCTTTGGTCCCATAAAACATACAAAGATACACAGTACCCTTACCTTGATACTTTGTCCCGACTGTGATTTGACTCAGGCTTACTAAAGCCCGGGTGCAAGAGAGGGAGTGTCTTGGAGTCCGCCCATGTAGGCTTGACAGTCCCAACAACGGATGCGTCCTCTGCTCTCCTCCCTCGATGGACTCAGCTCAGTATCATGCCGGGTCCGTTCTAGGATTCTCCAACGTCGTGCCAGGTCCGAGAACAGAGCCAAACGCCCCTGGTTTCATCTGGCTCTCGAGGGACTCTCTGGATCTCCCCTATTTTGTTTCGGCCAGGCTCAGCTCTTCCCCGCTACAGGGCCCCAGCTTCCATAACGACCTCCTCTACGGACGGCTTCGATGCACAACAGCCTCCTCCACGGCAGCATCCACCTTCCACGACGGCCCCCAACAGCGGCCCGAGAATCCCGTGATGGCTCCCAAGTCCAGGCAGCCCCAGGTCTTCCGTGGTGGCCCCTGCTTCTCCCAAAACGGCCGTCCTTCCATCCTAGGTGGGCCCTGGCAAATTCTAGGCGGCCCCTGGCAAATCCTAGGCGGCCTCCGACCTTTTCGCAATGGCCTTCCTTCCTTATAGGCGGCCTCTTCCGTCATCCTAGGCGGCAGCCCCTGGTCTCCTCCGCCTCACCCGTACCGGCCACAGCGGCCTTAAGGTCCATCAACGGCCGCGGCACTCTCCGATCTCCCTCAACTTCGTAACAGTCACAGTAACCTCGGAACGGCCTAGATGGCCCCATGCATGCACGTAATGGAGGCTTCAGCGGAAGAAAGAGAGAGCGGTCATGAAAACTAATTGATCTAATTGATGAGGGTTGTAATGGTAATTCCATGGCAAGGACAGGGCACGGAGATTAATGCTTATATAGTTAATAACTTGGTGTGGGTCATGAATATGGTGTCAACCAGCCCAAAGTCCGAATACCCTTGGAATCATCTATTAGGGTGGGTTAATTGAAACATACTTGAGTTAATTGGTGCGAAGCTATGTCCTAGGACTACTTATGATTTCATTCAAGCTAACTCAGCATTCACCCTCTGCAAAGACAGAGGCGAGATCGATGGAAGGCATTCTATCAGAAATGGATAGAATCTTGAGGCCAGAAGGCACAGTAATCAAGTGACCATCTATCTCTGACAGGATAAAATTAGATAGCCACTCACTTTAACAGGGACAATGCCTGTGGCTCTGACATGCCACTAAGAAGAAGCAGCCTCTTAAAGGCCCTGACAAGTGGCAGCACACCAGGTCTCACATATACTAATCATGACATTCCACTCACCAAAGTTCTCAGTCATCATGACACCCCAACCACTCAAATCAGATAAGCCCCAAAAGTCACGACCCATCATGAGGACCCACATGACCCACTCTCACTAAAGGACAAAGCTCTAAACTTCTCAAGCAAGCTACACAGAGCAAGAAGGTAAATAAATCAGGTAAGAAGAGGCGGGTAAGTCCAGGAACTCAATACGCTAAGCTCTTCTAAAAAGCCTTTCCCTCTTTTTCTTTCGGTCTCCCTCGAGCTCACGGCTGTTGCCTTGGTCACTAACTTGAGCGTCGGAGGGTCCCCGCCGGAATACCCGGCCGTGGGGCTTCTTGCAGGCTTCGAAGACAAAGGAAGGACCCCGATATTTCTATGGAGCAACGATCAACGCTCAAGGACGCTAGCTCAAAGTGATCGGGCATCAACAGAAAGATAAAGAAGAAGAAGAATAGATGGATATAGAAGAAAAAGGGATTGCCTTTATTTCTTGGTCTTCCATCTATCCAGTTACATTCAGAGAGAGCCTTAAATAATCATATGATAAAATCTTTTCGCACTAGCCTGTAACCAACTCCATAACAAACATCCTAAAATATGAAAGTTTATCCAAAAAACCTGAGCCCAATCCCCATTGACCCAGTTACATTACAATTAGGTTATTAAACATTCTCTCAAAAAACTCCCTACTAAGCCATACAAGAAAGCACTCAAATCCGATTCCATATACACTCATGATTCACATGCTCTCTATTCTTGGGTCACAAGCCGACCCAAATGACTTAGGAACCTGAGAACTTATATAGTCTAAGCTCTTAAACCTATATGACTCATCTGAACTTTGGATATGCCACACCTGAGCTTATAACCTCACTTCTCAATTTATCGTTCATCATCATTCATGCCGGTGCCTGGGGTTCCTCAGTCGAGTTTAAGCACAATCAGCATCTTATTTCACTCTTTGGCTGATACATTGGCATATATATAGTTATATCAATGAAGGGTGACAAATTGTCTCGGTTATTTGAAACATCGCTAAAATCCTCTACTGATGAACTAATATCTCGGCTCTTTTTGTTGGTTCCATGCCTCCGACGGATTGCAAAATTTGAATAGATCATATAGCTAAAAAGCCCTAGAAAGAGTTTGTCAAACAGTCTAATAATATGCTATCTATTTATTACCAAAAGGAATATCCCTGCAATGCCTTAGGTAGTGTTTGAAATATAGTATAAGAAGGGATATACAAGGGATATCCACTTTTATTTCCAAAAGTCATAACTATAAGGGATAGCTGGGAATAAAGTTAACCAAAAGGATAATCCATCGTTAATCATGGTTAATCATGGATTATCCCCTCAATTTATTCCCTAGAAAATGCAGAAATAGCTGGTTATCCCTTCAAATAAAAGTAAAAAAAAAAGTTATCCTATGAATTTACCTTTTTGCATTTGATATGATTAATGAATAGTCAAAAAATATTCCTAGGGATAGACAGGGGATAAACTCTATCATATACACTTATCCATAGATAATATTTTTTCTATCAAACACAACCTTAACAATACTCGTTCAGTCTAAACATTCTCTGATAGGGAGAAATAAAAGACATGATGTAGATTTATTTTTGAGCAAAGAATAATCCTCCTCTGCGGCGGTCACAACGGCAGTGTAATCTACTCTGCGTTAAAAGTGGGGCAGATTCGAGCCAAGCCATCACATGCAAATACCTCGCAGCGTGGGCGCAAAGAAGGCCTCCCATATGGATGGTTTCATTGGATTCAGTCGCTGGGATCTTCGGGCGAAATTAGTCGGAGAGGGTCAGTTCAATTGGGTAATCCTCCAGCTAACGTCCCTGACTCCCATCAATAGTTAAAGTAGTCAGGTATTTGTTTATTAATTGTAGGGTGGTTGCATATTTACTGTATATACGTACATATATAATAACGTAGTAGTACATCGACCACATGTATCCAATGAAGATAGACTGCACCAGGAGCACCGCCCATCGTGCCAGCACCCTCCACTGGGGCCGTCCTTTTCTTTGGTACCAGCACCCTTTGAGCTTGTAGCATTCGTACAGGTGTGTTTTGATGGGTTCCCAATGGCTGTACTTAGTCATTGGACCCACCTTTGGCCTGGACGGGAGCTTATTTCGTGGTCCTGAGGTCACGGGTTTCCCGAGCTGCTGTGTCCAAGGCAATGACGTATGGACGGACGCACCAACTCCCAAAAAATTTCCTCCTAAGGAAATCAGGGGCCACGAAGTTTACATTTTGTGATATCATGCTCTGAAAATTCTGGCGCATTAAATTTTTCGATCACGAAACCTGAGCTTTGCCTTTTCGGAAATCCAATTCGTAAAAGTTTGCAGATACGTTGTCTGGCAGCTCGATAATATAGGATTTTGATAGATTAAGAGAATCCAAGGTTCGCTTGCCATTAATGCTGGATTGAATGAAGGTGCCTATAAAATTTTGCCATATATTTTCTTTTTTTAGTGAATTCTAACAACTTGATTCTATGACTTTCGTCAAATTTTCAAAAAAAATTCTTGATGAATACCTACTAATGTGACTGATCCAACACCATCAAAGCAAACAGTAGGCAAACAGTGAACTAACGGGGCTCAACCTCGGCCTCATGGGATGGCCTCGACCTCCGAGGGTCCTCTCGGCGTCCGAGGGTCCCCTCGGCCTCGAACGTCAGCCTTGGCCTCGGCCTCGAGCTTCCGTCTCAGTTTGGCCACTGAGGCTGGCAACCCGCTACCTCGAACCATCTGATACGCCCACGTGGCCCACCAACTGTCTGCAGCGGCCACGTGACCCACCACTTGCCTGCAACAGCGCGTGGTCATACCTCGTAATGGCGCACGCCAAACGCAACCATATTCGCCTGCCACATGCAACGCCACACTCGGTAGGTGGCAGGCGATGAGGGACACCTCTGACAGGCGGTTGCGACCCGTCACTGTCAGCCTTACTTTTCGTTCGTTAGTAGACAAAGGCACCTCGAAGTCAGCAACCTTTTGGAAACGGAAAAAGAGAGAGATCGTCGGACAGATATAAAGGCCCACACATACAATGAGGGAAGGATCTTGAACTCTAGTTCTCTAGCTTTCTTCTGCTAATTAACTCTTGTCTGCTCCCGAGTCGCTGACTTGAGCATCGGAGGGTCCCCACCGAAGCATCCGGTCTCCGGGGACTTTTCTTGCAGGAGCCCGGCGAGGAAGATCTCTGTTTCCTCGGCGTTCAAGGAAGGTGACTTGGTGTCAACAGATTGGCGCGCCAGGAAGGGGGGCATTAAGAGAGAAGAGCTTCGAACTAGTCAGCGACAACTTCTCTTTCCCTGAGCTCCCGAACAATGGTGATGACCGATGCGCAGGAGGTCTCCACCAGCCATGCTGGGGGGCAGCATCAAGGGGCTGATCCGCTGGCGGTTGGCCCCTCTGTTCCCCCAGCCGACGTCCCTGCACCACCACCGCAGCAGCTTCAAGAAGACCGGCTTGCCGCCCTCTCCATGCAAGTCCAGTCTTTGGTAGCGGCGGTCAGAGTCTTACAGCAACAACCGGCGGCCGTGCAGCAACTGGAGCCACTCCCGTCAGTCCCAGGAGTGGTCCAACCCAACCAACATTCTTCTTGGGGAGGTCTCCCGCCCGAGAAGCTCACCATCGCCGCACTTTGCCCATGCCTCATCGCTGGAAGGCCTCCAAGAGGCCCTGGTCGCCCTCCCGACACACCAGTGCTTCTCCCAAGCGGCGGCACGAGAGGGAGGTGGAGCGCCCCCGTCAGCATCGTCGGCATTCTTCCCCCTCCTCGGAATCCTCGAGGGAGGGGTCCTTCGACGGCCGAATAGCCCGCCGGGCTGAGCGCCGGCTCGACGAGTATAATCAATGGCTGGAGGAGCTCAGCCGTCGGATCACCAACCCACCAGAGGTGGACTATGACAGTTGGTTGCTGCTGTCCCGCCGCATCATAGAGGAACAGATATCAACCCGGTTCTGTCTTCCTCAGCTGGACCCGTATGATGGGACCACCGATCCCCTGCACCATTTGGAGAGTTACAAGGTCCTCATGCAGGTCCAGGGGGCAACCGACTCACTCCTCTGCATCGCCTTCCCCGCCACCTTGAAGAAGGCTGCTCGAGCCTGGTACTCCCGCCTGCCGCCGCAGAGTATCAACTCCTTCCTGGCCCATTTTGACACGTGCCAGAAGATTCCAAGAGTGGCGGATAGTCTTTTCTCCATCCAGCAAAAGAGTGGTGAGTCCCTGCGGGACTACGTCGCTCGGTTTAAAGAAGCAGCCCTAGAGGTATACAACCTCGAGGACTCTGTGGCCACTTTGGCCTTGAAGCGGGGGCTCTGTTCCTCCCGCTTTGCGTATTCCCTTGACAAGAAGCCAGTCGGCTCCTACGCCAAGCTCTTGAGCTGGGCCCAGAAGTACATCCGCGCCGACAAGGCTGACTCCTTCCGGCGCGAGGCTAACGGAAGCACCACTAAGAAGCCAGCCCGTTCAGAGCCTGCTGAAGTTCGTCCCAGGAGGCCCGAGCCTCCTCGCCGACCGGACAACCTCGTCGGGCTCCAGCACCGAGGGATGACCCGTTCATCCTCCTACTTGCTCCTATCTCCTACATCTTGCTGAAGATTGAGGGTGAGTCGTACCTGCCACGCCCTCCTTCGCTGAACCCAAAGACCCCCCGCAACAAGAACCTGTACTGCCACTACCATCGGGACTATGGCCACGACACGAACAACTGTCACCAACTGAAGAAGGCGATAGAGGACCTTATCCAGTGGGGCCACCTGGGGAAGTTCGTTCAGAAGAACAACCTTAGTGCTCCTGGCCCGTCAGCGCCTTCGTCGCCGATGATTGATAATGCTCCAACCGAGAAGACAGTAGCCATGATTTTCTAGGGGGCAGGAGGCCCGCCCAAAAGGCCGAGGGGGGAGGGAGAGTTAGATTCTGTAATCCCTTTTTCTAAAAGAGACATGAGGGGATGGTCAACAAAAATGATGATAGCGTCGTCGTGTCCATGATGAACGCTAAGCATCCTGTAAAAAGAATCCTGGTTGACAGTGGAAGCTCAGTGGACGTGTTGATTTATGACGCCTTTGTTCGAATGAATCTGTCTCCCGACATGCTCCGACCCGTCACCACACCCCTGATGGGTTTTACTGGGAACTCTGTGAAGGTCGAGGGAGAGATCACTCTCCCTGTCACGGCCGGCACGCCCCCACGTTAAAGCACAGTATTTATGAGCTTCCTTGTGGTCCGGATGCCCCTTGCTTACAAAGCCACCTCGGAAGACCCGGGCTTAACCTTTTGGACGCTGTTATCTCCACCAAAAGACTTCTCGTGAGGTTTCCCACCAGCAAAGGAGTCAGGGAGATGCGGGGGGAGCAGAACCCACCACCACTTTGCTACCACATGGCCCCCAGTCCTCAAGGGGCGGTATCTACACCTGCACTAGAAGCGCTGGATCCCCGAGACTCAGAGAGAAGGGGGGAGCCGATCGAGCATCTGATGGCCTTCCCCCTAGGGGAGGACCCGACGAAGACAATCCAGATCAGGGCTCTACTTCCGGAGGAGGCCCGTGATCAACTCCTCGCTTTCCTGCAAGCCAACGCGGACATCTTCGCGTGGTTGGCGTTAGATATGCCGGGCATCCCGAAAAGGTAATTACCCATCAACTTAATATCAAGCTAGAGTGCCGACCCATTGGGTAAAAGAAGAGGAGCTTCGCCCCAGACAGGCAGAAGGCCATAGACGAGGAAGTGTGTAAGTTAGTGACAGCCGGCCACATTCGCGAGGTGCACTACCCCGACTAGATGGCAAATGTCATCATGGTCCGCAAGGCCAATGGGAGTTGGAGGATGTGCGTGGACTTCATCGACCTTAATAAGGCGTGCCCCAAGGACAGCTTTCCACTGCCTAGGATCGACCAGTTGATGGATGCTACGTCCGGCCATGAGACCCTCAGCTTCATGGATGCCTTCTCGGGCTACAACCAGATCAGGATGGACCCGGCTGATTAAGAGGTGACCTCCTTTGTAACCGAGAAGGGGATATATTGCTACAAGGTGATGCCATTTGGGCTGAAGAATGCGGGGGCCACCTACCAGAGGTTGATGAACAAGATATTTGAAAACCAGATCGGGCGTAATATGGAGGTGTACGTGGATGACATGGTGACCAAGAGCATCCGTGCCGCCGACCATGTAGCCGACCTAGCGGAGACCTTCGGCAATCTCCATCGATATTAGATGAGGCTGAACCCCCGCAAGTGTGCCTTCGGGGTTACAGCAGGCAAGTTTTTAGGCTTCATGGTGACTCAGCGGGAAATCAAAGCCAACCCTAACAAGATCCGAGCCATTCTCAACATGAGGCCCCAAGCTAATAAAAAGGAGGTGTAACGCCTGACCGGGAGAGTAGCAGCTTTGTGCTGTTTCTTGTCCAAGTCGGCAGAAAGGTGCCTACCTTTCTTTAAGGCGTTGTGCAAGGTCAACAGCTTTGAGTGGACGAAGGAATTCCAGGAGGCCTTCGAGGAGCTGAAGAAATTTTTATCCACTCCTCCACTATTGTCCAAGCCAAGAAGCGGGGAGGAGCTTTTTCTATATCTTGCATCCTCCCCCGAGGCTATCAGCTCCGTGCTTGTTCGCATGGATGCCGACGGAGCACAGAAGCCAGTCTACTACACTAGAAAAGTACTCCATGATGCCGATACCAGGTACTCTCGGACCGAGAAGATTATATTTTCCTTGATTGTCTCCGTCCAGCGCTTCCGACCTTACTTCCAAGCTCATCCGATCGTGGTGCTCACGGACCAACCCCTTCGGACCAGCTTGTCCCATCCTGACACCTTCGGTCGGTTGGCTAAGTGGGTCATCAAGTTGGGGGAGCTTGACTTGTCCATTTGGCCAAGTTTTGCGATAAAGTCTTAGGTGTTAGCCAATTTTTTGATCGAATGCACTTGGGCCAAGGAGTATCCGAAGGAGCTATGCCCGGAGGCGCGCATGGAGTCTCCCACGGCTGAGGCAGGAGAGGAAGCCTGGATCCTTCATGTGGACGGAGCATCGAATTCTCAAGGAAGTGGAGCTGAACTCATTCTCGCAAGCCCCGAGGGGGAGGTGGTGGAATATGCCCTCCGATTTTTTTTTTTCGGCCACCAATAACCAAGCAGTGTACGAAGCCTTGCTGGCGGGGATGAAGCTAACCAAGGAACTCGGTGCGAGGCGTCTGAGGGCTTTCACAGACTCTCAGCTTGTCTCTGGATAGGTCGCTGGGGAGTACAAGGCCAGAGACCCTACTATGTCCCGGTACCTGAGCAAGGTGCAATCCCAATCCTCTCAGTTTCTTTACTTCCACGTCAGCTATGTTCCCCGGGCGGAGAATGCCAGGGCTGATGTGCTGTCTCGCTTGGCCACTTTGGCCGATGGGACCCTGGGAAGAACGTATATGGAGCACCTGCAAGTTTCGAGCATTGAAGCAGTGGAGGAGGCTCTGCCAGTCGAGCAGGAGCCCTCGTGGATGGACGCTTACGTTCGATACTTGACCGATGGCGCCCTCCCTGAGGACCCGACCGAGGCAAGACTACTCAAGCGGCGGGCACCGAAGTTCTTGCTAATGGATGAAAAGCTTTACCGAAGGTCATTCTCGTACCTGGTCCTCAAGTGCATCGTCCCTACTGAAGCAGATTACATCCTGCGAGAAATCCATGAGGGCATCTGCGGGAGTCATCTGGGGGGCAGAGCCCTGGCGTACAAGGCCCTACGGCAAGGGTACTATTGGCAACCATGAAGGAGGATGCGGCCGAGCTCATCAAGAGATGTGACAGTTGCCAGCGCCATGCCAATATTCAGCGGCAACCAACATCTCAGCTGACCCCCTAGCGGCACCTTGGCCCTTTGGCCAGTGGGGTATGGACATCTTGGGGTCGTTCCCTCCAGCCTCCGGTCAGCGCAAGTTCCTGTTGGTGGCCGTCGACCACTTCACCAAATGGATCGAGGCCGAGGCACTCGCCAAGATCACCGAGGGCAAGGTGAGGTCCTTCTTCTGGAAGTCCATAATATGCCGGTTCGGGCTACTGCATATCCTGGTCACCGACAACGGCCGACAGTTCGACAACGCGCCCTTCTGAGGATTCTGCACTAAGCTAGGCATCCATCAGCGGTTCACCTCCGTAGGGCATCCTCAGACCAACGGAGTGGCCGAGGTGACCAATCGCATTATTCTCCGAGGTTTAAGAGCTTAGCTGGATGACTGCAAAGGACGGTGGGTAAAGGAGCTCCACAATGTGCTATGGGCCTACCACACAACGCCGCAAGCCCCCACTAGCGAGACTCCCTTCAGCCTCGTCTTCGGGTCGGAAGCCGTCATTCTAGTGGAGATCGGCTCTCCGAGCCCTAGGGTGGAGACATACAGCAAGGAGGACAACCCGAACCAGTTGCGGGCCAACCTAGACCTGGTGGAGGAGGTGCGGGACCGAGCATGACTCCGGATGGTAGCCTACCGACAGCGAGCGGCCAAGTATTACAATGCTCACGTCCGCCCCAAGACCTTTTTGCCAGGGGATCTAGTCCTTCGGCGAGCTAAAGTTTCAAAACCGACGGAAGGAGGCAAGTTAGCGCCGAACTGGAAAGGACCTTATCGAGTCACTGAGGCACTCCACCACGGAGCGTACAAGATCAAAGGGATGGATGGAAAGCCACTCCCGCGGACGTGGAACACTGACAACCTCTGTCAGTATTATCAGTAGTGTACTCTCTTTTTACATTAAATTTCATGCTTGCACTCTTTGGGGGCTCTCACCTTACACTGGATATTAATAAACGTGAGTTCAAGTATCCCAGCTTTTCAGCAAAAAGCCCGAGGCCAGCTCGGCACAGAAAGTCCGATGTACCATCGGCACCGAAGATCGGTGTACCACTGGCTCCCAAAAGCCCAAGGCTAGCTCGGCACAGAAACACCGATGTACCATCGACACCGAAGATCGGTGTACCACCGGCTCCCAAAAGTCCGAGGCCAGCTCGGCATAGAAAGATCGATATACCATCGGCACCGAAGACCGATGTACCATCGGCACTGAAGACCGATGTACTACCGGCTCCCGAAAGCCCGAGGCCAGCTCGGCACAGAAAGACCGATGTACCATCAGTACCGAAGACCGGTGTACCACCGGCTCCCAAAAGCCTGAGGCTAGCTCGGCACAGAAAGTCCGATGTACCATCGGCACCGAACACCGGTGTACCACCGGCTCCCAAAAGCCCGAGGCCAGCTCGGCACAGAAAGTCCAATGTACCATCGGCACCGAAGATTGGTGTACCACCAGCTCCCAAAAGCTCGAGGCCATCTTGGCACAGAAAGATCGATGTACCATCGGCACCGAAGACCGGTGTACCATCGGCTCCCAAAAGCCCGAGGCCAACTGGGCACAGAAAGACCAATGTACCATCGGCACCGAAGACGGGTGTACCATCGGCTCCCAAAAGTCCGAGGCCAGCTCGGCACAGAAAGACCGATGTACCATTGGCACAGAAGACCGGTGTACCATCGGCTCCCAAAAGCCCGAGGCCAGCTCGACACAGAAAGACTGATGTAACATCGGCACCGAAGACCGGTGTACCACCGGCTCCCAAAAGCCCGAGGCCAACTCGGCACAGAAAGTTTGATGTACCATTGGCACCAAAGACCGGTGTACCACCAACTCCCAAAAGCCCGAGGCCAGCTCAGCACAGAAAGTCTGATGTACCATCGGCACCGAAGACTGGTGTACCATCGGCTCCCAAAAGCCCGAGGCCAGCTCGGCATAGAAAGATCGATGTACCATCGACATCGAAGATCGGTGTACCACCAGCTCCCAAAAGCCCGAGGCCAGTTCGTTACAGAAAGACTGATGTACCATCGGTACCGAAGATCGGTGTACCATCGGCTCCCAAAAGCCCGAGGCCAGCTTAGCATAGAAAGTCTGATGTATTATCAGCACCGAAGATCAGTGTACCATCGGCTCCCAAAAGCCTGAGGCCAGCTCGGCACAGAAAGTCCAATGTACCATCGACACCGAAGACCGGTGTACCATCGGCTCCCAAAAGCTCGAGGCCAGCTCGGCACAGGAAATCCAATGTACCATTGACACCGAAGCCCGAGTCTTCCTCAGCGTCCCAAGGCCGATGTTCCATCGGTCCCTAGAAGCCTGAGTCTTCCTCGGCATCCCAAGGCCGATGTTTCATCGGTCCCCAGAAGCCTGAGTCTTCCTCGGGCGTTCCAAGGCCAATGTTTCATCGGTCCCCAGAAGCCCGAGTCTTCCTCGGTGTCCCAAGGCCGATGTTCCATTGGTCCCCAAAAGACTGAGTCTTCCTCGGTGTTCCAAGGCCGATGTTCCATCGGTCCACAGAAGCCCGAGTCTTCCTCGGTATCTGAAAGTTGATGTTCCTAGGGAGTAGAGTTTCCCATCAGCACTGGATTGCTGCCCCATCGGCGCCTGGTGGCGCGAGGCTGGCACAGTCCCTGTCCTGGCCTTGATTTTCCTGGAGATCCGGCCCTACATAACTAAAGCGGGGTCACTCGTGGATGAGTAAAAGCTGCCCTCAGTGCCGACAAAGCCCCAAGGGGTCCCACGTCGGCGATGAGGACTCAAAAGCGACACATTGTAGTTAGCCAAAAACAGTTTCATTAATGCTAAGGTGTTTACAAAATGCCAACGGAGTCGGACTTTACAAAAAAATTAAGAAAATTTCAGGTTCACATGTCGGCCTCCGCGGGCTCATCATCGGACGAGGCCACTTCAGAGAGGTGCTCCAGCTCGACCTCTAAAGCCTGAGGAAGGTTCAGGTCCCGGGCTACCTTCTCCTTCCCACATTGGAACCCCTGGAGATAGGCATCCGCTGAAGTTTCAGCCAATTCGTTCGCATAGCATTCGGATGCCTGAAACTCTTCTACGGCCTTTGCGGCCCTAGCTTCGACGGCTGCCTCCACCTCTGCAACCCGGGCCTCCTTCTCGGCGACCAGAGCTGCCGCCGTCCTCTCGGCCTCTTTGGTGTGCTCCGCCTCCTCCTCGGCACGCCTTGCCTTGTCTTCGGCCGCCTGAATAGCCGAGTTCAACTTGACGATATGAAGGTTCCGGGCCTCGACGGTGCTCTCGGCCTCCGTAAGCTGGCTGAGCGTCATCCAGAGTCGGTTGGCATCAGTCTCCGCTCAGCTCTTGGCCCTCTTTATTTTTTCGGCTCGGTCGGCCCTTGTCGATTCCAGGGCCTTCTCTGCCACCTCGGCTCAGGCCTGAGCCTCCTCGGCATCCCTCCAGGTCTGGTGGATGGTGGCATCCTACTCGTCGATCACATCCCTGGTGGCACCCAGGGAGTTTGTCACCTGCAGTCAAGATGTCGGCCATAAGAGTCGTCGGGTGTTTGAAGTTAAGAGCAAAAACTCGCTTACCCGGACGAGGGATGAGAAGGCCTCCCTGAAGAACCTGGTCGCTCCCAGATTCCGGAGCTCCTCCTGGAACTCGGGCAGAATGACCTGGGACATTAGCCGCTCTGCTCGACGCCCATCATTCATTAAGGAGAACCTACGAGGGGTCGGTTCGACCCTGCTCCCCTCAGCGGTTTCGGCGTGCTCGGGCTCGGTACGTGGGGGGCTGTCCACCAGCATTTCTTCTGGAGGTGGGCTCACCGTCGCTAATGGCCCTACGCTGGGGCCCTGCTCTGCCTCCATCGGAGCTGGCTCAGCGGGAACTTGGGGCTCCTCTATCGCCCCCTCGACTCTCACCCCCTCCGGTGGGGTATCGGCTGTCAGATCTACCGGTGCGATCGGAGGTCCTTGGCACTCGGGAGGCGGAGAAACCCGCACCGTCGGATGCTTGGGGGCCGAGGCCTGCTGCCCCTCACTCGGCCCTGCCTGGGCCCTCATCCTCTTAGTGGCGGCCCTCTTGAGTTTTAAGGTCAGGAGCTTCATCGCTGCATGGCATCGGTTGGAGTTAGTAAAAAAAAAGGAGAGGAAGGAGGAAATTTGGTTAAGTGTGGGGACATCTGCTACCACCGCTTCGGATGGTGATGCCCGCCAGCCGAAGGTTGTCCTCCGACAAGAGCAGGTTGTACCTGGGGATGTTGGTGGTCAAGAGTCGCCCCAGTGCCTCCCTGTCCCCTGGGAGTACGGTCGAGTTTGAATTGGGCCTGAGGTCCGAGTCCCCCCACCCAGTTTTGACTTGGTCGATGTCAGCAAAAAAGAACCAGGACTTTCATCCCTTGACGGAAGAGGGGAGCAGCAGCTTGAGGACACGGCCAGGTCGGGGCTAGAACAGCCACCAACCTGCCTGTGGCCAGAGGGTGTAGAATGATCGAAAAAGGGAGATTTTGGGTGTGATGGAGTAAAGATGGCAAAGGATGACGAAGGCACAGACGGTTCAAAGGGAATTTGGAACTAATTGGGAGGGAGCCAGAGAGTAGTAGTCGAGGAGGTTGATGAAGAAGGGGTGAAAGGGCAGGTAGAGACCTAACCTAAAGGATATTTCATAGATGGCCACTCTACCAGGCTGGGAGGAGACCACCCTGTCGTCGGGGGTCGGGAGGAAGAGCCCGATATCTCGGGAGATTTGATAACTGGCCCTGATATTGGATAGGTCTTGGCCTATTACCGTAGAGGCGATCCCCGTCGGGGATTCCGCCCCCACCCTCTGTGAGGTGCGAGCGGCCACCCGGCGCCTCCGCGCCAGAGCCCTGTGGGTGACTCGCTGTGATTGGGTTGGAGTGCGGTCCTCCGGATCGGAGGACCAAGAAGGAGGAGGAGATGAAGAGGCACGAAGCCTCGAGGAAGAGATTCGATCCTCGGGGTCAGCCGCCGAGGACCAGGAAGGAGGAGAAGCTATGGAAAGGGTTTTGAAAAGGAAAGAGGGCTCGAAAGGGTTCAGGAAGCTAACCTGGTACAAAAATGGCGAGGTTGGTTCTTGGGTTGTAGGGGAGGTCAAGAGCCAGGGAAGATGATGGTGGTTGAAGCAAAGTGGCGAGATTCAGCCCTCGCCCGGGGTTTTATCAGATTTCAAATCGTCCCGCCTCATCTGGTCAGCTACGTGGATTCCTGTTATAGGCTGGGTCGCCTCGGTAGGCGCCCGGCGTGTGAAACAATCCGACTTCAGCCAATGACGGGACACCGCTAACGTTATCGTCATGATAGCGATAATGTCGGTCGCTTTTCACGGATTTTGAAAGGACAACCTCGCCTCGAGGACGATCGTTGTAGATCGGACGGAGGGCAGTGACTGCCCCTTCACATCCCCCAGGTCGCCCGTGCTAAGCTATCGTAGCACCCAGAGACACATGTCCAGGGGCGGTTGGCAGCGGATGGGGATCAGCCACTTGGAAGGTGACACCCCTTTCGCTTCGCCAGGGTAGACCCGCTTCGTCTCAGGGGCGAAGGGGCATCTGATGTGGCTGATCCAACATTGTCAAAGTAAACGGTAGGCAAACGGTGAACTGACGGGGCTCAACCTCGGCCTCATGGGATGGCCTCCACCTCGGCCTCGGCCTCGAGCTTCCGTCTCAGTTTGGCCACCAAGGCTGGCAACCCGCTGCCTCGAGCCACCTGACACGTCCATGTGGCCCACCAACTGCCTGCAACGGCCACGTGACCCACCACTCGCCTGCAATAGCGCGTGGCCATACCCCGTAATGGCACATGCCAAATGCAACCATATCCGCCTGCCACCCGCAGCGCCGCACTCGGTAGGTGGCAGGCGAGGAGGGACACCTCTGACAGGCGATTGCAACCCATCGTTGTCAGCCTTACTTTTTGTCCGTTAGTGGACAAAGGCACCTTGAAGTCAGCAATCTTCTGGAAACGGGAAAAAAGAGAGATCGTCGGACAGGTATAAAGGCCCACACATACAACGAGGGAAGGATCTTGAACTCTAGTTCTCTAGCTTTCTTCTGCTAGTTAACTCTTGTCTGTTTTCGAGTCGCTGATTTGAGCATCGGAGAGTCTCCATTGGAGCATTCGATCTCCGGAGACTTTTCTAGCAGGAGCCTGGCGAGGAAGATCTCCATTTCCCTGGCGTTCAAGGAAGATGACTTGATGTCAACACCTGGCGTTCAAGGAAGATGACTTGATGTCAACACCTGCCACATGGTGCCAGAGTTTTGCCGCCAGTAAAAATGTAGGATGCATGCATGAACTCATAACCCAAGCTGTAGATGCCTCGGGTTACATTCAACACCTATAATGATATGTTTAGAGCATGCAGGGTTATTTATGTGCACACATATGGTACTTTTAGATTGAAAAAAATATATAGACTCATTTTCAGACTCATTTTCCTCGAAAGTTTGTCGCTCTTTAAGATAATAGTCTGATTATTAGATATAAATATGTAAACTAATAATCTGATGATTAGATATAAAAATGTTTTGAATAATAAGTAATTAAAACTTTCTTTCTTCCATTAAAAAAAAACTTTATTTCCGTGAAATAAAATAGACGATCATCTAATCGCGTTGATGATTCATCTGTTAGATGTTTACATTCTGCCGCTATACTTCGTCAAATTCGATGGTTTAGTTGAACTTCCAGTTGGTGAGAGAAGACAGAGGGATTTGGCGCAGCCTCATCTCTAAGATTTAATAGTCATGGTGACAGGAGAAGTAGATATTTGAGGACTTTGGGATCTAAAAGTTTGGGGGAAAAAACAAAAGAGAGCACCTCCGGACAAGAGACTCCTGTGATTTCTTGCTTTGACCGTAAGGATGCCGTTAACAAGCAACATTGATGTGACGGAGAGAGCTTAACAACTGCCATTTAGACCTTTACGATAATTTTTGCCTGTTGTTTTACTTTATCGTTCCTTGACACGCTCGCATCCAAGTCGGGCTCAGAAGGCATCCACCTGGTGGATGGCTGATAGGATTCACGCAAGCAAGGCCTTTATCAACCTCGCAAGGACGAAAGAAGAATATAACGAAGAGAAGAGCTTGGCTCTTCCACAACCAAATACCAGTCGTTAACTGGACCGAAGTAAGACGGTCCCACCCCCCCACCCCTACAAAGTTAGGTGCCTTGCTCTCTTTAAATTAATAAAAGCATGCTTAGCTTCAATAGTTTGGTTCAATGCCCACATCAACATCCATGGGAACCCACAGTCCAACAACCTCAATTATATAGTTCCATAGCCAACAGCCAATATTCTCTTTAAATGAATTGTTCATTCACACCATCTCTCATGTTACAAAAAGTAAGCTTCACCACCATTCAAAGAAAACTAATTGGGCTCTGGTGGTTTATGGTGCAACAACCATTTAAACTCCCCACAATGGGGATCAGTCCTAAAAATATAACTACGATCTCTCATCGAACATAACCTCCCGGCCTCACCAAAAGCAATACTGTATTCACTCTTGCTCTTGCTACTAGTGCCCAATAACCAACCCTGAGAATACAAAGGAACTGCTTATTTGATTTATCCTTGTTTGTGCCTTCAGAATCTGAGAATCTCACTGCTTCAAGATGATCCGAATAGGGTTCCCCAAAATAATCAATCTGTTCTGCAAGGGGGCGTGTTAAGGCTTGTCCACCATATCATTACTATCTGCTATCCGTCCTGAACCACGGGTCATCTTTCCAAATGATCCCATGGCAGAAGATATGCCTTTGAAGCTGCTGCTTCCCTCACTGAAGTTCCGAGACCTCCTCGACCGCCCTAGCTTCGAGTTGCCCTTGTCTCCCTCATCCTTGGTCTTGGTCTTTGCCACCACCAGATGGGCTATGTTGCTGCGGCAGAAGGGGCAAGCTGGAACAGGTGGCCGTAAGGTTGTGGGATTAGGCTTCTTGTGACAGCATAGAGCCAATGTGCAGTGTGCGCACATCTGGTGCCCACAGTCTTGGACCTCGATGGTGCATGCTTGGTCGAAGCAAATGCAGCAGAGCTCACTATCACTTGCCTGGAGGAAATTTTCACCAGATGAATCAAATACTTGCTTCAATGGAAAAAGTATCGAGCGATGCACTGATACACTATCAGGAGCAAAATCAGGCAAATGTATGTACTTGATTTCTCTATCAAAGTCAGGATGCATACAAACAAGCATCATACTTTATCAATTACCATTAAAAAAGATATTGACATCAGGGCTGCAAAATGGATCTTGTGCATTGAATGAATCAAGCAGTTAATTATGTAAAAAAAATAGCATTATATATATGGTGAAGCAGTCATCATATAGTTGATTATGGGTTGGGTGAGCAGAAGCATCATACTACCACCCTTAGCCTGATCTGAATCACCTCTGGATATGGTGGCCCAAGTGGAACACTTATTCTTTTCATTCGAAAGTGAAAATAGAGCAGCTTGCCGAAAGCCAGCACTGTGCAGATGTCATGCACCACAACCACCATAGGGTAGCAGCAGCATAATTTTGTCAAGACAAACCTAGATTTTCTTGCATATCAGAAACAATGAAAAGCACAGATCGTTCAGATTCATGCATATAAGGATGATAAGTTTGCGAGGATCTGAAGCGACATAGGTGTCATCATCACCTCCAACATAACACAACCACCACTACAATTGACTTGAAAATTCCATCAACCAACATGCATTACTATTGCATCATAGTATGGCAACTACTGATCTATTGAGAAATGAATAGGGTGATCATTCGATTCAAACCGAAACTAAAAGCAAGGATAATAGGCTACCTCAGAGATATCATCATCAATTCCATCATCTGAACGTGCAAGGGATGGCAAGGAATATACTGTTCCCTTCAAGATCTTCTTCTCCCTTGCCCTGTTAGCTTCCATCAGTGCTGACTCTAATAGAGCCTTTGCATCTCGATCCAGCTCACTGATGAACTTTAATGATGAAGGCCAAACCAGAGGCTCTGTAGATCTTGGATCTAGTAAGGCTGCACATGCTCCATGTTTTCGTTTCACAGCAACAGCATATGGTATTCTCCTGCAGATGCCAACCAGTGAATTTATAAAAAATAAAACAAAGAAAGAAAACTTCCTCACCATATCAGCAATTATACCATATCTAGTAAAAGAACTCTCCAAATTCAAAAGCCATGGTTAGAGCAATCATGTCAAACGAATGAGTTAGTGATGCAAGCAAGATATAGGACTGAGATTACTGAAATTCATAGAAAATAATTTTTCTTTAAAAAAAAGGGTTTGATAAGACTGATAATTGTAGTAGCATGAGAAAAGGTGAAAAGAACATCTATACTGATAGTTTATGGCTTTTTAACATCACAAAACAGCAACGAATTCAGTAAAATTTAAAGGTTAGAAAAAATCCAGTGCACTCTAAAACAGCAGAGAGATGTTAATATAGAGTCTGGGAACATTGCCAGCTCTCAAGATCCTAGAGAAATCCAGATCAGTAGAATGGATCCATGAAGAATAGGTAAAATAAGACAGCCTAATTAAAACTCCTCACGCAGAAATCTTGAAATGAAGAGGCCATTTGAGACTTTGAAGATAATTTTAAGATGACTTGTTCATACTTTATTGAAACACCAAGCTAGCACCATAAGACATCAAGCTTAAAGAATATCAATTTGAGTGGCATAAATGGTGTGTTGAAAGAATCTTTACCCGGATGCATCCTCTTGAAGCCGATCGGCTCCCCATGCAAGCAATTCCCGGACGCAATCCAAGCATCCCCCGCGGGCCGCCAAGTGTAGAGAAGTACTTCCTGGGCAACTGCAATTCGAGACCTACTAAGTTGCAGCTACTCTCACAACCAACACCCCCGCCAAACCCCAGACAATGAAACAAATACAAGCAAAGAGGGGCAAGGGTGAAGCTGCGAAGTTACCTATATCCACCAGTCGAAGTAGAAACAAGAGCCCTGTTGTCTAAAAGAATATGGACGCAATTAGACCGTCTCTGCCTCGCCGCCAGATGCAAAGGCGTTGCTCCGTGGCCATCTCTGATATTGACAAATCGAGCAAATCCCCTGAAAGCATGAAGAGAAAACTATTAGAAGAATCCGAAAAGCTCGAGATCTTGGTCTATGATGGCCACCAAACAACCGTCAACGGAAGATCTATAAAGAAACCTACCAAGAATCAGCTACAGAAGTGGACTGAGCTGCCGACAGAATCGCTTGCAAGCAATCCGAATGGCCGTAATACGCAGCATAATGCAAGCAAGTTCTTCCATGCAACGAGTCAAACATCAAGATCTAACACAGTTGAAAGTAAATCTAGATTAATACTCCCATCAAAGCTCCAGACTTCAGTGTACAAAACCAATAAACGTTGGGAAAGTAGGGAACGAGGCAGGAATTTGGCATACATTTGCCCCAGCTTGGAGAAGCTTTTGCACGCAGGCGATCTTCCCGTGCATCGCAGCCAGCATCAGGGGAGTCTTTTGCCACCAAATCGAAGAAAAACCAAGCAAAGGTCACGCCTTTATGCATTAAGATCACCAGCGGAAACAGATAAAACCGAAAAAAAAAAAAAAATGAATTTTTACGATCTCCTCACCTGTTTATTCCGGTTTAGGACATCACGGCTCACGGATCGACCAAGCAACATACAGAGTACCTGAAAGCACCCAAAATCCAGCGATCAAAACTGGAAAATCACCAAAATTCCACCAAAAAGGGCCACAGCAAGATAAAGGAAGCAAGAAAGAGACCCCGACGCGGCCATTGGCGGCGGCGATGTGGAGGGCGGAGACGCGATCGTAGATGGTGGACTGGTAGAGGAGGGCGGGTTCCCGTCGGATGGCAGACTCCACCGCCTCCAAGTCGCCGGCTTGGACGGCGCTGAAGAACTCGTGCTCCTGGCTCGATCTGGCGCAGCTGAGCTCCTGACCCATCTCTCCCCCACCTCACCGGCTCCGACAACCCGACCTCCCTAACGGCGCGCTCCGGCCTGATCTTTGCGCCGCCCGTGGAGGGAGGAGGGCGAGCGTTTTAATAGGGAGGGAGGTGGGGGTTTTCTGATAGGCAGCAAGGAGTCGAGCATTCCTTTCTTGCCTGCTAGCCTTGCTATCGGTTTTCTTTTTCCTCCCCTTTTGTGTCAAAAATCATATTTAAAAAAAAAAACAAACAGATATAAGCTTGTTCGATGATTAATTTTCATTCATTGGGACAGATTATAGATCGTTTTAATTACGCATCAATAGTAGCAATTAATATCAGAATAAGTAAGGCGTTACAAATGAAAATAAATAAATAAAGTTCACTGCAACCTGCCGAGTTCTGTGTGTAGGTATTTTTTAATAGAAATATTTATTGACACAGACACTGCAACCTTCAGAATAATAATTTTTTGAAAAAAAACTTGTATAGCAAATCAGCATCATTATCATTTGATAACTAAATATCTCTTATAATTATATTTTTGAAACTATAACAACACTTGGTGGCAAGGAGAGGTGATCCCTAGAACCAGTATTCTCGCTGCAGGTGATTTGTATGGAGATCGGGCGAGTCGGAGGCAGCCGGCATCATAAGATATTTCAGTAGAGACTGGATCGCTTCCACGTGGAGGCGAGAGCATTTGGAAGTTTCCGATCTCTAAAGTCCAAGTCTAAATCCCGAATTTCCACGCGGTCCCGTTCGATTTCTGGGGACCTTTTATTAAACCGCTTACTGATTTGACCATCGCCACTAAATTTAGACCAGAAGTTTTCCTTTTAAGAAAAAGCTGCCAGCTCTTAGAAGTTAGAACAAGAACTTAATTCCATAATCTATTATTATCGTACAGCGGTAATATTTTTAGAATTTTCTTTAACCTCCTTCGGTGCACAAGGATCAAATTATCCTCAATGTTTTTTTTTTTTTTTTTTTTTTTTAGTACAGACGATGATTCACACCACCCTAGGTCGAGACGGACCCGTTACATCTGAAACTAATAACTGGACATAACCAGAGGGCAGCAGTCGCCCGGTCTCATATCCACTGCTCAGAGTGAGAGGCCATCCTGGCCGCAATCCAGTCCGCAACAACATTGGCCTCACGATATACATGACGGATCTGAATGTTGGAAGCTTCCAAGATCATAGCTCGGATATCACATAAGATAGGAATAGAAGACAAACGGGATCTATACTGCTGACGAATCCATCGAATAACGATGATAGAGTCCCCTTCAATGATGAGCTTGCGGGCGCCAAGAGTCCGAATGGCGAAGGATAAACCCGCCCAAGCCGCATAGAGCTCCGTCATTGGAACCGAGGGATCAAGAAGGCTAAATCCTCCAGCCGCCAGCATCCTGCCATCAGCATCACGAATGACATAAGCAGAGCCAGCACTTCTACCCCGGACACTCCCATCGAAGTTAATTTTAACAAACCCTAGAGGAGGGGGCTCCCAAGAAATGAAAACCGTACGCCGGTTCGCTGCCGCAGCAGCAGGGGAGACCCAGTGTCCAAGGTTCGCAAAATCAAAGGACTCCTGATGGGATGAATACTCAGCAAAGAGGGAGGAAGCCGTCCTGAGGATCCTACGAGGAGAATGAACCGTATCTGAGAACACAATCTGATTCCGGGAAAGCCATATCTGATAAGCAATATAAGCCCAGAGAGATCCCCGTTGGTGAGTAGGCCCTCCTAAACCCTGCTTCAGCAATCTCAGGAAAGAAATACGGTGGGAGTCAGGACTGTGCACCCAGGGATAAGTACCAGAGAGTTGCCAAATCTGACGAGCCCTGGCACAATCGAATATAGCATGATCAATAGTTTCCTCCTCGGTTCCACACACCGGGCAAGTAGGCTGAATACTCAAACCACGATGCGAGAGAAGGAAGCAGGTAGGAAAAATACCCTGAGCAAGTTTCCAGATGAAAAGACGCACTCGAGGGTGAACGGACAGTTGCCAAATCCAATCCCAATCCCTCGAATCCTGAGGATAAGTTCTGAACATAGAGAGGAGGTCCCTCATGGGAGCACGAGACAAGCATGATCTCCTCCAGACCCTGGTATCAGTACTAGCAGATGGAGACAGAGGTATGGAAAGAATACGCCGACATAGCTCAGTCCCGCAGTAACTAGCCACCCGAGAATACGACCAGGAAGGGCAGTCGTCGGATATAAGGTCACTGACACGCATACCATGAGGAGTATCAGGGCAGATAAAAGTGGGCCACCGCGACAGAGGAAGGTCAGCAATCCATGCATCCTGAATGGCATCCACCGAAGAACCGTCCCCGATGATCCAAGAGGTACAATCCAGGATAGTCGAAGCATGACGACAGACCTCTTTCCAATAAAAAGAATGCCCCCGGGTAGCCTGAGGAATAGATGAAGAGTTCCAGCTGCCATACTTGGCACGCATAAAAGAACTCCACAGGCAATTCGGATCAAGAACGAACCGGGAGGCATGCCTAGCTGTCAGAGCCTCTCTCCTGAGAAGTAACGACTGGATACCAAGACCACCCTCAGCCAAAGGCAAGCAGACAGAGTCCCAAGCCAGAAGATGAATACCGTGGCCATCTTGACTCGAAGCCCAAAGAAAATCACGAAAATATCTCTCAATCTTCCGCAGACAAGCCAACGGAATAGCAGTGTTAGATAAAAGATAGGCAGGCATCGACGAGAGCACAGACCGGATCAGGGTAATCCGCGCCATCATAGAGAGACCAGACACCTGCCAGCCGTCCAGACGATCACGGATCCGCCTCTCCAGATAACTAAAGTCCGAACACCGAGGCCGTCTCCCAGAAATAGGAATCCCCAAATAGGACATCCGATCGGACTGAGAAGGAATGCCCATAATCTGAGATATAGCCCTCTTCACAGAACGGGACGTCCTCGGACTAAAACAAATAAGCGATTTGCTGAGATTGACACACTGCCCCGAGGCATGACAATAGGAGTGAAGGATGGAAGCAAAGGTGGAGGCATTGCTGGTAGTAGCCCTCCCCAGCAGGAGACAATCATCAGCAAAAAGTAAATGGGACAGCGAAGGGCCAAGGGGGCCAGCAGCATAAGGGTCGATGTCAGAAGTCCGCGTTGCCAAAGAAAGCTCCCGGGATAGAGCATCGGCAGAGAGAATAAACAAGAATGGAGAAAGAGGACAGCCCTGTCTTAAACCCATCGCCGAGTGGAAGAACTCCGTACAACCACCATTAATCATAAGAGAGAAAGACGGCCTTTGGACACACTCCATCACCCAGTCGACGAAAACCTCATGGAAGCCAAACTCATGAAGAGTACTGCAAAGAAAGTCCCACCTCAGTCTATCATAGGCCCTCTCCATATCAAGCTTGATAGCCATGAGGCAGTTACGTCCCGACACACGGTGAAGATCATGCATAAACTCCTGGGCCAGCAGGGCGTTATCCGTGATACTGCGACCTCTAAGAAAAGCACCCTGCTCCTGAGAGATAAGACGAGGCATAACCAAAGCCATACGAGTTACTAAAATTCGAGCACAGATTTTGTATAAAGTGGTACACAGACTAATGGGCCGGTAATGCATAGGGGAGGAAGCCTCAGGACGTTTAGGAATCAAGGTAACAAGAGTCCGCTTCCAGTCAGAAGGCATATGAGTGAGCAAAAAGACAGACTGGATAGCAGAGACCACATCCGGACCAACAATGTCCCAATAATGGCGGAAAAAACAAGGGCGGAAACCCATCAGGTCCCGGGGCCTTGTCAGGACCCAGCTCCCATAAAGCGAGGCGAATTTCCTCCATAGTAAGAGGTCTGATAAGACTGTCATTCTCCACATCGGAGACCTTATAAGAAGGCAGAACCGGAGAAACTGGGAACCCAACCCCTGACATCTCAGTCCATCTGGTCCGGAAGAAGTTAACAAACTGATCCCTGATCGCCAGCGGATCCTCGACAGAATGGCCCTCCTCATCATCAATGCATCTGATACGATTCGCCGATCGGCGCCGCAAAGTAGTCTGATGAAAGAACCTCGTATTTCGGTCACCCTCCTTAATCCACTGAATACGGGACCTTTGCCTCCAATAAGTTTCCTGCTGCAACATAAGAGAATGGTGGACAGCTAGAGTGGATCTGAGGGTCGACAGATCCGCATCAAGGAGAAATCCCTGCTGATCCTCCTTGTCTTGCAAAGAAGAGATAATAGACTCAGCATGTTCGACCTGCCTCAAATATTCCCGACCTCCCTCCTGTTCCAGCTAGAAAGTCTACGACTGACAAGAAGGAGCCATCTAGAAAGTCTGTAAGAGGCACACCCTCTAACCGGCAACCGCCAGACCTGAGAAATGATATGTCTCGCAGAAGAATAAAAGGTCCAGAACTTTTCGAACTTAAACTGTCTAGACCGCTGAAGAGGCAAATCAGTAGAAATGAGGATAGGACAATGGTCAGACCCGATCCTTGGCAAATGAGTAACAGTAGCAGAAGGAAAGAGTTGAAGCCAGCTGGCAGAAACCAAAGCCCTATCCAGTCTCTCCCAGACTCTAGCAGACCCCTGACGATTATTGCACCAGGTGAACCGGGGTCCAGTAAAACCCAAATCCAAAAGATCTGCAGAGGCAATAAAGTTCCTGAATTCAACAATGCCCGGGGAAGCAACAAATTGTCTACCTCCACGCTTCTCAGAGGCCCCCACAATACAGTTAAAATCGCCAGCAATGAGGGAGGGAAAACCCGGCCAAGAAGCAGTTGGATCTCATCCCAAAGCACTCGGCGCATCCTAAACTCAGTACTGGCATAAATTCCCGAAAGCAGCCAAGGTGCTGAGGACCCTTCGGAAACAACTAAAGCAACCTGCTGGCCACAATCATGAAAGGCATCCACACGGACTCTATCCGATCTCCAAAGAACCAAAATGCCTCCAGAAAGACCAACAGAATTTATAGCATAAGAATTCCATAATCTAGAAATCTGCCTCCGAAGGCGATACAAACTATCCCCCGAAAGACGAGTTTCCGTCAAAATACAGATGTCAAGGTTATGAAGCTGCTGAAGCCTTCCAAAAGAAGAACGAAAGGAGGGTTTCAGGGCCCCACGAACATTCCAAATAAGAATCTTCATTTAAGAAATTGAGGAAGAGGGACCCCCAACAGTGTCCCCCATAACCTTCTCGCCAAGGAGATCATTAAGCAGCATGGGACCCTCAGGTCCGTGGCCAGCACAGTCATCCACCCTGGACGAATCCATGATCTCAAGAGGACGATCCTTCTGGATGGCTGCCTTAAGAATGGCCACAGCCTCGTCATGGTCAGTGACAGTCGAGTGAGACGGCTAGACTGACACTTCCGCAGACTGAAGGGCCAGGTTATCTTTACGACGTGACTTTTGCTTCCTCGACCCCACCGGACAAGGCATACCCCTAGGGGAGTCAAGCGAAGCCGAGAAAGCAAAGGATCCATTTCCAATGTCCTTAACCTTGAGGTTAGCTTTTCCTTTTCCTTTGGATGCCTTGGACAAAACCCGCTACGACACAGGCTCAACAGGCCGAGCCCGTTTCGACAGCCCAGAAAGGCAACCTTCAGTAGAATGAATCTGGCCCCCCAACTTAAAAGGACTGGAGCTTAAGACTCCATAATTCCCTGAGAGCACTGGGACTGAGATTAAACATTCAGACTTACCATTCACTACTGTTCCTTTGTCTACTGTTCCATTGACTCCAACCGGCACACTGAGGATTGACCGGCACGCAGGATCTTCAGAGTGGATAGGAGGAGGCTGTGAAAGAAAACGACTCTCTGGGTTATCAACCCTACCGTCCTCATCAACAGAAGTCTCTCCCACAGCCGACGGCACAGAAGGGGGGATCCGACACTGTTGCATTCCATGCAGAGGAGAAGGAGCATGGGAAATAGACGAAGGATCCACAGCAACGGCAGGCACGACATGCAAACCATTCCTAATGTTCCTTCGTGCAAATTTCTTAGGTGTTTTCCATTCATTCGATAAGGCGGAGGTGGGGGAGGAAGACGTACCCGGAACAGAGGATCTCTGAGACACCGGTTGCTGCAGCACAGGAGCCTTCCTTCGTCTCACCGCTGTCATCCAAGGGCCGAACCGAGGCTTCAAGGATGAAGATGAGGGATCAGGCGAAGCTCCACAGGACCCAGAGAGATGCAAGGATCCACAGAAGGCACAGATTCCATCTATATTCTTAAAAGAAAATTGTTGCCAAAATGGAATGCCAGAACCTAGAATCCGAGCACCTGGGCGCAGAGGCTTACCCAGGTCGACTGAGATGTTTGATCCAGTGAACAGCAGCAATAGTGTAGTCCTATGTTTATGCGCTAACATGGGTGCATGTGGTGGATGGGAGTGGATCAATTTGAAAATTAATTTCAATTAATATCTTCAAATTAAAAAAATATTATTTTAGTAAATCAATATAAATCATAAAACCT
Organism: Calamus simplicifolius; assembly: GCA_900491605.1. Classification (NCBI taxonomy): domain Eukaryota; kingdom Viridiplantae; phylum Streptophyta; class Magnoliopsida; order Arecales; family Arecaceae; genus Calamus; species Calamus simplicifolius. Next base: position 686,516 of record UESW01003935.1, on the reverse strand, counting down.
TTAATTCAGTTTATTAAATTGTATATATCTGCTTTGGATATGCATGACATTTTATAGTAAGTTTTTAAAGTCATATAATAGCCTAATTATTCATAATAAAAAATATTATAATTTTTATTCATATATATATATATATATATATATATTAAATCAAAATAAAATTAATTTTTTCAATCTTAAAATTTTTTAAATCAAGACTAAATTTGAAAAAAAAAAATAAATCAGCTTAAAATCTTGGTTTGAATTGGTTTTGCAATTTAGCCATTCTTTTTTGCACGTTTCCATGTGTTATTAAGTGTTAATAATTTTTAATATATATATGGCGCTGCCAAAGTGGACCAAAGTTGGCAGGGGTGTAACTGGAACGATAATTGGCGCTTAAATGGCACCGTCGGTTGGCGTGGAGCTAAAAGGAATCGGTCCTCAAAGAGAAAAGGTTACACGCTTCTTAATTGTTATTTAATCTGTGCCCTAACTTGCTTTATTGGCCATTTAACAAGGCAAATTAAAAGCCAAAAGTAGGGTGCAACTTGGATCGGATTCAAGATGAATCCGGCCCACTAAATTTAATTTACTTTAAACTCATGTTTGCCCAATCCAAACCTGAAAGACCCAGATTTAACCCAGTCCGATTTACAATCCGGATTAGGATTGACCGCAATCCGAACCCAAGATAATTCGAACCTGAGGGTTACCCAAACGGGGATAGCTTATCGGTACCAGATTTTTGGAAGTATTGAAGGCGCAAATCGGATCGAACGAGATGGCCAACTTGAGAGCAAGAAGGATAAGACCGTTGATCGAAAGCGAGAAAAAAGGATAAACATAAAGATGACTATCCGCATATTTCGTTTCACTTTCCGCCTCATTCTCTTCTTTGTTTATGGCATCTTCTCCTCTTCTTTGTTTAAGGTAAGATTTTTTTTTAATACAATGTTAAAGCCTCGAGTCCAACTTATGCGTTCGGTAAGAAATTTTATTTTTTCATCTTTATAATCCATAATTTAATGTTTATTTACTTTGAAATTTTTTTTCTTTATCAACCTGAATTCCAATACGAAATTTAATCCGAATCCAATTTTTAAAAATAAAGTTAGAATTAAAATTTTACAAATAGAATTAAAGTTAAAACTAGAATTAATATTTTATAAATAAAATTAAAATTAAAATTTAAAAAAATTTAAATTTTATGAGTCCGAATTGCACCCCTGACCAAAAGGCTATCATTTTAAGTGGCGGCTTATTCAGGGCACCGTCGTAGCAAGCGCGTTCTGAGGCACGTTGTAATTTTTTTTTTTTTAAAAAAGTAAAGTAAAGTCGCTGATGTATGACGATGGTGAAAATTAAGTTTTAGTTTGTGAAAAGAAGACCTACCATCGAGCATCTTACTGATTTTAATTAGGATAAATTCATATTTAATGTATAATTTTCGTGACTCAAAAGAATTAAAAAAAGGGTAATTTTTTATATTTATGTCATTTCATTTTTCCACATTAATGAGATAAAAATTTGTTTTTACAACCTTTTTTTTGTTAAAAAATAAAAACAACTGCTAAGGAACATGCTTATGAATTAAGTATGGGAAGCAACTTTTTTTCAAAAAAAAAATAATATGTAAACGCTGATGCTAGCTTCTTATTATTTTGGATTTAATCATATTTTTTTTAAAAAAATAGATAATATAATTTTTAATAGTTTAATAGTTATAACCAAGATGAATCACTATAAGAAAATTAAAATATAGCGACGCCAAAATGCATCGCTAATACGTCGCTAAACAAGCTATAGCGACGCATTAGCGACGCAATAAAGGTGTCGCTAAAATGTTCGTCGCAATTTTAATTTATCGTAATTTCGTCTCTAAACATCGACTCTCTACGACGCCCTAAATGCGTCGCAATATATTATGATGCCCCTAAATGTGTCGCAATATTGCGACGCAGCCTAAATACATCGCTACTTTAAAAATAAATTTTTTAAAAATATTTGCGACAAAAAATCTCGTCGCAATTGCATCGCTAATTAATTAATTTATTTTTAAAAAAATTAAAATAAATATTTTTTAATATTTTTTAAATTAATTACGATGAAAAATAGCATCGCTAATTAATTTATTTATTTTTAAAAAAATAAAATAAATTTATTTTTAATTTTTTAAAAATAATTGTGATGCCTCTAAATGCGTCGCAATATTGCGACACATACTAATACTTCACTATTTTAAAAATAATTTTTTAAAAAATATTTACGACGAAAAATCTTATCGCAATTACGTCACTAATTAATTAATTTATTTTTTAAAAAAATTAAAATAAAATAATTTTTTTAAATTAATTACGATGAAAAATAGCATCGCTAATTAATTTATTTATTTAAAAAAATAAAGTAAATTAATTTTTAATTTTTAAAGTAAATTAATTTATTTATTTAAAAAAATAATATAAATTAAACTTCCTAATACAATGTAATTGCTAATATAATTGACCAAAACAATCATTACAAAATTTTCAAAAATAGGTAAAAATTTATTTTATTAATTATTTAAAATTTTATATACAAAAAAGAAAAAAAATACATCAAGTAGTAAAAAAATACATCATGAATCTGCAGGCGGCTGTGGAGGCTGCGGAGGCTAGAATGGACCCTGCGACATGAGACAAACTAAATCGACGCATCTGCTCTCTCATCTCTGCAAGCTCCTCCCGAACCTCCTAGTGAACTTCCTCCTTGATAGATCTCTGGATGTTATTTATCTGCTCGGGAGGAATATCGCCAGAACCATGCGAACTGGAGCCCTGATGGGGAAAATATCTGGAAGCTTGGTGCCCAAACTATAGACCCTACGGTCTCGCGGCTGGGTACCAACAGCCTCCAAAAATACACGTCGACTCTCCTCTGGTGAGAGTTCGACGGGCGGCCCTCCATCAGTGGAGTCGACCTGCGAAGCCTGAGACTGAAGCTCCTCAACTTGTGCCTTTGAATTATAAAATCAATGATAAATGAATCAATATATAAAGCTGAATAAAATTTTAAAAATTAAAAAAATAAAACATAAAGCTAATTTCTTACCCAACCTCCCGTGATCGTGTATCGACCCAGGAACCGTCCTTCCTGGTGTGTGTCGCCCTGAATAGACGAAACTCACCAGGATCTCTGCCCTCTTGCTTGGACTACAAAAGAAGAAGAAAGAATATAAATGCAAGTATTTGTAAATGACTAAATTAGTATTTAAATTATTTATATTTTCTTACCATATGATGCCTGTGCTCCTGAATAGAAATGGAACCTGCAGTGTGACAGGAGAGGCCGTGCCACGACTGCCCTTCTCAGATCGGTGGTTTGTGCTGGCTGATGCGGACCTCCTAATCCATGCCTCGGACTGCCATGCATGCTGCCAGCTGGCCCAAATACCCTCTGGCACATGCCTTTGACGGTCATCCGAACTCCTCCAACGATAAAGCATGTCGGAGTATCAGCGTGCCGCAAGAGCATTCCATGCTGCCCTAATGGCATTATAGATGCAGGGTCCCACGTAAACTTTTTCTGCATTGAAATAAATAGTTAGTTTCAGAATATATTAAGATTAGAAAATTTTATATCAGTTATAAAATGTATTTAAAAAGTTTACCTGAAACTCTGAAAAATAAAACTCCCTCGTGGCCGAAGATACATGGTACCAATCGTAGCCACTGGGATCAGTACGGCTCTGAAATATAGAGCTGATCCGGCTTGATACAATATGCTGCTCAATAAAGCTGTTAAAAAAACTAATTAAAATAAGTAATTAACTTAAAAACATAAACATATAGTTACAATTAGTATATACTTACAGCCCATCGGCATCCAATCGAAGTACGGTGCGACCGACCAAAGAAGAACTCTCATAGGTATGTGCCGATCGAGTAAAGAAAAATACAGGATGAGCATCGACGCCTGGAGAGGCGGAAGTCCATGCATCAGGGCTGGTAGTGGGATGTGACGCAGTAGGACTATGTCTGTCAGGGGTAGATCTACCTCGGTCCATCATACTGTAAATACTAAAGATTAATGCAATGCAATATAATTATGAATAATTAATAAATATACAAAAATTTAACACTTATAAAAATAAATCTAAATTGAATGAACCTATATTTTTAATCAGTGTCATTTGTTTCGTGAAATGTTGGTTCAACGTCTGATGACGTATCGATGTCGTATCGGACTGTGAAATTTCGGCAGCAATTCCCCATATGTTCTCCTAAATGTGTGGCTTATATGCCACACTAGGAGAACGTATGAGGATATACAAACTGCAAGCTCAACTAACGATGACGAATAGCAGACAAACATATCGCAAAAAATAATCTCAAACTGTCCACTAGGACAATTTGAGAATTTGCAAGACTAAGTCTTACAAAGTCTCAAATGGATCTAAAGGTTATAGTGCTGTGAGAAATAATATGAAAAATCAAAGACAAGAAATAAGCCTATGGGTTGCATTAGGTTCAAAAATTGGATAAAATTAAAATTTTACATCAGGTTTGGACCTTATATTTTACAATAAGACCAAACTTGACATAGTATGTATGTCATATGGATTTACTTTAGATAAGTAAAAATGGATTCAACCTGGCCTAAACTAAATCCGATTCAATCTAATAACTCAAATCACATAAAAGCTATACTCTTATCTCAAATTCTTTTTATTCAGTACTTGAATCTGAGTTCACTATATCAAATTTAATATTCCTGCATCAAATTTAGTTCTAAATGAGCTATATCATTTTTCCTTCATGATATCGAATTTATTTTGATTGGTTGATTTAGAATTTGAGGAAATATATCAAATTATGGTTTGCTATATCAAATTTCTTTCAATTAAAGAACATGAATATTTTAAATTTTTTCTAATTTGCTAAGAAAATGATTGTGACAATATTTAAAAATTTAATCATCTAAACTATCAAAACCATATAAATTGCATGATAAGCATTCTAATAATAATATATCATGAACAATATTTCAAGAAATAAACAGATTCAATAACACAAGACATTTATAAATCTAAATATTTAAAATTTAAATATCAAATATTATGCAAATTTCAAATTATGCATTACAAGATTATAGACTACATGCAAATTTCTCTAACATTTCATGTAAAATTGAGTTCATAAACATAAATAAATTAAACAAAAAAAATTTCATAATGAATGAAAAAAAACACCACCCCCTGAGACGATGGCCGCGGCCGTGGCCTGAGACGACGGCCGCAGCCGCAGCCGTGGCCGGAAACGGCAGGGGTAGGGGAAAAACCCCACCCCCCCTTTTTATTTAAAAAAAAATAGTAGCCTGGCCACCACTGCCTGTCATAGCCGCGGCCGTGGCCTCAGGGGTGTGGGAAAAACCACACCCCTTTTTTTTTAAAAAAAACGATGGCCTAGCCACTGTGGCCAGGCCACCGCCAGCCATGGTCGCGGCCGTGGCCTCAGGGGTGGGGGAAAAACCCCACCCCCTTTTTTTAAAAAAAACGGTGACCTGGCCACGGTGGCCAGGTCACCGCCGGCCACGGCCGTGGCCATGGCTTGAGACGACGGCCACAGCCGGTGTCGGAAACGGGAGGGGTAGGGAGGGGAGGGGGGGGGAGGGGGGCCTCACCTCAAGCCGGGGGGGCGCCGCCACTGGGGGTTTCCTTGCGCCGGGGGAGGGGACGGGGCGAGCCGGGGGAGGGGGCGGGGCAAGCCGGAGGAGGGGACGCCGGAGGAGGAGGCGGGAGCTAGGTTTAGGGCGAGAAGAAGAAGAAGAAGAAGAGGCCGGGGGGGAGGGGACTGCACGAGGCAGTTTATATATTAGGGATTAGCGACGTAATATTGCGTCGCTAATCCGTCGCTAATTTGGCCAGCGGAAATTTTTTTATTTTCTGAGAAAATTAACGACGCAAATAATTGCATCGCTAACGCGTCGCTAGTTTGACGGCAAGTTTCTGCTGAATTTTTATTTTATAATTATAAAATAAAATTAATTTTTTTTAAAAAAATTACGACGCACTGAGTTGTGTCGCAATATTTTTATTTTAAATTATATTTTAATAAAATTATTTTTTTTAAAAAAAAATTTGCGACGCACTGAATTGCATCGCAATATTTTTATTTTATAATTATATTTTATAAAATTTATTTTTTAAAAAAAAATTGTGATGGATCGAAGCCATGATCTCGATCGACGATGATTGATCTCGGACCGTTGCGATCCATCCGATCGGCGATGATCCAACGGTTGCGATCGATCCAAGCCATGATTCCGATCGGCGATGATCGATCTCCGACCGTTGCGATCCATCCAATCGGCAACGATCCAATGGTTGCTATTGATTCAAGCCATGATCCCGATCAGCGATGATCAATCTTGGACCGTTGCGATCGATTCAAGCCATGATCCCGATCGGCGATAATCAATCTCGGACTGTTGCGATCGATTCAAGCCATGATCCCGATCGGTGATGATCAATCTCGGACCATTGCGATCAATTCGATCAGCAATGATCCGATAGTTGCGATCGATCCAAGCCATGATCTCGATCAGCGATGATCGATCTCGGACCATTGCGATCAATCCGATCAGCGACGATCCGACGGTTGCGATCAATCCAAGCCATGATTCGGATCGGCGATGATCGTTCTTAGACCGTTGCGATCAACCCGATTGGTGACGATCCGATGGTTGCGATCGATTGAAGCCATGATCCCAATCAGCGATGATCGATCTTGGACTGTTGCGATCAACCCGATCGATGATGATCCAATGGTTGCGATCGATCCAAGCCATAATCACGATTGGCGATGATCGATCTCGGACCGTTGCGATCAATCTGATCGGTGAAGATCTCGGACCGTTGCAATCGATCGAAGCCATGATCTCGATCGGCGATGATCGATCTCGGACCATTGTGATCAATCCGATTGGCGATGATCGATCTCGGACCATTGCGATCAATCCGATCGACGACGATCCGACGGTTGCGATCGATCCAAGCCATTATCCCGATCGGCGATGATCGATCTCGGACCATTGCGATCAACCCTATTAGCGATGATCCGATGATTGTGATCAATTGAAGCCATGATCCCGATCGGCAATGATCGATCTCGGACTGTTGCGATCAACCCGATCGGCGATGATCAATCTCAGACCGTTGCGATCAATCTGATCAACGACGATCCGATGGTTGCGATCGATGCAAGCCATGATCCTGATCAGCGATCGATCTCAGACCGTTGCGATCAACCCGATCGGTGATGATCCGACGATTGCGATCGATCGAAGCCATGATCCTGATTGGCGATGATCGATCTCGGACCGTTGCGATCAACCCGATCGGCGATGATCCGATGATTGCCATCAATCCAAGCCATAATTACGATCGGCGATGATCGATCTCAGACTGTTGCGATCAATCCGATCGGCGGCGATCCAACGGTTGCGATCGATCGAAGTCATGATCCCAATCGGCGATGATCAATCTCGGATCGTTGCGATCAATCCGATCGGTGATGATCCGACAATTGCGATCGATCCAAGACACGAACCCGATCGGTGATGATCGATCTCGGACCATTGCGATCAATCCGATCGGTTACGATCCGACGGTTGTGATCGATCCAAGCCATGATCCCGATCGACGATGATCGATCTCGGACCGTTGCGATCAATCCGATCAGCGACGATCCGACGGTTGCGATCGATCCAAGCCATGATCCCGATCGGCGATGATCGATCTCGGACCGTTGCGATGAATCCGATCGACGACGATCCGACGGTTGCGATTGATTCAAGCCATGATCCCGATCAGCGATGATCGATCTCGGACTGTTACGATCAACCCAATAGGCGATGATCGATCTCGGACCATTGCGATCAATCCGATCGGCGACGATCCGACGGTTGTAATCGATCCAAGCCATGATCCCGATCGGCGATGATCGATCTCGAACCGTTGCAATCAACCTGATCGGTGATGATTGATCTTGGACCGTTGCGATCAATCCGATCGGCGATGATCCGACGGTTGCGATCAATCCAAGCCATGATCCCGATCGACGATGATCGATCTCGGATCGTTGCGATCAACCTGATTGGCGACGATCGGATAATTGCGATCGATCGAAGCCATGATCCCGATCGGCGATGATCGATCTTGGCCCGTTGCGATCAACCCGATCGGCGACGATCCGATGGTTGCGATCGATCCAAGCCATGATCCGATCGGCGATGATCGATCTTGGACCATTGTGATCAATCCGATCGACGACGATCGGATGGTTGCGATCGATCGAAGCCATGATCCGATCGGTGATGATCGATCTTGGACCGTTGCGATAAATCCAATCGGCGACGATCTGACGGTTGCGATCGATCAAAGCCATTATCTCGATCGGCGATGATCGATCTCGGACCGTTGTGATCAATCCGATCGGCGACGAACCGACGGTTGCGATCGATCCAAGCCATGATCCCAATCGGCGATGATCGATCTCGGACCGTTGCGATCAACCCGATCGGCGATGATCAATCTCAGACCGTTGCGATCAATCCGATCGGGGACAATCCAACGGTTGCAATCAATCCAAGCCATGATTCCGATCGGCGTTGATCAATCTTGGACCGTTGCGATCAATCCGATCGGCGACGATCGGATGGTTGCGATCGATCGAAGCCATGATCCCGATCGGCGATGATCGATCTTGGATCGTTGCAATAAATTCGATCGGTGACGATCCGACGGTTTCGATCGATCAAAGCCATGATCCCGATCGGCGATGATGGATCTTGGACCGTTGCGATCAATCCGATCGGCGACGATCTGACGGTTGCGATCGATCCAAGCCATGATCCCGATTGGCGATGATCGATCTTGGACCGTTGCGATCAACCCGATCGACGATGATCAATCTCGGACCGTTGCGATCTATCCGATCAGGGATGATCCGACGGTTGTGATCGATCCAAGCCATGATCCCGATCGGCGATGATCGATCTTGGACCGTTGTGATCAACCTGATCGGCGATGATCGATCTCGGAACGTTGTGATCAATCCGATCGATGACGATCCGACGGTTGCAATCGATCCAAGCCATGATCCCGATCGATGATTATCGATCTCGGACCGTTGCGATCAACCTGATCGGTGACGATCCGATGGTTGTGATCGATCGAAGCCTTGATCTTGATCAGTAATGATCGATCTCGGACCGTTGCGATCATCTCGATCGGCAACGATCCGATGGTTGCGATCGATCGAAGCCATGATCCCGATCGGCGATGATCGATCTCGGACCGTTGCGATCAATCCGATCGGCGACGATCCGACGGTTGCAATCGATCCAAGCCATGATCCTGATAGGCGATGATCGATCCGACGCATGTACCAAAATTAATTTTTTTTAAAATAATTATATTTATAATTTTTTATCTTTTAATTTATTTTATAAAATTTAATTTTTTTAAAAAAAATTGCGACGCATTATTTGCGTCGCTAAATTAAAATTATTTTTTTTAATTTTCTAATTTATTGCGTTGCTAATGCATCTCTATTTAACATAATTAATTTTTTTTAAAATATTGCGATGCACTGAATTGCATCGTAATATTTTTATTTCATAATTATTTTATAAAAATTATTTTTTCTTCAAAAACTTGTGACACAACTTGTGGCGTCACAATGGTTTTTTTAAATTTTTTTATAAAATTTATTTTTTTAAAAAAATTATGATGCAATACTTGCGTCGCTAAATTAAAAATTTTTTTAATTTTTTGATTTATTGCATCGCTATTGCGTCGCTATTTAACATAATTCATGTTTTTAAAACATTGCGACGCACTGAGTTGCATCGCTAATGCATCGCTATTTAACATAATTAATTTTTAAAAATATTGTGATGCACTGAATTGCGTCGTAATATTTTTATTTCATAATTATATTTTTAAAAATTAATTTTTCTTCAAAAAATTATGACGCACATTATGGCATCACAATGTTTTATTTTTAATTTTTTTATAAAATTTTTTTTTTAAAAAAATTGCGACGCAATACTTGCATCGCTAAATTAAAAATTATTTTTTAAATTTTTTGGTTTATTACATCGCTATTTAATATAATTAATTTTTTTTAAAACAATTACGATGCATTGAATTGTGTTGCAATATTTTTATTTCATAATTATATTTTATAAAAATTAATTTTTCTTAAAATAATTATGATGCACCTAGTTGCGTCGCAATGTAGCGACTTATTTTTATGCGTCGCTAAATTGCGATGCATCTAGTGGCATCGCAATTTTTATTTTTATTTTTTTATATTTTAATTATATTTTATAAAATTTAATTTTTTAAAAAAATTTGCGATGCATTACTTGCATTGCTAAATTAAAAATTAATTTTTTTAATTATCTATTTATTGCATCGCTAATTGCATCGCTTTTTTTGTTGTCGTGAAGGCGTCGCAATTTACGTCGCTATTTCAGTATTTTCTTGTAGTGAATACTAATCTAGCATCAACTCTAAAAAAGTAATAGAAGCTAAAGGAGAGGGATATTTGATCTTTCCCACCTAAAATTCTTTATTATCAAAAAGAAAATAATATTTTCCATGTCAAGCTCTTTCGGCTCTATAGATTAGCTTAAAATAATAATAAATTAGAAAGAGATGGATAAATTTTCTCTCAATAAATACAAAAAAGAGTTATATGAGAGAGGATATCCATTCCTTTCAATCTTAAATTAACAATAAAGTATCCAATTTATAAATTTATACCATTAATTATAATTATATTATTAAAAGTATAGAAATAAAGAAATTGTGTGAGCTAATGATTCTTAAATTATGCATTTGGAAGATGTAAAAATAAATTATTAAATAATATAAGGTTGTATTTTGTTACATTCTAAGTAGTAGAACCATGTAAATTATGATCAATAAAATAAACTTTTAATTAAAAAAATATTATTTTATATTTTAATAAATTAATATATTAGAAATATGATATATAATTAGACATGATTAAAATATATGCCTCTCGGTTTTATATATTTTTAATAATATATCATAATCAACTGCATAGTTTTTTGACTTCAATGTCTTGTCATTAATTTTTTAGACTGAGATGAGTGTTATCCTCTCTATAGATCTTATTATTGATTTGGAAATTAAGAGCAGGGATACCCTCCTCTCTTGTCATCCCAATTAGAAAAACCATTGTATGCAATTTATTTTTTTTTTTAAAAAATAGAAACCAAGCAGTACATTGAATGCAGTTAGATACTTAGATCAAGGCTGCTGCCTTTCAATGGGGGAGTGCCCTTTTTTTTTTTTTTTTTTTGTTGGGATGCTCACGTCATGGGAGTATCGGTTGCTCAACTTGTTCTTTATTTTTTTAAGTGCTTGTAACGTAAATAAAACTATGGTTTATTGAAGCCTCCGTAATTTAAGGCTTACTGTCTCCCAGATCGATGGTTATATTGCCGTCAATCGTATTCTTTTGCATCGAAGACGAGTGTGTCCGTGCTGCAAATTCCATGCAAGTCATAAAAACCTTGGGCATTGTGGCTGCTCCATGGCCCATGCTTGAAGTAAACCCTCCTGGGTTTTGGTGCGATATAAAATTGCACCAAGGACTGTCTACGAATTTATTATTCTTGAGGGTACGTATGCTCATCAGTCGATGCGAAGGCTCGGAGGCTGTGGCTGCCTTCTAATTTCTATCGTGCAACACATTTGAATCATGGTTCCTCTGTTTTAATTTATCAGAAATTCAAAGATTAATTAAGCAATGCAGTTCAGCTTACAAAGCATGCAGTGAGCCACCCATGGAGGTCTGGTAATTAATTCTGATAGAGACTAAAGACTGAGAAGTATCGTCCGAACCTCAGCAAATAAGGTAACTTTGTGTATTCCTATTCTTTCCTCTCTGATCACGCCAAGTTATCTTCTTCGAACGTCGGGAAAAACAGACGTCTCGCTCCTGAAAATCCTGCAAGAAAAGTCCCCGGGGACCGGTGGCACTGGTGGGTACCCTCCGACGATCAAGTTAGTGGCTTGGGTTCAGACAAGGAACCGCTCCAGCGAAGAGGAGCTGAGACGGTTAGGGTTTTTGCTAGAAGGAAGAAAGCTCAGAAAAATCAGAGTTCAGATCCCACTTACCGCGCTAGCTCCCGTCCTTATATTGGCTTGAATACCTTATCCTACAATCTGAGGAGATTGCCCTCGTACTATAGCCGTACGTGCCGGAGACATTCCCGTACCCTTTGTGGATATGATATTTTACGTGTCCAGCGGCCGCGAAGGCATGCGGTGCGCGCCGCCAGCTGATGGGACCAAGCACAGTTGCAAGCAGTAGCGTGCCGTACGCCGCAGTAAGGTATGGCTATGTACAGGGACATGCAACGCGCCAAACACCGTTATGAGGCATGGCCCTCCGTAACGGGGCTCAATCACGGAAGTGCTGAATGGTACGCTGCGGCGAGGCATGATCATGCGCTGAAAATCATGTATAAGTGCCGTGCCACCTGATATTTGCTGTTTTCCTTGGCAGTTGAGTTACGTGTTGACCGTTGATGACCCCCCGACCTCGAGGGGATACCGGGGGTGGGGGAATGACAGTGCACCCCGAGACCGGTGGGGGTCTCGGGGTTAAGAAATGATGACCTCCCCCGACCCCGAGGGGGTGCCGGGGGTGGGGGAATGATGGTGCACCCGAGACCGGTGGGGGTCGGGGTTAAGAAATGATGACCTCCCCCGACCCCGAGGGGGTGCCGGGGTGGAGGAATGACGGTGCACCCCGAGACCGGTGGGGGTCTCGGGGTTAAGAAATGATGACCTCCCCCGACCCCGAGGGGGTGCCGGGGGTGGGGGAATGATGGTGCACCCGAGACCGGTGGGGGTCTCGGGGTTAAGAAATGATGACCTCCCCCGACCCCGAGGGGGTGCCGGGGTGGAGGAATGACGGTACACCCCGAGACCGGTGGGGGTCTCGGGGTTAAGAAATGATGACCTCCCCCGACCCCGAGGGGGTGCCGGGGGTGGGGGAATGATGGTGCACCCGAGACCGGTGGGGGTCTTGGGGTTAAGAAATGATGACCTCCCCCGACCCCGAGGGGGTGCCGGGGTGGAGGGAATGATGGTGAACCCGAGACCGGTGGGGGTCTCGGGGTTAAGAAATGATGACCTCCCCCGACCCCGAGGGGGTGCCGAGGTGGAGGAAATGATGGTGAACCCGAGACCGGTGGGGGTCTCGGGGTTAAGAAATGATGACCTCCCCCGACCCCGAGGGGGTGCCGGGGTGGAGGAATGACGGTGCACCCCGAGACCGGTGGGGGTCTCGGGGTTAAGAAATGATGACCTCCCCTGACCCCAAGGGGGTGCCGGGGGTGGGGGAATGATGGTGCACCCCGAGACCGGTGGGGGTCTTGGGGTTAAGAAATGATGACCTCCCCCGACCCCGAGGGGGTGCCGGGGGTGGGGGAATGATGGTGAACCCCGAGGCCGGTGGGGGCCCCGGGGTTAAGAAATGATGGCCCCCCCCCCGACCCCGAGGGGGTCCCGGGGGTGGGGAAATGACTGTGAACCCCGTTACCTTCTGACGACTCTGGGATCAGTCATATCAGATGCCCCCTCGCCCCTGGGGTGAAGCGGGTCCCACCGCTGAGGCTCAAGGGGCGTTCTCCACGTGGCTGATCCCCAGCCTTGTCTTTTATGCGGACGGTACGGGGATGTAAGGAGGCGGCCTTCCGTACACTGCGCCAGCCATGATCGCCCTCGAGAATGAGGACGGGCTCTTCGGAGTCCGCGCGAAAAGGCGCATCATCATTTCTTCTCATTACGGCGACGTCAGCGGGGTCCCACCATTGGCCGGGGGCGTGCCGCACCACGCGCCGGGGCGCTCCTCGAGGCGAACCGGCGTATGGCAAGAAGCCGCGTGGCCGACGAGACATGGCGGGACATTTTGAAAACTTAATAAAGCTAGCTAAGGGGGGCGGACTGATGCCTTATCGCCATCGTCTTCTTCCCTGTCTGTTCCCGGTTTCTCCTGCGACCTGCGAGCTCACCCGATCTTCTTTTGCTTCCCAGGTTAGCTCTTTCTGCCACATCATGAGTTCACCTTCCTGGACCTCGGAGGACGGTTCTGAGGACCGTCCTCCCTCTGTGAGGCTTCAGACTCCTTCTCCTTCTCCTCCAATCGAGTGGTCCTCTGATTCAGAGGACCACGTCCCTTTGGCCCGGCGACGGGCCGCCGGTGGAGCCCCGTTGAGGGGCCACCGGCCGGGGGTCGGGACCTCCTCGAGGGCAGAGGAATCCCCAGGGGGGGTGGCCTCCTCGATGACGCGGTCGGATCTGGAAAGGATCCGGGCCCGTTATCGGATCCCTCGGGAGATCGACTTATTTCTGCCGACCCCCGACGACCGGGTCATCTCCTCCCGACCCGGTCGGTAGCCTTCTACGAGATCTGCCTGCAGGTAGGTCTCCGTCCCCCTTTCCATCCTTTTTTCGTCACTCTCCTTGACTTCTACTCTTTGACCCCTTCCCAGCTAGTCCCGAACTCCTGTCGGGTAATTAGCGCTTTTGTTATTCTCTGCCATCGCTTAGGTATTACCCCTAGGGTCAGTTTATTTCGCAATTTCTACTCCCTTCGGGCCCAAAAGGGATGGTGGCTGTTTCAGCCCCGACCCAATAGGGTCCTGAAGCTCCTCCTGCCTTCGTCAATCAAGGGGTGGAAACCCCGTTTCTTTTTTGCCAATATTGACCAAGTCCGGCCCCGGTGGGGGGACCCCGACCTCCGGGGGAACACCGTGGCTGTCCAGCCTGGGGACCGGGAGGCAATGGGGATTATTGCTGACCGCCGAGATTCCCCGGTACACCCTACTGCTAGCGGAGGACAACTTGAGTTGGCGGGCCTCATCTCCCATCGGGGTAAGTCTTTTTCCACTTAGCTAGAAATTCTGCTCTTCTTTCTTTCTTCCTTCTTTTCTCTCTTCTTTTTTTTTTTTTTTTTTTTTTTTTGTTCTGAAAACCTAACTTGCGTTATGCAGCGATGAAAGTTCCGAGGGCGAAGTTGATAAAGGCCGCCAAGAAAAGGGGCCGGGAAGGCCGTCCAGGGGGACCAGCAAGCCCCGGCCCCAAAGCGCTCGGTGATCCGGGCCTCCCCTCCAGCACTGGCCTCCCCTCCCGGGGCTCCGCAACACGTCCCAGTGTCCGGAGGTCGACCTTACGGCCGACACTCCACCGGAGGTGGGAGCGCAGCGGGAGCTACCGCCATAGAGTCAGTAGCGGGGGAGCCTGCGCCAACCGAAGGGCTCCCGGTCCCCGAGGGAGCGACCCCATCCGGCGCTAGCAGGGACTGGGGTGAGGGACCATCCGGTCCCGCCAGCCCACCCCCCGAGGGGTCGGTTAGGGGCGACCCGCATAGAGCCGGGGGATCTGAGGCGGCAGAGGGAGGTGGGGGCGTACCCAGGCCGCCCCTAGACTTCCTGGCGATGGCCACTGGGCCGAGCGGGTCCTGGGCCCGGTCCTGATCCTAGGATCATCGAAGGTCTCAGTCATCAGAAGCGGGCAGTTCTTCCGGGAATCTTACGCCGCGTGGTCAGGGTAAGCAACCTTCTTGCTTTTTACCCTTTATCGTTCATGTATACACATACTTTACTGACTTGGGGCTTGTGCATGCAGATTGCGCACTCCCTAAAGGCTGCCAGGGAGGTGATCCGCGGGGGAAAGAAACTTCTCCGGGAGGCGCAGGACCGCGCGGAAGCAGCAGAAAAGGCGCTGGAGAAGGTCAAAGAGTCCTGCGCTAACGAGGTGAGAGCCGCCAAGAGCGGGCGGAGATGGAGGCCAATCGCGCGCGCGCAGCTCTCCCAGATGACAGAGCCGAGGGCGCGGTCATGGCGAGGGATATTCATATCTCGGAGCTGACCTCGGCTCTTCGGGAGGCTGAGGAACGGGCGGGCGGAGGGAGGAGGCCGTGGCAAAAGAGGAGGCCGCCGGTATAAGGAAGAGACAGGTCGCGCCAGAGAAGCTGAAAGGGCCGCGGCGGAGGCCCTCGCTGCGGAGAAAGCTCGAGCTGCTGGGCTCGTGAGGAATACAAGGCGTCTGAGCGTTTCACAGATGACCTGGCCGAAGCTTCGGCCGCGTTCCTCGACGGGTTCCAGCACGCCAAGGAGAGGGTGGCCAAGGATCTAAATTTCCCCGGCACTGGAGGTCGAGCTAGAACAATGTCAGACCTGGCCCCTTCCGACGATGAGCCCGCACCGGCAGAGCCTTGAGTTTGCGCCCTTATCTTGCTTCTTTTCTTGCTTTGTAAGCCCGACTACGTCGGAGTTTTGTAATCCTTCTTTGTTAATGAAAATACCCTTCTCAACGATTTTTGAACTGTTGTTGACTTTGTTGATTGATATGTGGCCCCACGACTCTATTCGTCCCGACGATTCTGGGGGACACCTTCCCACCTACGCCACTCCGCCTTAGTTACATGAACCCGCGAGTTAGAGCTAGGTAGGGTTGAATCTTGGGAGCGGGGGCACCGCTGGGGGATTAGGCCGGTAGGCTCCCTCGGAGCTATAGGCGTAACGCCCGGTCAAGTATTGGACCTGGTGTTGGTCTGGCGCGCAGCTTGATGCCGCGGGACTTAGCTTTGGTTTGACCGGCAGGGTGTCGGGTCTTGACTGCGAGAATCGTTGGTGCACCGCTCCGCCGGCGGTTAGCTGGGCTTTATGCCTGATTAGAGCAGGGCTTTGAGTGCCGACGGGGCGCCGGGCTTTTGTTGTTGAGAGCCAGTGGCACACTGCTCTGCCAGTGGTACACTGGGCTTTGTGCCTGGCTAGTGCAGGGCTTTGAGTGCCGACGGGGTGCCGGGCTTTTGTTGTTGAGAGCCAGTGGCACACTGCTCTGCCAGTGGTACACTGGGCTTTGTGCCTGGCTAGTGCAGGGCTTTGAGTGCCGACGGGGTGCCGGGCTTTTGTTGTTGAGAGCCAGTGGCACACTGCTCTGCCAGTGGTACACTGGGCTTTGTGCCTGGCTAGTGCAGGGCTTTGAGTGCCGACGGGGCGCCGGGCTTTTGTTGTTGAGAGCCAGTGGCACACTGCTCTGCCAGTGGTACACTGGGCTTTGTGCCTGGCTAGTGCAGGGCTTTGAGTGCCGACGGGGCGCCGGGCTTTTGTTGTTGAGAGCCAGTGGCACACTGCTCTGCCAGTGGTACACTGGGCTTTGTGCCTGGCTAGTGCAGGGCTTTGAGTGCCGACGGGGTGCCGGGCTTTTGTTGTTGAGAGCCAGTGGCACACTGCTCTGCCAGTGGTACACTGGGCTTTGTGCCTGGCTAGTGCAGGGCTTTGAGTGCCGACGGGGCGCCGGGCTTTTGTTGTTGAGAGCCAGTGGCACACTGCTCTGCCAGTGGTACACTGGGCTTTGTGCCTGGCTAGTGCAGGGCTTTGAGTGCCGACGGGGCGCCGGGCTTTTGTTGTTGAGAGCCAGTGGCACACTGCTCTGCCAGTGGTACACTGGGCTTTGTGCCTGGCTAGTGCAGGGCTTTGAGTGCCGACGGGGCGCCGGGCTTTTCTGTGAAAATTTAGGTAGCTAAAATTGAACTTGTTAATATTGAACAAGGGGCGAAAACCCAAGTGAACACAGGAATGATGCTTAATCATGAAAAAGGAATACATTACTGATAATACCGGCGGAGGTTATCCGCATTCCACGTCCTAGGGAGTGGCGTCCCGTCAAGTTCTTCAATTTTATAAGCCCCGTGGTGGAGCGTCTCGGTGATCCGGTAAGGCCCCTCCCAGTTAGGGGCTAGCTTGCCTCCCTCAGTTGGCTTTGAGACCTCAGCCCGTCGAAGGACTAGATCTCCTGGTAGGAACGTCCGGGGGCGCACGCGTGCGTTGTAGTATTTTGCGGCCCGTTGCCGGTAGGCTGCCATTCGAAGCCGCGCCCTGTCCCGCACTTCCTCCACCAGGTCGAGGTTGGCTCGCAGTTGGTCAGGGTTACCTTCTTCACTGTAAGCCTCCACCCGGGGGCTGGGTGCTCCGATCTCCACAGGATAACAGCCTCAGAGCCAAAGACTAAGCTGAACGGCGTTTCGCCAGTGGGGGCTCGTGGCGTTGTATGATAGGCCCATAGCACGTTGGGAGTTCTTCTACCCATCGTCCCTTGCAGCCATCCAGTCGAGTCTTTAGTCCCTGGAGGATGATCCGGTTAGTCACTTCAGCTGCCCCGTTGGTTTGAGGATGCCCGACGGAGGTGAACCTCTGACAGATGCCCAGCTCGGAGCAGAACTCCCGGAAAGGTGCGTTGTCAAACTGCCGGCCATTATCAGTGACTAGAGTGCGTGGCAGCCCAAACCGACATATGATTGACTTCCAGAAGAAAGATCTCACTTTACTCTCGGTAATCTTGGCCAGAGCCTCAGCTTCAACCCACTTGGTGAAGTGATCCACCGCCACCAGGAGAAACTTCCGCTGCCCGGAGGCCGGGGGAAATGGACCTAAGATATCCATACCCCACTGGGCGAAGGGCCAGGGTGCCACCAGGGTTAGGTGAGACGTTGGCTGTCGCTGATATTGGCATGACGTTGGCAGCTATCACACTTCTTGACAAGCTCGGCCGCATCCTCCTTCATTGTCAACCAGAAATACCCTTGGCGCAGGGCCTTGTATGCTAGGGCTCTGCCCCCCAGGTGACTCCCGCATACCCTCGTGGATCTCCCTAAGGATATAATCTGATTCTGCTGGCCCCACACATCTAAGGACCGGATATGAGAATGATCTCCGATAAAGCTTCCCGTCCATCATCAAGAATCTCGGGGCCCTTCGCCTGAGCAGCTTGGCCTCCGCGGGTCCCCGGGAGAGTACCGTCAGTCAAGTATCGGATGTAGGCATCCATCCAGGAGGGCTCCTGCTCCACTGGTAATGCTTCATCCGCGGCCTCAATGCTTGGGACTTGTAGTGCTCCACGTATGTTCTTCCCAACGTCCCGTCGACCGAAGTGGCCAAGCGGGACAGCGCGTCAGCCCTGGCATTCTCTGCCCTGGGGATATAGCTGACACGGAAGTAAGAAAAATGAGACGCCTGGGACTGCACCTTGCTCAAGTAGCGGGACATGGTGGGGTCCCTAGCCTCGTACTCCCCGGCGACTTGTCCAGAAATGAGTTGAGAGTCCGTGAAGGCCCTCAAGCGCCCCGCGCCCAGCTCCTTAGCTAGTCTCATCCCCGCCAGCAGGGCTTCGTACTCCGCCTGATTATTGGTCGCCGGGAACTGGAATCTGAGAGCGTACTCCACCACGTCTCCCTCCGGGCTCGCGAGAATGAGTCCGGCTCCACTCCCTTGAGAGTTTGCCGCTCCATCTACATGCAGGATCCAGTCCTCCGCCTCTCCCGATGAGGGAGGGTCCACAAACTCCTCCGGTCGCGCCTCCTCCACGTCCTTCTCGGTCCAGGAGCACTCGACTAGGAAATCCGCCAACACCTGGGACTTCATGGCTGATCTTGGCCGGATGGACAGGTCGAACTCGCTTAGCTTGATGGCCCATTTAGCCAGCCGGCCGGAGGTGTCGGGGCGAGACAGGATAGCTCGCAGGGGCTGGTCCGTAAGCACCACGATGGGATGGCTTGAAAGTAAGGCCGAAGGCGCTGAGTAGAGACCACCAAGGCGAAGATAATCTTCTCGGTTTTTGAATACCTGGTCTCAGCGTCATGGAGTACCTTGCTGGTATAATAGATTGGCTTCTGGCTCCGTCGGTATCCATGCGCACAAGCACGGAGCTAACGGCCTCGGGGGAAGCGGCCAGATATAAAAGAGCTCCTCCCCATTTTCAGGCTTGGACAGTAGCGGAGGAGTGGAGAGAAACTGCTTCAATTCTTCAAAGGAGCCCTGACACTCTTTCGTCCACTCGAAGCCGTTAATCTTGCGCAGCGCCTTGAAGAAGGGCAGGCACCTCTCCGCCGACCTTGACATGAAACGACTCAAGGCCGCCACCCTCCCCGTCAGGCGTTGCACCTCCTTCTTGCTGACCGGAGGCCGCATCTCCAGGATGGCTCTGATCTTGTCGGGGTTGGCTTCGATCCCGCGCTGGGTCACCATGAAACCCAGGAACTTGCCAGCTGCTACTCCGAAGGCGCATTTGTGGGGGTTGAGCTTCATCCGGTACCGGCGCAGATTGTTGAAAGTTTCCTCGAGGTCGGTTACATGGTCTTCTGCATTGGTGCTCTTGGTCAGCATGTCATCCACATATACCTCCATGTTGCGCCCCAGCTGGTCTTCAAAAATCTTATTCATTAATCTTTGATAAGTAGCCCCGGCGTTTTTCAGTCCAAAGGGCATCACCCTGTAGCAGTAGATCCCCTTCTCCGTGACAAAGGAGGTTGCTTCTTCATCCGCCGGGCTCATTCTGATTTGATTATACCCCGAGAACGCATCCATGAAGCTGAGCGTCCCATGCCCGGAGGTGGCGTCCACCAGCTGGTCGATTCGGGGGAGCGGAAAGCTGTCCTTGGGGCACGCCTTATTGAGGTCGGTGAAGTCCACGCACATTCTCCAGCTTCCACTGGCCTTGCGAACCATCACGACGTTCGCCAACCAGTCGGGGTAGCGCACCTCGTGGCCGCCAGCAGCTTCCGCACCTCCTCGTCAACAGCCTTCTGCCGGTCCGGGGCAAAACTCCTTTTCTTCTGTCTGACGGGCCGGCACTCCGGTCGAATGTTGAGCTGATGTGTAATCACCTCCTCCGGGATCCCGGGCATGTCGGACGCAGACCATGCGAAGACGTCGGCGTTGGCCCGCAGAAAGGCAAGGAGCCGGTCCCGAGCTTCGTCCGGAAGCAAGGCTCCAACACGGACCGTCCATGGGGTCCTCCCCGAGGGGGAAAGTGAGCAGCTGCTCGGCCGGTTCCCCCCTCCTCTCCAAGTCTCGTGGGTCAAGGGCCTCGGGTGTCGGTGCAGATGGCTGTGCAGGTGCCGCCTCCTGGGGACTGGGGGCCAAGTGATAGCAAAGTGCCGGTAGGCCCTGCTCTCCTCGCATCTCGCCGACCCCTCTGCCGGTTGGGAACCTCACAAGGAGCCGCTTGGTGGATATGACGGCATCCAAGAGGTTGAGCCCGGGCCTCCCAAGAATTGCGTTGTACGCCAGGGGCACACGGACCACCAGAAATTTTATAAGGACAGTGCTTTGGCACGGAGCCGTCCAGCCGTCACGGGGAGAGTAATTTCCCCCTCGACCCTCACAGAATCTCCTGTGAATCCCATCAAAGGTGTGACGACAGGTCGAAGTAATCATGCGACAGGTTCATGCGACAAAGGCATCGTAATTCAAAACATCTACAGAGCTTCCACTGTCGACTAAGATTCTTTTTACAGGGTGCTTAGCAATCGTCATGGATACGACGACGCTATCATCATCTTTATTTACAACCCCCTCCAAGTCCTTTTCGAAAAAAGGAATTACAGCATCTACCCCTTCCTCTCCCTTGGCTTCTTTGCCGGGCCTCCTGCCCCCCAGGAAATCATCGCCACTGTCTTCTCCGTCGGGGCGTTGTCGATCACCGGTGGCGTGGGCGCTGACGGGCCAGGAGCTCCGGGTTGTTCCTTTGGACAAACTTCCTCAGATGGCCTTGTTGAATAAGGTCTTCAATGGCCTTCTTCAGCTGCCGGCAGTCGTCGGTGTTGTGGCCATGGTCCCGGTGGTAGCGGCAGTAGAGGTTTTTGTTCCGGGGATCTTCGGGTTGATGGGAGGAGGGCGTTGCAGATAAGGCTCCCCTTCGATCTCGAGCAGGATCTGGGATATTGGAGCAAGCAGCGGGGTGTAAGGCCCGTCTCTCGGTGCAGGAGGTCGAGGACGGTTGTCTGGTCGGCGAGGAGGCTCGGGCCTCCTGGGGCGGGCTTCCGCAGGTTCTGGCTGGGTTGGCTTCCGGGGTATACTCCCGCCGGCTTCACGCCGGGAAAAGTCAGCTTCGTCCGCCCGGATGTACTTTTGGGCGCGGATCAAAAGTTCGGAGTAGGAGCCCGGCGGCTTCTTGTCAAGAGAGTATGCGAAGCGGAAGGGCGAAGCCCCCGCTTCAAAGCCAGGGTTGCCACCGAGTCCTCCAGGTTGTAGACTTCCAAGGCGGCCTCCTTGAACCGGGCAACGTAGTCCCGCAGGGTTCGCCATTCTTCTGCTGCACGGCAAACAGGCTGTCTGCCACCCTTGGATCTTCCGGCAGGCGTCAAAGTGGGCCAGAAAAGCCCTCTCCAACTGGCGGAAGGAGTCGATGCTTCGTGGCGGCAGACGTGAATACCAAGCCCGGGCAGCTTTTTTCAGGGTAGCCGGGAAAGCAACACACATGAGCGAGTCAGTGGCCCCCTGAACTTGCATGAGTACCTTATAGCTCTCCAAATGGTCTAGGGGGTCCGTGGTCCCGTCGTAAGGGTCCAGTTGAGGAAGGCGAAACCTGGTGGAGATAGGCTCTTCCATGATGCGGCGAGACAGAGGAGGCCGACTGTCATAATCAGTCTCCGGCAGGTGAGTGATCCGACGGCTGAGCTCCTCCAGCTTCTGGTTGCACTCCTCGAGTCGACGCTCAGCTCGACGAGGCATCCGGCCATCAAAGGAGCCCTCCCCCGAAGACTCAGAAGAAGAGCGGGGGCGGCGATGCCGGCGCGTGCGCTCCGCCTCCTTTCCGTGCCGCCGCTTAGGAGAGACGCTGGCGTGGCGAGAGGGAGACCGGGGCCTTTTGGATGCTTCGCGGGATGTGGCTTGGCCGGGGATCGGCGGTGATGATCTGCAGGAACGGGCGACCTCCGGCGGGTGGAGTGCTGGCTAGGCTGCACCACCCCTGGGACGGACGGGTTCGGCTCCGGCTGCTGCAAGGCCGCCTGCTGGTGCTGCAGACCTTGAACCATCGCAGTCAACGACTGGACCTGCGTGGCCAAGGCTGCGATCGATCCTCCTGGAGCCGCTGCGAAGCAGGCGCGGGGCGTCCTTTGACGGAGCAGAAGGCCCTGCCCCCTGGAGATTCGGAGGCTCTGGATAGATGGATGTGAGAGCCGGGGGGCTCCGCGGGTGGACCAGCCCCGCAGTGCTGCCCCCCAGCGCGACCGGTTGAAACTCCCTTCGTTCGAGTAGTCACCATGGCTTCAAAGTCTTGAAGGCAGGAGAAAGAAGAAGGCAGCTGGTTCGATGTCTTTCTTGCACCCCCCTCCTGGCGCCAATCTGATGACGCCAAGTCACCTTCCTTCGAACGTCGGGGAAAACGGACGTCTCGCTCCTGGGAATCCTGCAAGAAAAGTCCCCGGGGACCGGTGGCACCGGTGGGGACCCTCCGACGATCAAGTTAGTGGCTTGGGTTCAGACAAGGAACCGCTCCAGCGAAGAGGAGCTGAGGCGGTTAGGGTTTTTGCTGGGAGGAAGAAAGCTCAGAAAAACCAGAGTTCAGATCCCACTTACCGCGCTAGCTCCCGTCCTTATATTGGCTGAATACCTTATCCTACAATCTGAGGAGATTGCCCTCGTACTATAGCCGTACGTGCCGGAGACATTCCCGTACCCTTTGTGGATATGATATTTTACGTGTCCAGCGGCCGCGAAGGCATGCGGTGCGCGCCGCCAGCTGATGGGACCAAGCACAGTTGCAAGCAGTAGCGTGCCGTACGCCGCAGTAAGGTATGGCCATGTACAGGGACATGCAACGCGCCAAACACCGTTATGAGGCATGGCCCTCCGTAACGGGGCACAATCACGGAAGTGCTGAATGGTACGCTGCGGCAAGGCATGGTCATGCGCTGAAATCATGTATAAGTGCCATGCCACCTGATATTTGCTGTTTTCCTTGGCAGTTGAGTTACGTGTTGACCGTTGATGACCCCCCCCCCCCGACCCCGAGGGGATGCCGGGGGTGGGGGAATGACAGTGCACCCCGAGACCGGTGGGGGTCTCGGGGTTAAGAAATGATGACCCCCCCGACCCCGAGGGGGTGCCGGGGGTGGGGGAATGATGGTGCACCGAGACCGGTGGGGGTCTCGGGGTTAAGAAATGATGACCCCCCCGACCCCGAGGGGGTGCCGGGGGTGGGGGAATGATGGTGCACCCCGAGACCGGTGGGGGTCGGGGTTAAGAAATGATGACCTCCCCCGACCCCGAGGGGGTGCCGGGGTGGGGAATGACGGTGCACCCCGAGACCGGTGGGGGTCTCGGGGTTAAGAAATGATGACCTCCCCGACCCCGAGGGGGTGCCGGGGGTGGGGGAATGATGGTGCACCCCGAGACCGGTGGGGGTCTTGGGGTTAAGAAATGATGACCTCCCCCGACCCCGAGGGGGTGCCGGGGTGGGGGAATGATGGTGAACCCGAGACCGGTGGGGGTCTCGGGGTTAAGAAATGATGACCTCCCCCGACCCCGAGGGGGTGCCGAGGTGGAGGAAATGATGGTGAACCCGAGACCGGTGGGGGTCTTGGGGTTAAGAAATGATGACTTCCCCCGACCCCGAGGGGGTGCCGGGGTGGAGGAATGATGGTGCACCCCGAGACCGGTGGGGGTCTCGGGGTTAAGAAATGATGACCTCCCCTGACCCCGAGGGGGTGCCGGGGGTGGGGGAATGATGGTGCACCCGAGACCGGTGGGGGTCTTGGGGTTAAGAAATGATGACCTCCCCCGACCCCGAGGGGGTGCCGGGGGTGGGGGAATGATGGTGAACCCCGAGGCCGGTGGGGGCCCGGGGTTAAGAAATGATGGCCCCACCCCCCGACCCCGATGGGGTCCTGGGGTGGGGAAATGACTGTGAACCCCGTTACCTTCTGACGACTCTGGGATCAGTCATATCACTCTCTTTGATGGGAAATAATAAAACCATGTTTGAGTGTTTTAGAATTTACAAGCATGGGATGATAAGATTTTTCATATGCGAGTAAAACTTGAGTTCTAATTCATGTAGTCTAAAAATTCAGCAGATAAAGAACATTATAATATCTGATATGGCTGACATAGCCACAAGGACAATTATGACAAAATCAAAAGCTTAAGGCGGCTCGACCCCGATACCTTCCAGTCGGCCGAGCCGGCCCCAACTTCTCCAAATCGGCCTCGGCATCTCCAAGTTGACCGAGCCGGCCCCGACTTCTCCAAGTCGGCCCGCTCGGCCCCGGCATCTCCGAGTCAGCCGAGCCAACCCCGACTTCTCCAAGTCGGTGCCGCTCGGCCCGGCACCTCCCAGTCGGCCGGGTCAGCCCCGACTTCTCCCAGTTGGCCGAGTCGGCCCCGCTCGGCCTCGGTACCTCCCAGTCAGTCGGGTCGGCCCTGACTTCTCCAAGTCGGCCCCGCTGGACCCCGGCACCTCCCAGTCGGCCGAGCCGGCCCCGACTTCTCCAAATCGGCCCCGCTCGGCCCCGGCATCTCCAAGTCGATCGAGTCGGCCCCGACTTCCCCAAGTCAGCCCCGACTTCCCTAAGTCGGCCCCGCTCGGCCCCGGCATCTCCGAGTCGGCCGAGTCGGCCCCGACTTCTCCAAGTCGACCCCGCTCGGCCCAGGCATCTCCAAGCCGGTTGAGCCAGCCCCGACTTCCCCAAGTCGGCCCCGCTCGGCCCCAGCATCTCTCAGTCAGCTAAGTCAAACCCTGACCATCCCTGGTTGGCCCCGCCCCGGCATCTCCAGGTCGGCCGAGTCGGCCCTGCTCAGCCTCGGCACCCTCAGGAGAGTCAAGGCAGTCCCGACTTTCCCAAGTTGGCCCCAGAACGGTCCTGGCTGTTCAAGCCACCATCCTTCTGACCCGCGCCGTCTGACACAACCAGGTCCAACCACCCACTGGCCGCTCCATTGATGGGACCAGACTTAACTACCCGCCAACTCCACTGACTGATGGGACGTGGCTCACCAACTGCCATTTTTCCCCCTCTTCGATGGGACAGGACCCACAAACTGGCCTAGATTCATGCAACCCCCATGAACCCCGTGGACATTCCCTTCTCACGGAACTCCACGTGGTTGTGCAGGTGTCAACCCCCTTTAAAAGGGTAAGTCCACTCAGAAACAAGGTATGCGAACTCATACGCTTGCTATCCTGATACTCAGATAGGGATTCCCTCTTTCTATGGACTCTTCTCATCCCAAAGAGGAGCTCGTCTGAGCTCTTCTCAGCTGTGACCTCGGTTGTTGACTTGAGCATCGGAGGGTCCCCACCGGAGCACCCCTCCAGTCTTGGGACTTTTTTGTAGGCCATCCGACTAGGCATGGATTCATGGATTAAGCAGCTTTCTTCTCCCGACGTTCAAGACCGGTGATCGGGCGTCATCAGATTGGCGCGCTAGGAAGGGGGGCAACTGCAAAAGCAAAGAAGATCCAAACCCTACAGTATCCCCTCTTTTTTTCTCTCCCTCTCCCAATAATGGTGATGATACGAGCTCAGGATGCCTCAGTTAGTCACCCTGGGGGGCATCTTCCCCCGGCTAGGCAGCAGGAGACCAACCTCCCTGCCGCTGATCCTCCTGTTACCTCCCCGCAACCAGAGGTGGCTGCTCCGGCTGCAGAGCAGCTGTCAACTCTCACTCGACAAGTTCAGACTCTCACCGCCATGGTCCATGGACTTCAACAGCAGCAGTCCGTGGCCACCCAGCATTAGACCGCTCCCCCTGCTAGTCAACAGTCTGCAAGGGGAGGCTCTCCTCAGCGAGAGGCCGGTCGTCGCCGGGCTTCCCCAAGAAGCCTCGCTGTGAGACCCCAAGCGGCCGCAATCCATTGATTGTGGCCCAAGCAAGTTTCCTCCAGAGCCGCACCACCAGGAGGAACCAAAGCGAAAATCCACCTTCCACATCCTTCTCCTTCTCCTTCTTCTTCCTCTTCTTCATCCTCCAAGCCATCTCGGAGGGCCCCGACAATCAGCCGCCAGGCGGAGAAGCGCCTGGATGAATACAACCGGCGACTAGACAAGCTCGCTAGGAAGATCAACAATCAGCCGGAGGAGGAATATGACACCCATCCTCCTTATACTCGCCGGATACTGGAGGAGCCCATCCCCTCTAGATTCTGATTCCCCCAGATAGATCCGTACGATGGTACGATGGATCCTCTCGATCACCTTGAGAGTTACAAGGCTATGATGCAAGTCCAGGGTGCCTCAGATGCCCTTCTCTGCAAGGCTTTTCCTGCTACTTTGCGGAAGGCTGCTCGCGCTTGGCACTCGCGCCTGTCCCCCCACAGCATCGACTCTTTTCAAGAGCTAGAAAGGGCCTTTCTAGCGCATTTTGATGCCTGCCGGCTGATCCCAAGGGTCGCGGATAGCCTCTTCTCCGTGCGTCAGAAGGAGGGGAGTCACTGTGGGACTTTGTGTCCCGGTTCAAGACTGCCGCCCTCGAAGTCTACCATCTCGTCGACGCGGTAGAAACGCTAGCGCTGAAGCGGGGGCTCCTCCCATCCCGCTTCACCTTCTCTCTAGACAAGAAGCCCCTGAGTTCCTACTCCGACCTCTTCCTCTAAGCTCAGAAGTACATCTGTGCGGATGAGGCCGACCTCACCCACCGCGAGTCCTCAAGGAGCTTTAGCCGCAAGCCCGCTCGCCCTGAGCCGAGTGGACCCCCTCGCCATCGACGACCTGATCCACCTCGCCGATCTAACAACAGGCGTCGAAGCCCCGTCCCCGACAAGAGCAAGCTCACACCTATCCTCACCCCTCGATTTCACATCCTGATGGAAATCGAGGGTGAGCCTTATCTCCAGCGCCCTCCTCCTATGAAGAAAGGTCTTCCCCGCGACAAGAGCCGTTATTGCCGGTTCCATCGGGATTATGGCCATGACACCGACAGCTGCTTCAGCTTGAAGCGTGCCATTGAGGAGCTCATCCAGCGGGGCTACCTCGACAAATATGTTCAGAAGGCGCCGCAACCGCTGCCGGCACTCATGGGACCCCCGCATGCTCAGGCCGCTGTTGACAACACCCCCACGAAGCGGACGGTTGGGATGGTGTCTTGGGGAGCGGCTTCCTCATCCAAGCGGCCAAGAGGGGAGGAAGCGCCGAGTAATATAGTTCTTGGGGGGGACCGGTGAATTTTGAGAATGTAAATAATGAAGGCATCGCCGTCTCTATGACAATTGCCAAGCATCCTGTAAAGAGGATATTGGTTGATAGTGGCAGCTCAGCTGACATCCTTACCTATGACGCTTTTGTTTGGATGGGATTGTCCCTTAACTCTCTCCAGCCTGTGGCAGCCCCTCTAGTTGGATTCATGAGGGATTCAGTAAGGGTTGAGGGCAAGATATCTTTGCCTGTGACAGCCGGAACACCGCCATGCCAAAGCACAGTGATCATGAAGTTCCTGATCGTGCGGGTCCCCTTGGCATACAACACCATCCTCGGGCGCCCAGGTTTGAATCTATTGGATGCGATTATCTCCACCCAGTGCCTGCTGGAGCAGTTCCCTACTAGCGAAGGTTGGGGAGATGAGGGGCGAGGTCGGCTCAGTTCTACCATGCTATCACACAGCGTCAAGCCCCTTGGAAGCCAAGTCAATTCCAGAAGCACCTGACCCCAGGGAGTCCGGTAGGAGGGGAGAGCTGGCCGAGCACCTCCTAACCTTTCCCCTCGGGACGATCCAGTGAAGACCATGCACATCGGCGGACTCCTCCCCCCGGAGGATCGTGATCGCCTCCTAACCTTCCTGCGGCCAACTCAGACGTTTTCGCTTGGTCAGCATCTGATATGCCCGGCATCCCTTCAGAAGTAATCACCCACAAGCTCAATATCGATCCGAAGCACCGTCCAATCCGCCAAAGGAAGAGAAGCTTCGCTCCGAGCAGCAAAAAGCCATCGATGAGGAGGTTAACAAGTTGCTTAGCGTCAGCCACATCCGAGAGGTGCATTACCCTAACTGGCTAGCTAATGTGGTCATGGTGCGAAAGGCAAACGGGAGCTGAGAATTTGCATCGACTTCACCGACCTCAACAAGGCATGCCCAAAAGATAGTTTTCCCCTGCCAAGGATAGACCAGCTGGTAGATTCCATCTCCGGCCATGAGCTTCTCACTTCATGGACACCTTCTCTGGATATAACCAAATAAGGATGGACCCCAGCAACGAAGAGCACACATCCTTTGTAACAGAAAAGGGGATTTATTGCTACAAAGTTATGCCCTTCGGTCTCAAGAACGTGGGGGCGACCTATCAAAGATTGATGAACAGGGTGTTTCAGGATCAGCTAGGCCGGAACATGGAATTCTACGTGGATGACATGCTAACCAAGAGCATCCGCGCTTCTGATCATATCTCAACCTAGAGGAAACCTTCAACAACCTTCGCCACTTCCAGGTCAAGCTGAATCCTAAGAAATGTGCCTTCGGGGTCATGGCGGGCAAGTTCCTGGGTTTTATGGTGACTCAGCGAGGGATCGAGGCAAACCAGAGAAGATCAGCGTCATTCTCGACATGAGACCATCGTCCAGCAAGAAGGAAGTGCAGCGACTAACGGGGAGGGTAGCGGCTTTAAGTCGTTTCCTCTCCAAATCGGTCGAGAGGTGATTGCCCTTCTTCAAGGCCCTATGGAAAGTGAACAGCTTCGAGTGGACAAACGATTGCCAAAAGCCTTCGACGGGCTGAAGGCATTTCTGTCTTCTCCGTCGCTCCTGTCTAAGCCGAGAGACGGGGAAAGTCTTTCCTTTACCTCGTCGCTTCTTCAGAGGCTGTTAGCTCAGTCTTGGTGCGTCTCGATGCTGACGGGACCCAAAGGCCTGTTTATTACGTAAGCAAGGTGCTCATGATGCGAGGTCAGATACTCCAAGACAGAAAAAATCATCTTCGCCCTAATCGTCTTCGCTCGACGTCTCCGCCCATATTTCAAGCTCATCCCATTGTGGTGCTCACGGACCAGCCCCTCCGGGCCATCCTGGCCCATTCGGATACCTTGGACCGACTCGCCAAGTGGGCCATCAAGCTGGGAGAATTCGGCCTCCCTTCCAAGCACGGTCGGCTCTGAAGTCCCAAGTCCTGGCCGACTTCCTGGTCGAGTGCACTTGGGCGGATGAGGAGACCAGGGAGGTTTCCATGGAGCAGCACGAGCCTGAGCCGAGCAATGATGGAGAAACCTAGATCCTCCATGTAGACGGCGCGTCAAACTCTCAGGGAAGCGGTGCCGGCCTCATTCTCACCGGTCTGGGTGAGAGAGAGCAGAATGTGTCCTACGATTTCTATTCAAAGCCACCAATAACCAAGCCGAGTACGAGGCCCTACTGGCAGGATTAAGGCTAGTCCAAGAGTTCAGAATAAGGCGTCTCAGAGCTTTCACTGACTCGCAACTCATCTCCAGATAAATCAACGGAGAGTACGAGGCGCGTGACCCTGCTATGACTCAATACCTGGGAAAGGTTCGGCTCTTGGTCTCCCCGTTAGCTTATTTCAGCATCAGTTACATTCCCCGGAGTGAGAATGCCAAGGCCAACATCCTTTCTCGCCTGGCTACCTCCACCGACGGCATCGCAAGAGACGCCTATATCGAATACCTAGAAAGGCCCCATAGAAGATGATGAGGAAGTCCTACCGCTCACCCAAGAGCCTACATGGATGGATGCCTACGTCCGCTATCTCACTGACGGCACCCTCCCTGATGATCGCAATGAAGCCAAGCTGCTCAAGTGGAGAGCTTCCAATTCATCCTCCTAGACGAACATCTATACAGGAGGTCATTCTCCTACCCCCTGCTTAGATGTGTAGGACCTGCCGACGCCGACTACATCCTTAGAGAAATCCATGAAGGCATTTGTGAAAATCACCTGGGGGGCAGGTCCCTGGCCCAGAAGGCCCTCCGTCAGGGATATTTCTGGCTTACCATGAGGGAGGATGCTGCCAAACTAGTTCAGAAGTGCGATGGTTGCAGCGCTATGCACACATCCAGCGTCAGCTGTCTACCCCGCTAAGCCCGCTTTCGGCTCCTTGGCCCTTCGCTCAGTGGGAATGGACATCTCGGGCCATTCCCCCCAACTTCGGGACAGCGAGATTCTTGCTAGTAGCCATCGACTACTTCACCAAGTGGGTCGAGGTTGAGGCGCTGGCTAAGATCACCAGAGTAAAGTCAAAGCCTTCTTCTGGAAGTCGATCATATCTTGTCACGGACAACGACCGCCAGTTCAACAATGATGCATTCAAGATTTCTGCAGCGAGCTGAGTATTCACCATCGATTCACCTCTGTCGGCCACCCCCAGACCAACGGGGAGGCCGAGGTCATGAACCGCACCATTCTTAGAGGGCTCAGGACCCGGCTAGTGGATCCAAGGGTCGATGGGTGGAGAGCTCCCCAACGTGATATGGGCTTACCACACGACCCCCAGAGCCTGACAGGCGAGACTCCCTTCAGTCTCGTCTTCAGATCCGAAGCCGTCATCCCTGTTGAGATCAGACTACCCAGTCCACGCATGGAGTCCTTCAACGAGGAAGACAATTCCACATTTATACGAGCTAATCCAGACTTCATCGACGAAGCACATGACCGGGCGAGGCTACGTATGGCGACCTTCCGTCAACGGTCAGCCAAGTACTACAATGCTTGAGTTCGTCCCAAGGTCTTTCGCCACGGAGATCTGGTTTTGAGAAAGGCTGAAGTATCTAAGCCAACGGAGGGGGGCAAATTGTCCCCCAACTGGGAGGGTCCTTATCGTGTTGCCGAGACGCTCCACCGAGGGGCATACCGACTAGAAGAGCTCAACGGACAACCCATTCCGCGTACCTGGAATGTGGATAAACTCCACCAATATTATCAATGATGTATCCCTCAGAGTATGAGCAATAAAGAGGGCTCCTTCCAATGCCATAGCCTATTATCCCTTGTGTCCAAGGATTAGATCTCGGAAAAGGAGCTCGCCGGCATCGCGACCTATGGGACACCACTCGGCCCCGGCACGGAGGTGCCCCCGAGTCGGTTAAGACCCTAAAGTCTTTGTACCCGGCCGAGTCGCCTCTCGGGCGGCACATAAACCCCTGAGATGGTTCTAAAGGAGCTCACCAGCATCGCGGCTAACGGACACCACTCGGTCCTACTAGGAGATGCCCCTGAGTCGGTTCAAGTCCCTAACAGCTCCATACCCGATTGAGCCACCCCTCGGGTGGCATACAAACCTCCGAGGTGGTTCTAAAGGAGCTTACCGGCATCGCGGCTAACAGGACACCACTCGGTCCGGCTAGGAGACGCTCCCGAGTCGGTTCAAGTCCCTAACAGCTCCATACCGGTTGAGTCACCCCTTGGGCGGCACACAAACCCCCGAGGTGGTTCTAAAGGAGCCCATTGGCATCGCGGCTAATGGGACATCACTCGGACCGGCTAGGAGACGCCTCCGAGTCGGTTCAAGTCCCTAACAGCTCCGTACCCGATCGAGTTGTCCCTCGGGCGGCACACAAACCTCCGATGTGGTTCTAAAGGAGCTCACCGGCATCGCGGCTAACGGGACACCACTCGGTCCGGCTAGGAGATGCCCCCGAGTTGGTTCAAGTCCCTAACAGCTCCATACCCGGTCGAGTCGCCTATCGAGCGGCACACAAACCCACGAGATGGTTCTAAAGGAGCACACTGGCATCTCGTCTAATGGGACACCACTCGTCCGGCTAGGAGATGCCCTCGAGTCAGTTCAAGTCCCTAACAGCTCCGTACCCGGTTGAGTCGCCCCTCGGACGGCACACAAACCCCCGAGGTGGTTCTAAAGGAGCTCACCGGCATCGCAGCCTATGAGACACCACTCGGCCCCGGCACGGAGGTGCCCCCGAGTCGGTTAAGACCCTAAAGGCTCGTACCCGGTCGAATTGCCCCTCGGGTAGCACAAACCCCCGAGGTGGTTCTAAAGGAGCTCACCGGCATCGCGGCCTATGGGACACCACTTGGCCCCAGCACGGAGGTGCCCCCGAGTCGGTTAAGACTGTAAAGGCTCCGTACCCGATCGAATCGCCCCTTGGGCGGCACACAATCCTCCGAGGTGGTTCTAAAGGAGCTCGCCGGCATCGCAGCCTATGGGACACCACTTGACCCTGGCACAAAGGTGCCCTTGAGTCAGTTAAGACCCTAAATGCTCCATACCCGCCGAGTCGCCCCTCGAGCGGCACACAATCCCCCGAGGTGGTTCTAAAGGAGCTCACCGGCATCATAGCCTACGGGACGCCACTCGGCCCCGGCACGGAGGTACCCCTGAGTTGGTTACGACCATAAAAGCTCCGTACCCGCCGAGTCGCCTCTCGGGTGGCATACAGATCGCCGAGATGGTTCTAAAGGGCCCTGCTTGGCGCTCACGGTCTCCAAGTCAGCGTAGACCTTCCTCGGTCAAGCCCCGCTTGGCCTCTGATGCCCTCAAGTCGATCTCGGCGCTAAGTTGCCCTCGGATCGTTCCAAGTCCTTAGAAGATTTGGGCACAGACGAATCTCCCTTCAAACAGCCTGTGACAGCTTAATGCATCTTAAGCAATCTCCCATGCGGCTGACATATCCCTCCAAGACGCATCCAAACTTGGCAAATCTGGGGCTGTGATCCAGCCACGGCGTTGTCAATGTGCGCAATGCTCAGAAACAGAAAATATCTCAGAAGGAAAGGTCCTCCTCATTAACAGGTACGGGGCCCGCCTTGTCGTTAGTTGCATGACAAAATGTTCGACCCAGAGGAAAGAAGAGACAAAGTGCAAAAACATCTTCACAAAAGGCTTTTCTTCATTAATAATGAAATTGAAGTACAAAATTTGGCCCGAGGCCGGTTGCAAAAAGAAAAGGGAAAAAGAAGAAACAACAACTCTTCAGGGTTTGCTTGGGCCCGGCTCTTCCTCGTCGTCCTCTTCCTCAGCCGGCTCCTCGTCAAATTCCCCGGGGCGGATCCTCTCGAGCTCGGCGATGTCGATTTTAAGAGCCACGGACACCTTAGTTTTGCACATATCGAAGCCCTTAACATAGGCATCGAGGCTGGCCTCGAGGACTTCCTTCCCGAATTATGGCAAGGACTTATAGTTGGCTATGGCTTGTCCCGCCCCGGCCTCAGCCTGCTGGGCCCTAGCATCAGCCTCCTGGGCTTGCGTCTCAGCCACTAAGCCCTACCTTTGGCCTCCTTGGCTTGCGCCTCGGCTTGCTGCGCCCTGGCCACTGCTGCCTTAGCTTGTGCCTCGGCCTCCCAGGCTCGGCCCTCAGCTTCCTCGGCTCGCGCGTTGGCCTCGTCCATGTGAGCAACGGCCCCAGCTTTCTCATGGCCCGCCTCGATCGCTGCCTTCTCCGCAGCGGCAGCTCTCTCAGTAGTGGCCCGAGCCTCATCTCGCGCTGCCCCGACCTCCCTCTCGGTGCGTTGAAGTTGATGGACCAGCTCCTCATTCTGCTCCGTGGCAGCCTTCAGTCTGTTTGAGACCAGTTCCAATTTGGCCTCGACCGCGGATGCTCAGCCACTCTCAGCTTCGGCCCGGCATTCTGCCTCCCTTATTCGGCCACCCAGATCCTCCTCTCAGGCCTTGGTCTTATGGTGAAGTCGAGCAAGGCTCTGAGACTGCGCCATGCTCTCCTTCTTATACTTGTTGGCCCGCACCATGGACTTTATGAGCGCGTCCGCTGAGTGAGACATTGCCTCACGAAGGGCTATCGCGCTGTTGGCCATCTGCGATAGAAGAATATGTTAGCCACAGAAGACTGAGACATCGGAAGACACGTCCGAAAACGAAAGGAACTCAAAGGATTACCTAAACAACGGAGACCATCACCATATCTAGGAGCGCATAGTAACTAAACCCCCGCGTCTCCTCCTCGGACTCGGCAATCCAAAACTTCGACAAGAGACAGGCGGCCCCCCCGGCGTTTGTCATCGAGCCGAGCACGGGTGCTGGCCGCGCCGTCTTCTCCTATGGCCCTTCAGCCCGAGGGCGAGTCGGGCGACACGCTGATTGTTGGGATGAGCTCCCTGGCTCATCCCTCTACTTCTTGGTCACCTCCATCCCAGCCCTGGACCTTCTGGCGACTAACTCCCCCTCTTCGGCAGTTGGGGGATTACTCTTCATCTCCGGCTTGGCGGCAGCCGGAGGGCTGATAGCAACTGTAACCTACCCCGCCTCGGGCACGTCGGCGGCGGTAGGGACTTCCTCTTCAAGATCCACAACCACCACGACGGCTTTGGTGGTGACCGAAATCTCTCATTCCTCTATTTTGGTCTCGGCCGGCCCCGGGACCACTTCTCCAATCGGCGTTTCCTTAGCCGGCTCCTCTGTAGGCGTTGGAGCCTTGGGGACTACAGCGGCTTTAGCCGGCATGGCCCGCTCCTTCCTTCGAGCTTTCTTTGCCAGCCTTGACGTTTCTCCAGTCGCCGGCCTCTTTTGCTTCAAGGCGGCTTCAAACACGCCGGCGGGAAACTTCATCGTTGCGCCCAAAAACAAGGAATGTTAGCAACAGCGTACAATAATCCTCCGCTCGAGACAGAAGGAATCGGACGTCGTGCTCACCGACCGTTGGGGCCAACTTGACCTCTATTAGGTTCTCCTCGGACAGGAGCTCCTTGTAGCCAGGGATTTGGCAGTTGGACAATTGGGTGAAGAGCTCCCTATCCCTTTCCCCCACGGTGGAGTTATCGTTGGAGCTGGTATCCGGCTCCCTCCAGTCGGCCCTCACCCCCTCGACATGGGCAAAGAGGAATCGAAGCTTCCACCCCCTAATTTTAGATGGGAGATCTAGGGGAAAGGCCCTACCCGGCCTGGCAGTGAATGCCCACCATGCCCCCTCACCTTGGCTGCGGAGCTTATAGAAAGCCCGGAACAGCGATAACCCAAGCCGGGCCTCCTGGAAGTAGCAAGAATGACAAAAGCGCAGATAATCCGAATCTAATTCGGAGTCAACTGTGCCAGCGCTAATCTATACCTATCTAAGAGATTCAGGAAAAAAGGGTAAAAAGGGAGGTGTAGTCCACACCGAAAGAACTCCTCGTATAGAGCGATCCGACCAGGATGGGCAGAGGTCACTCTATCTGTTGACCCCAAATTGATTTTGATGATTACAAAATAGTTAGGCAACTCTAAGCTTGATACAGGGAAGTTTGGTCGCCTTGCAAGTAAGTATCTGCGTGCAAAATTTCATTGGTAAGAAAGTACTTCATTTAATTTGCTTTGAATATTTTATTAGCTTGGGAGTTAACTGGTTAGCTAGCTTGTTATTCCATTTAGCTAACTGGCACGACTTTCAGCTAACTGGGAAACATTCTCAGTGCTTGGGCCGAACGTCATTGTATTTTAGCTAGCTGGTTAGCTAGCTTGTTAGCTAGCTGGAGATCCTTCAGCTAACTAATCTTCACGTCACAGTATGTTGGCCGAACACCCTCTTTTTCTAGCTAGCTGGTTAGCTAGCTTGTGGTGCCTGTTAGCTAACTGGAATTCGTTTTTAGCTAACTCCAGTTACCTGGCCGAATTGTCTTAAATTCTAGTTAACTGCTGAGCTAGCTGCCAATCTTCTAGCTAGCTGGCGGTTCCTTTAGCTAACTGCTTAGCTAACTATTTTATCCTGGAGCTAACTGGTTAGTTAACTATTTTTCACAGGTGAACGTGTGGCCGTGCGATTTGAAAATTTAGTTAGCTGAAGAGCTAACTCCCTCTCTCCACTGGCCGTTTTTTCTCTGCTTAGCTAACTGGAAAGCTAGCTATCTTTTCGTTAGTTAGCTGGAGAGCTAACTAAGCTGGGCGGTTTTTGTACTGTTTTTGAAATTAGTTAGCTAGTGAGCTAACTGGCTATCATTTAGCTAACTGCTGAGCTAACTCCACGTCTCCTTTTGTTCCTGCAGCCGAGAGCCTTAAAATTTTAGTTAGCTGGGAGCTAACTCGGAATGCATGGCTCTTTCTTTTGACCTTTTTGCTTTTGCTGTTAGTTAGCTGGAGAGCTAACCAGCAACCATTTTAGTTAGCAAACGTGCTGCCTCTGGATGATTTCTTTTGCTGTGGCCTCTCTTGTTAGCTAGCTGACTAGCTAGCTGAGGTTACATTGCTTTATCTCTTGGCCGAATGCATTCTTCTTCAGCTGCCTGGAGTTATTTTTCAGCCAACTGCCGCCTGAGTTCTTGAGCTGCTCTTTTCCTCTTCTCTCTCTCTATTGCTATTTTAAGCTATATTTAACTTTTGGATTTTTGAATTTTGCAGTGCTCTTCCTTCCTCAAATGGAGATCAGCATTCAATGCTTAAGGGAAACATTTATAACGGTTATATTTTCTTCCATTTTTATTTCCATTTGTTCCTAATGTATCTAACGGATCTTTTCTTGTTGGATGATTATAAAAAGGTGGGATTTGAAGCACACCATGACGATTCGAAAAAGAGTTTTTAAAGAGAAAGAAAATCAAGAAAAGAGCTCATATTGCATATTGTTGAGTGGTTGTTGCTGTGCATTCAAGTTCATTCATTGCTCCAAAAAGTCGTCCGGATCTTTGAAGCTTTTCAAGCAATCAAGACTTCAGCTACTTCGACCTCGTTCATTTATTGCTGAGTTTATTGCTTCAAAAATTGTAAAGTATACTCTGAATATTTGCTCATTGTGGGAGCTTCTCTTTATCATTCCTTGATCATTTTTGTAAAAGGGTTAGTGTTAACCCTGATTATTTTGGGCTTCCTTGTGCCTTGAAACAAGAGGACTAGCCTAGGTTTGGCTAGGGGATTTGGCTTCCTTGTGCCGTGAAACAAGAGGACTAGCCTGGTGTGGCTAGGGGTTTTTGGCTACCTTGTGCCGTATAAACAAGAGGGCTAGCCTGGTTTGGCTAGAGGTTGTAATCGTTGTGATACGATTAGTGGAATTCCCAAAGGTTTTGGGGAGTGGATGTAGGTGCTGAGTTTGGCACCGAACCACTATAAACTTCTGTGTGTTTGTGGTTGTTTGATTCTCTATTGTTATCATTCTGTGCACTCCACTACACCGCTGCAAATCAAAATTAGGGTTTAAGCATACTTGCATAGTAATCAATTTTTTTTAATAACCCAATTCACCCCCTCTTGGGTTGCTACATCTGGGCAACAAGTGGTATCAGAGCAGAGTGCTCTTGATTCCTATAGCTTTGATTAGCTTGGAGCCAAAGATCAGTAGTAATCCCAATGAGTTCTATGTTGACTGAAGGACAATCAACTAATAGACCACCTTTGTTCAATGGAACAAATTACACATATTGGAAAGCACGAATGAAAATCTTCATTCAAGCACTAGATTATGATTTATGGGGAATCATAATTAATGGACCACACACACCCACTATTATGATTGAAAATATTAATATTGCAAAGCCTGAATCTGAATGGGATGAGCAAGATAAGAAATTAGCTCAATTAAATGCTAAGGCTATGAATGTTCTTTATTGCTCTCTTGATGCAAATGAGTTTAATCGCATATCTACTTGCATGTCTGCTAAAGAAATTTGGGATAGACTTGAAGTCACCCATGAGGGTACAAATCAAGTCAAGGAATCCAAAATAAATATGCTTGTTCATAAGTATGAATTATTTAAGATGGATCCTGCTGAAAATATTACTGATATGTTTACAAGATTTACTGATATTATTAATGGATTGAAAAGTCTTGGAAAATCTTATGCTAACAGTGATCTTGTTAGAAAAATTTTAAGATCTTTACCTAGGACATGGGAAGCAAAAGTCACTGCAATTCAAGAAGCAAAACCTCAATACTTTATCACTTGAAGAGTTGGTCGGTTCTTTGATGACTCATGAGCTTCAGCAACGACAACATATCGATGAAGATGAATCAAAGAAGAAAAGGACTATGGCTTTGAAGAGTGTAACTCAAGAAGATGAAAGTGAAGAAACCACTAGTGACAGTGAGAAAGATGATGAAATGGCACTTATTTCAAGAAATTTAAAAGGTTCATGAAGAGAAAGAAATTTGGAAAAAGAAAATATTTGTCAAAGGAGACCATAGCAAAGATAAGGAAAAGAGTGAACCTCCTACATGCTATGAGTGCAAGAAGCCTGGACACATCAGACCAGATTGTCCACTACTAAAGAAAGGATCTAAAAGATAAAGAAAAGGCAATGATGGCTACTTGGAGCGACAGTGAAGCAACAAGTTCAGAAGATGAAGAGAAAACTGAAGTTGCAAATGTTTGCTTCATGGCTGATAATGATGAGGTAAGCCCTAACTTTTTAGATGACTTTACCTTTGATGAATTACAATGTGCATTTTATGAACTTATTGATGATTTTGCAAATTTAAGTTCAAAAAGCAAAGAATTGAAAAATGAAATCAAAAATCTTACTCTTGAAAAAGAAAGAATTTCAAAGGATAATGAATCATTGTTAAAGGAAAACCAAGATTTGAAAAATGAAGTGGATAAATTAAAACCAATTGTTGATAGATTTAGTTTAAGTTCAGAAAAATTAGAAATAATTTTAAATAGTCAAAGAGCTGTTTACAATAGAGCTGGTCTTGGATACAATACTTTTGAAAGACAAAATTTTTGAAAAATATTTATGAGCATGCTGATGATTCTACTAAAATTACATGTTTTAAATGTGGAAAAATTGGACACAAAGCTTATATTGTCAAACACAAAAGATAAGAAAAATATGGGTTCCAAAAGGAACCATCTTGACTAACCCTAAAGGACCCAAGAAAGCTTGGGTACCTAAAAACAAAAATTAAAATTGTGTATGCAGGTGTGTCTTGCAACCCGAGCAATTAAAAGACAATGGTACTTGGATAGCGGGTGCTCAAGACACATGACCGGTGATGAATCGCAATTCATCACTTTGGAAGCAAAAGATGGAGGTGCTGTTACTTTCGGTGATAATGGCCAAGGAAAAATAATTGGCATTGAAAAATAGGTATCACACCTCATGCTTATATTGATAATGTTTTGCTTGTGAAAGGACTGAAACACAATTTACTTAGCATTAGTCAACTATGTGACAAAGGATTTAATGTTACTTTTAAATCATCTCTATGCATTGTTAAAAATCCTGCAAATGAAAACATGAAATTTGTTGGTCATAGGCATGGTAATGTATACATTGTTAATTTAAATGATTTGCATGATCAAAATATTGATTGCCTAGTTGCTAAAAATAAAACTGATAATAGTTGGTTATGGCATCGTAGGCTAGCTCATGCAAGCATGGATTTACTATCTAAATTAATTAAGAAGGATTTAGTACATGGTTTGCCAAAACTTGTTTTTGAAAAAGATAAGATTTGTAATGCTTGTCAATTTGGAAAACAAACCCGAGTTTCTTTTAAATCAAAGAATTTAGTTTCAACCACTAGACCTTTGGAGCTCTTGCATATGGATTTATTCGGTCCTACAAGAACAACTAGTCTAGGAGGTAAAAGATACGGTTTTGTTGTTATTGATGATTTCTCTCGCTTTACATGGGTTTTATTTCTATCTAGTAAAGACGAAGCGTTTTCAGCATTTCAAAAATTATTCAAAAGAATTACAAATGAAAAGAATTCTTCTGTTTTATCGATACGAAGTGATCATGGAAAAGAATTTGAAAACAAATCTTTTGAAGAATTTTGTAATGAAAATGGAATTGAACATAATTTTTCTGCACCAAGAACACCACAACAAAATGGAGTAGTTGAAAGAAAGAATAGAACATTAGAGGAAATGGTGCGTACCATGTTGTGTGAAAGCAATCTTCCAAAATATTTTTGGGCAGAAGCTATTAACACTGCATGTTATATTTTAAATCGTGCATTAATCAGACCTGTTTTGAAAAAGACTCCATATGAACTTTGGAAAGGAAGAAAACCTAATATAAGTTACTTTCATGTTTTTGGATGCCGATGTTTTGTATTAAATAATAAAAAATCAAACCTTGATAAATTTGATGCTAAGTCTGATGAAGGAATTTTTCTTGGATATTCTTTACATAGTAGAGCTTTTAGAATATTCAACAAAAAGACTTTAGTAGTTGAAGAATCAATTCATGTTATCTTTGATGAATCTAATGATCTTCCATCAAGGAAGGGAAAAGGTATAAATGATGCAGATGACATTGAAGATCAATTCAAGGACATCACACTGAAGGATAAGAACGACACAGATACACAAGAGGTAAATGGAGAAGGGAACGCTGACCTACCTGAAGCCTCACAAGATAATAAGAATTAGAAAGAGTGTTGGAGGTATGTTCTTAGCATTTGTCTAAAATTGAACCCCCAAAGAATCTAATTATTGGAACTTAAATGGGTTTATAGAAACAAATTAGATGAACATGGTAATATAATTAGAAATAAGGCAAGATTGGTAGCTAAGGGTTATAATCAAGAAGAGGGAATTGATTTTGATGAAACTTATGCCCCTGTTGCTAGATTAGAAGCTATTAGATTACTTCTTGCTTATGCTTGTTATATGAATTTTAAATTGTATCAAATGGATGTTAAAAGCGCTTTCTTGAATGGATATATTGCTGAACAAGTTTTTGTGGAACAACCACCGGCTTTGAAAATCACTTGTTTCCAAATCACGTTTTCAAATTAAACAAGGCTTTATATGGTTTGAAACAAGCGCCCCGGGCATGGTATGAAAGATTAAGCAAATTCTTGATTAGTAATGATTTTATTCGAGGAACTGTGGATACAACTTTATTTATTAAAAGATAAAATAAAGATATATTAATTATTCAAATCTATGTTGATGATATCATATTTGGTGCCACTAATGATTCTTTGTGCAAAGACTTTGCTAAGCTTATGCAGGGAGAGTTCGAGATGAGTATGATGGGTGAGCTGACCTACTTCCTCGGACTACAAATTAAACAAAGCAAAGATGGGATCTTCATAAGCCAATCCAAATATACCAAAGAAATGATCAAGAAGTTTGGCATGGAGACATCCAAGAGTATCGGTACCCCTATGAGCTCATCATGTAGACTTGAATCTTATAATTCTGAAAAATCTGTTGATTTAAAATTATATAGAGGCATGATTGGATCATTATTATATTTAACTGCTAGTAGGCCAGATATTTTATTTAGTGTTTGCATGTGTGCAAGATATCAAGCCAATCCTAAAGAATCACACTTGCTTGCGGTTAAAAGAATATTTAAATATTTAAATGGAACAATAAATTTGGGTATATGGTATGATAAACAATCTAGCATTGATTTAATAGGATACACTGATTCTGACTTTGCTGGATGTAAATTAGATAGGAAATCAACCACTGGAACCTGCCAGTTTCTAGGTGTTAACTTAATTTCATGGTTTAGCAAAAAGCAAACTTCAGTAGCACTGTCTACGGCCGAGGCCGAATACATTGCAGCTGGAAGTTGCTGTGCTCAAATTTTATGGATTAAGCAACAGCTAGAAGATTATGGTATTAAACAAAAGGATATACCTATAAAATGTGATAATACAAGTGCAATCAATTTAACTAAGAATCCTATTCAACATTCCAGAACCAAACATATTGAAATTAGACATCATTTCATTAGAGATCACGTAAATAATGGAAATGTTGTTATTGAATTTTTAAAGTACTGAAAATCAAATTGCTGATATTTTCACTAAGCCTTTTGATGAAACAAAATTTTATGAAATCAGAAGAGAATTGGGAATGTTTGATCCAACCATTTAATGAATCAATTAATGAATTGATATGATATCTAA
This sequence comes from Calamus simplicifolius, assembly GCA_900491605.1. Lineage (NCBI taxonomy): Eukaryota > Viridiplantae > Streptophyta > Magnoliopsida > Arecales > Arecaceae > Calamus > Calamus simplicifolius. The sequence goes on along the minus strand of UESW01003935.1, from coordinate 643,970 downwards.
TTGATGTGACATCTTTTAATCAAATCAATTAAAGGAACATCATTAAATGCTTGAGTATGTTGTAATGCTTTAAGTCTTTTATCTTTATGAATGCCAACTGTTATACTTCCTTAAATTCATCCCATTTGCCCTTTTCATTTTATTCATGGCAGGTAACTGACCAGGCAACCAAACAGTCACCTGGCCAGCTAACCATCAAGCCATCTCCCTATATAAACTTTTTACCAAACCAATTCTTTCATTCCACGATCGTCTCCCTCAACCAAGCGTCTTCTCCTCTCTTCTTCTCATCCTCTCTTCATTCCATTAATCCTTTCTTTCCTCCATTCATTCAATCAATCCATCTTGAAGATAGTGGATGGCTCCAGAAGAAGGCAGTCGCTAGAGATGATGATTGTGCCGATCTTCGCCGGAAGTCTTCTACCTCTTCATCTCATATCAACTCCCTTCTTGCATCTAAATCCTTTGCTCATGGAAGGTTAGTTGATTTTAACTTCTTAGAACAGAAGGTTTTAAAATTGGAAAACTTTTAATTAATCAAGGTTGGGATAAGCTTCTTTCTACCAAGAGACCTATTTATCCTGAGCTTATCAGGGAATTTTATGAAAATATCTCTTTTGGTAGTGGAACTATCTCTTCCTTTGTGAAAAAGACTAAAATCGACCTAGACTGCAAAACGTTAGGATGTGCTCTTAATATTCCATCTGATGGTTTCTTAGAAATCCTACCCAGTGAACGTGGATATAAAATAGGTTTAATCCTTAATATTGATGATAGTGAAGCCAGTAATATTGAAACTCTAGATGCCAACATGCTATCTGTAGAAAATAGATTGTTTCACAGTATCATCGCCAAAATCCTAGCCCCTCGTGCTGGTTCGTTTAATGTAGTAAATGATAGGGACATATGCATAATGTATGACATCTTAATAGAAGACCCTGTTGATCTACCTCAACTAATGATGACCGTAATGAAAGAATCCTTGTCTAGATCTAAGGCTGCATTGCCCTACGGAATGTTTCTCACTTATGTATTTGAGTTTTTCAATATTAAGCTTAAGGGAGAAACTGCAGTGGCATTACGTCACTCTGACATTTTTAATGCTCATTCACTGCACCGTATGGACTTTGCCAAACGGGATGGTATTTGGTTAAAGGTTAGGTCTAGAACTGGTCAGTCTAGTATGCCACCACCAACTGTAACTCAATCTGCTTGTTCTCCTCAGAACTTCTTCAATTTTGACTTCAACCATCCGAATCCTTACCTTGCTGCTATGTCTGATGATCAAAATCCTTTTCAATCTGATCCATCCAATATGAATGCTCCTGGACCTTCTTATCATAATGACAATCAAGGTCCTGCTCCTCTTCCTGTAGTTCATATAAGTGATGATCAAATTCTCCTTATTATCAATGAATTGACCCTTGCCACTTCTAGTCGAAGCTCTGGAGACAGTGCTTCTTCTGTCAATGATCAGACTCTCGTTCCACATATTTCTTCTATTTTTGAAAACATATCTCAGTTTAAACTTATTCTTGAGAGACTTGTCCATGATGTGAATATTCTCAATGGAAGAGTTTTTCATCACAATGAATCTGTCATGGAGCGGATCCTAAAAGAGATTAATTTCCTAAAAGGTAAGCTTGAGAATTTTGAAACTAAGGCAGAGTGGGTAGAGCACCGAATGAGATCTACAAGACCCAGACCCGGGATGCAGCAAACGCTGTTGACCATTGGACCGCATCCTTCTCAAGGCTGAGTCAACTCATGGAGACTTACATCACTCTTTCTGCCGCCTCTGCGCCTGATGCTTCTTTTTCTCATCCGCACCTCTGGACTCCACCGACACGGCCTTCCTCCGACAAGCCTGGATCTTCAAACAAGCCAAATGTTTCTCAGTGCATATTTCTTCTTCTGATGACGACAAGTGATTATGTTGACCTATGTTATAACCGTACTTAGTACTATTTCTATGTTGCATGTTTATGACTATGTTTTATGACTTGAGACCATAGCGTGTAATGTTTGTATTACTCTATTTTGTAATGATCTGAATGACTGCTCAAATTATGTATGATTGCTTACATCTCCTTGATATATTATGCTTGAATTTATTGCAAAACTCTTCAAACTTCTTTTTGATTAATGACGAAAAGGGGGAGAAGATTATTGCATACATTAAGGAATGGAGTAAAGTAATAACTCCATATATTCAGGGGAGAAAAAGAGTTCACTTATTCAGGTTGACAGGGGGAGAAATAAATGTTTTTCTGTTTACACTCCTGTCTACTTCCTATATTTGCTCCTTATGTGCTTAAAGGTTTTGTCATCATCAAAAAGGGGAGATTGTTGACCCCAGATTGATTTTGATGATTACAAAACAGTTAGGCAACTCTAAGCTTGATACAGGGAAGTTCGGTCGCCTTGCAAGTAAGTATCTGCGTGCAAAATTTCATTGGTAAGAAAGTACTTCATTTAATTTGCTTTGAATATCTTTATTAGCTTGGGAGTTAACTGGTTAGCTAGCTTGTTATTCCATTTAGCTAACTGGCACGACTTTCAGCTAACTGGGAAACATTCACAGTGCTTGGGCCGAACGTCATTGTATTTTAGCTAGCTTGTTAGCTAGCTAGAGATCCTTCAGCTAACTAATCTTCACGTCTCAGTATGTTGGCCGAACATCCTTTTTTCTAGCTAGCTGGTTAGCTAGCTTGTGGTGTCCTGTTAGCTAACTAGAATTCGTTTTTAGCTAACTCCAGTTACCTGGCCAAATTGTCTTAAATTCTAGTTAACTGCTGAGCTAGCTGCTAGATCTTCTAGCTAGCTGGCGGTTCCTTTAGCTAACTACTTAGCTAACTATTTTATCCTGGAGTTAACTGGTTAGTTAACTATTTTTCATAGGTGAACGTGTGGCCGTGCAATTTGAAATTTTAGTTAGCTGAAGAGCTAACTCCCTCTCTCCACTGGCCATTCGTTTTCTCTGCTTAGCTAACTAGAAAGCTAGCTATCTTTTCGTTAGTTAGCTGGAGAGCTAACTAAGCTGGGCGGTTTCTGTACTGTTTTTGAAATTAGTTAGCTAGTGAGCTAACTGGCTATCATTTAGCTAACTGCTAAGCTAACTCCATGTCTCCTTTTGTTCCTGCAGCCGAGAGCCTTAAAATTTTAGTTAGCTGGGGAGCTAACGGGGAATGCACGGCTCTTTCTTTTGACCTTTTTGCTTTTGCTGTTAGTTAGCTGGAGAGCTAACCAGCAACCATTTTAGTTAGCTAACATGCTGCCTCTGAACAATTTCTTTTGCTGTGGCCTCTCTTGTTAGCTAGCTGACTAGCTAGCTGAAGTTACATTCTTTATCTCTTCACCGAATGCATTAACATCTTCAGCTACCTGGAGTTATTTTTCAGTCAACTACCGCCTGAGTTCTTAAGCTGCTCTTTCCCTCTTTCTCTCTCTCTCTATTACTATTTTAAGCTACATTTAACTTTTGGATTTTTGAATGTTTGCAGTGCTCTTCCTTCCTCAAATGGAGATCAGCATTCAATGCTTAAGGAAAACATTTATAACGGTTATATTTTCTTCCTATTTTTATTTCTATTTGTTCCTAATGTATCTAACGGACCTTTTCTTGTTGGATGATTATAAAAGGTGGGATTTGAAGCACACCATGACGATTCGGAAAAAGAGTTTTTAAAGAGAAAGAAAATCAAAGAAAAGAGCTCATATTGCATATTGTTGAGTGGTTGTTGCTGTGCATTCAAGTTCATTCATTGCTCCAAAAAGTCGTCCGGATCTTTGAAGCTTTTCAAGCAATCAAGACTTCAGCTACTTCGATCTCGTCCATTCATTGCTGAGTTTATTGCTTCAAAAATTGTAAAGTATACTCTGAATATTTGCTCATTGTGGGAGCTTCTCTTTATCATTCCTTGATCATTTTTGTAAAAGGGTTAGTGTTAACCCTGATTATTTTGGGCTTTCTTGTGCCTTGAAACAAGAGGACTAGCCTAGGTTTGGCTAGGGGATTTGGCTTCCTTGTGCCGTGAAACAAGAGGACTAGCCTGGTGTGGCTAGGGGTTTTTGGCTACCTTGTGCCGTATAAACAAGAGGGCTAGCCTGGTTTGGCTAGAGGTTGTAATCGTTGTGATACGATTAGTGGAATTCTCAAAGGTTTTGGGGAGTGGATATAGGTGCTAAGTTTGGCACCGAACCACTATAAACTTCTGTATGTTTGTGGTTGTTTGATTCTCTATTGTTATCATTCTGTGCACTTCACTACACCGCTGCAAATCAAAATTAGGGTTTAAGCATATACTTGCATAGTAATCTCAATTTTTTTAATAACCCAATTCACCCCCTTCTTGGGTTGCTACATCTGGGTAACACTATCTTTGGGCCCGACGCGGACAGGCGGATGAAGCTGGGGACCATATACTTATTCCTAATAGCCTCTACGTCTTTGGGGGTCACGGTTGAGGCCACTCCTGACGGACTTGCCGGATCAAGACTCATCGTCGGAGGTTGTCTCGGACGGCGGAAGGACACAAGAACTTCTCCAAGTCGACCCTGCTCAGCCCTGGCATTTCCAAGCCGGTCGAGCCGGCCCCGTTCGGCCCCTATATCTCCCAGTCAGCCGAGTCGACCCCGACCATCCCTGGTCGGCCCTGCCCCAGTATCTCCAGGTTGACCGAGTCGGCCCTGCTCAGCCTCGGTGCTCTTAGGAGAGTCAAGGCAGTCCCGAGTTTCCCAAGTTGGCCCCAGAATGGTTCTGGCTGTTCAAGCCGCCATCCTTTTGACCCGCGTCGTCTGATACAACTAGGTCCAACCATCCACTGGCCGCTCCATTGATGGGACCAGATCTAACTACCCGCCAGCTCCACTGACTGATGGGACATGGCTCACCAACCGCCATTTTTCTCCCTCTTTGATGAGATATGACCCACCAACCGGCCCAGATTCACACAACCCCCACAGACCCCGCGGACATTCCCTTCTCACGGAACTCCACGTGGTTGTGCAGGTGTCAACCCCCTATAAAAGGGTAAGTCCACTAAGAAACAAGGTATGCGAACTCATACGCTTGCTATCCTAATACCCAGATAGGGATTCCCCCTTTCTATGGACTCTTCTCATCCCAAAGAGGAGCTCGTCTGAGCTCTTCCTCAGCTGTGACCTCGGTTGCTAACTTGAGCATCGGAGGGTTCCCACCGGAGCACCCCTCCGGTCTTGGAACTTTTTTGTAGGCCATCCGACCAGGCATGGATTCATGGATTAAGCAGCTCTCTTCTCCCGATGTGCAAGACCGGTGATCGGGCATCATCAATATCCTATAATGAAAAAAATAAATCTAAAAGATTATAACTCAAATTCAATTGTTATCTATTAACTTACATTTAAATTTTTAAAACCAATGCATGCTAACAAGTTAAATAAATTATAGCTAATCTCAAGGTATTACAAATAGTATCAGAGATGATCCAATTATGCAAAAGTTAATGAACAAAAGAATCCATCAAGGTATGAAGGTTCCTTTAGCTAGATTATAGCAGCCAATTATCTACATTTTAAGCACGTGTGTTTACCTTTTTATTTTGATTTTATTTTTTTGTTCGTATTCTCATTTATCTTTTATTTTCTGCATGCTTGTTGTCACATTAAATGGTATAGCACTTCAGCTGCCGCACCAAGCCATACAGAGATTGCTCACATTACAGCAAATCATTTGGAAGTTGAGCATGTTGGATTTTTAATCCAACATTGGGCTTATATGTGAAATAATTATGTGTTACGGACTGTCAAATAAGGTTAAGCTCAATTAAAAGTGATCAGCTAAGGTTTCAGTGATTTAGGCTTTAATGTATCTGATTAGGTGTGGCCCTTTAATGTATAAAGACTTAAGGGGTTATTTCTATCTTTATGATGGGCTAAAAGAGAAATACCAAAAGATAATGATGAAATTATCTATATATAGCGGTTATGGTTCCTGGATCGTATGTACGACCTTCTTCTCTGAATCCCATCATCAGAAAGAATAGCCTAGAGAAAATTCTAAAGGGCTCTCTGGGAGTACGTGTTGATTTGGAAGGCCAACCGCAGGGCTCTGGAGAGCAATCAAGTAATATGGATTCAGGTACGCTTCCGTTTATCGATTATAGATTCTTGATGATTAAACATGAATGATTCTTGGGATTCATAGTGATGGTCTTCACCAAAAGGTTTGGATCTAAAAATCTAACAATCTCCCACTGGGCTATATGTGTAACCTTATAATTATGTTGCAAAAAATAATCAAATAAGCTCAATTTTACTATTATTACTGAAATGTATTTATAACCGAATCCTCCTTGGACAAAATTTGATGGGTTGCGTTGAGTTCCTTCGCTGTAAATCAGACAGAATCCTAGAATGCTAGTATATCATCTGACCGTTTGGCCATTTTTTTTTGTGAATTTGGGAATTTCATGGGGCATTGGGATATGGCAGACCCTTTGAGTTTCATGTTTGGGTGAATAAAAAGAATCGGATGGGAATCTAGATGAAAATCTAGAAAATCTTTCCGAAAATCTGGTGGTTAGATATCTCAAACCATGGGATAAAGGAAATCTGGAGAAAATCATGGGAATAACAAACTTGCTTTGGAGTTGTGTGAAGGGTTAAGATCAAGGTTGTCAATTTCGTTTCGGATTATGTTTCGGTTTAGCTTATGAAACGAAATATTTTGGTATCGAACGGTTTCGGTGCTTCGTTTTGGAATAATAATAATAATAATAATAATAAATTTATTCATAATTCATATTCTTCATAAATAATAATAACAACATAAAAATAAAGAGTTTAAGTTTTTAAGAGTTTAATATATATATATATAATAAAAAATTTATTCATAATTCATATTCTTCATAAATAATAATAACAATATAAAAATAAAGAGTTTGAGTTTTTAAGAGATGCGACCGTGGGGATAGGGTAACTAGAAATTTTTTTTGTTATTATATATATATTTTTAAAATGGGGATAGGGTAACTAGGATTTTTTTTGATATTATATATATTTTTTAAAATGGTTCTGAAAGGTTTAATAATTCATAAATTGGTCTCTAAAACATATTTTACCGAAACGGCCGAAAACGACCGAAATACGTCGAAACGCACTGAAAAATCTTTCGAAACGAAACATAGTGTTTATCTTTTCGAATAAGCTATCGAAACGAAACATCTCGACCGAAACAGTCGAAATGGAACGAAATTGACAACTTTGGTTAAGATTGCAATTAACCGCTTTATGGCCTCTCGCAACTTTTCCGAGCTTTTAGCGCCTCACACAGGAACGGCTGGTTTCCGGGCTTTTAGCGCCTCACAAAGGAACCGTTGGTAGGAATTTTTTTTTGGATACCGTGCCTCCACTTCCATGGGTCTCCAGAGTCCAGACTCCAAGGGGAGTTTGGTGTGGCACCAAAGGGAGCATTTAATGCATAGAATCTTATTTAATGCATAAAAGAGGATAATATTTATGAATAATTAATGCATGAATTTTGGACCGGTTCATGCCTTTGGCAATATTTTTGGGCTTTCATTAAAAATTATTATTTTTAATTTTGTAAGCATGAGCAACCTCCTTCTGTATAGTTTAATTGGTTCCATAAAGTAAAGCTTTATCCATTATGATAAATTATTTTTTGTTATAAAGATTGAGTTGGAACCACAAAATAACAGATCCTTATTTTTTAAAGAGGTTCAATCAATTCAAATTAATGATATTTTTATGCCTAATAAATTTGTCAATCGTTCGAAATTGAACTAATTGAAACAAGATATCACCAAAGTGACCTCTGTTGTGTAGATGGTTCATGAAGGATGTTGGATGTTATGTATGTATATGTTTCATGCAGGTATTAATTGGCCCAAAGGAAGGTTAATGCCTGGCCAAACTACATATGTGTGATGGTAAACACATGACGATTATAAAGATTTATATGTGAGTAATAAGTCGATCCAAATATAGATTTATTATTTGACATGCATTATTGTTAGTGTTTGATCATTGCAACAAGAGTATCACTAGCAGTTAATATTACTATCCAAAGACTTGATATTAATGTTGCACTGGGTATCTTAAGATGGGATTTACCATTATTTAAATTTGTTGATATTTGGTATTAATTATTTATATGAGCATGTTATTTATGTATTGCTTTTATTTATAGCTAATGTTGCTACTATTTCTGCTAACCTCAATTCGGTGCCGATCCTTAATGGCACTAACTTCAAGGACTGGAAGGAGAACATTTTTATTGTTCTTGGCTGCATGGATCTGGATCTTGCACTAAGGATTGAGCAACCCACTCCTCCTACAACATCGAGTACCTTTGATGAGAGGAACATATATGAGAAGTGGGATCGCTCTAATCGCATGAGTCTTATGATCATCAAGCGCGGCATACCTGAAGTTTTTAGGGGTGCGGTATCTGAAGGGATTATTAGTGCCAAGGATTTCCTTGCTGAGATTGAGAAATGCTTTGCCAAAAGCGATAAGGTAAAAACAAGCACGATCTTGAAAAGCTTGATTTCCATGAAGTATAAGGGCAAAGGAAACATTAGGGAGTATATTATGGAAATGTCTCATCTTGCTTCAAAGCTTAAGGCACTAAAACTTGAAATGTCAGAAGACTTGCTTGTGCATCTAGTACCGATCTCTCTACCTAATTAGTTCAGTCAATTTAAGGTCACTTACAACTGCCAGAAGGAGAAATGGACTCTTAATGAGCTTATTTCATATTGTGTGCAAGAGGAAGAGAGATTGAAGCAAGAGAAGACTGAAAGTGCTCACTTGGTAAGTACTTCTAAAGAAAAGGGCAAGGATAAAGGCAAAAAAAGAAAGAATGAAGCTGCTAAAGGTCCAGTAAAGAAGAAACAAAATCAGGATAAGAAAAGTTGTTTCTTTTGCAAGAAGTCTGGACATATGAAGAAGGAATGTTCCAAGTATCATGTATGGCGTAAAAAGAAAGGTACATTTCTTAAATTGGTATGTTCTAAAGTAAATATATCTTCAGTACCAAGAAACACTTGATAGTTAGATTCTGGTGCTACTACTAACATCAGTGTTTCAATGCAGGGTTGCCTGAGCTACCGAAAACCAACTGATGCTGAAAGATGCATTTATACGGAAGATAGCAAGTCAGTAGATGTGGAGGCAATTGGGCATTTTAGATTGTTATTAAGTTTTGGTTATTATTTGGATTTGAAAGACACTTTTGTAGTACCATCATTTAGACGAAATTTGGTTTCTATTTCAGCTTTGGACAAATTAGGATATTGTTGTTCATTTAGAAATAGTCAGTTTAGTCGTTCGTTAAATTCAAATATTATTGGAACTGGTTCTCTTATGGTGTATGATAATCTATATTTGTTTGATACTGTTGCTTCTTATAATGAAACCCTGAATATGGAATCAAGAGGTATTAATCGTAAAATTTGCAATGAAAATTCAGAAACATTATGGCATAAGCGATTAGGTCACATCTCTAGAAATAGAGTTGAATGACTTATGTCAGATAAAAATTTGGATTCTCTTGATTTTAGACTTTAATGTCTGTGTTGATTGCATTATGGGCAAACAGATCAAAACAAAGAATTTGGGTGCATACAAAACTATGAAAGTCTTAGAGTTGATACATACGGATATTTGTGGACCATTTTCTACACCTTCTTGGAATGGTCAACAGTATTTTGTATCATTCATAGATGATTATTCAATATATGCATACCTATTTCTTATTCATGAAAAGTCCCAAGTTTTGGACGTGTTCAAATCATTTAAAGCTAAAGTTGAACTTCAACTCAACAAAAGGATTAAAGGAGTCAGATCTGACCATGGTGGTGAATATTATGATAGATATGATGGATCAGGTGAACAACGTCTAGGACCATTTGCCAGATACCTAGAGGAGTGTGGAATTATCCCATAATACACCATGCCAAGGTCACCTAGCATGAATGGTGTAACTGAAAGACGAAACAAGACTCTTAAGGATATGGTAAGGAGTATGATTTGTCATTCTACCTTACTAGAGTCACTATGGGGAGAGGCACTAAAGACAGCAACCTACATTCTGAATAGAGTACCAACTAAAGTAGCTATCAAAACACCTTATAAGCTTTGGATAGGACGAAAGCCCAATCTAAAGCATTTTCATGTTTGGGGATGTCCAGTTGAGGCAAGGCCTTATAGGCCATATGAAAAGAAATTGGACTCCAGGACAGTGAGCAGCTACTTTGTTGGGTATTCTGAGCGATCCAGGGGTTTCAAGTTTTATGATCTCAAATCAAGGATAGTTTTTGAGACGGGAACTGCAATGTTCTTTGAGGATATTGAGTTTGGAGAGAGAAATAAAGTTAGAGACTTTGTCTTTGAGGAGGAATTGGAACATACTACTCTTGTTGAAGAGCAGCTAGTTCCTATTCCTATAATTGCTTTTGATAATGATCAAGTTGCAATTCCAGAACAACAATAAATTGTTGTTCAACTCTCAGAGGTACAAACTCAACAACCTCAAGAACAAGTGCCTTTACGGCGATCCATTAGAGAAAGAATGCTATTCCAGATGATTATATAGTGTTTCTTCAGGAACATGAGAAAAATAATGGCATGATGGAAGATGATCCTGTCAACTTCCTTCAAGCCATACAAGGTTCCAATTCAGAAAAGTGGATTGAAGCAATGAAAGAAGAGTATAAGTCTATGCAAGACAATAAAGTTTGGGAACTTGTCCCATTACTAGAAGGTGTGAAACCCATTGGTTACAAATGGATTTTTAAGACCAAACGAGATTCAAAGGGCAATATGGAAAGGTATATAGCTCGTCTTGTGGCTAAAGGCTATACTCAAAAGGAAGGGATTGACTTTAAAGAGACCTTCTTTCCAGTTTCATCGAAGGACTCTTTTAGGATAATCATGGCTCTTATTGCACAGTATGATATGGAACTCCATCAAATGGATGTCAAGACGATGTTTCTCAATGGAGACATTGATAAGACAATTTATATGCTGCAACCAGAAAACTTTGTGTCAGGAGACTCAAAGAAAATGGTTTGCAAATTGATAAAATCCATTTATGGGTTAAAGCAAGCTTCTCGTCAATGGTGCCATAAATTTCATCAAGTAATTCTCTCATTTAATTTTGAAGTGAATGCAGTTGATGATTGTGTGTATCATAAGTTCAGTGGGAGTAAATATATTTTTCTGGTTTTGTATGTGGATGACATTTTGCTTGCCACAAATGATATAGGCATGTTGCATGAAACCAAGAGAAATCTATCAAGCAATTTTCAAATGAAAGATCTTGGTGATGCCTCCTTTGTATTGGGAATCCAGATACATCGAGATCGTTCTTAGGGTATCCTTGGATTATCACAAAGGAGCTATATCGATAAAGTACTTAAGAGATTTGGCATGCAAAATTGCAAACCAGGTGATACCCCTGTCGCTAAAGGAGATAAATTTAGTATTAATCAGTGCCCAAAAGGAAACTTTGAAGTTGAAGAGATGCAGAAGATTCCTTATGCTTTGGTTGTAGGGAGTCTAATGTATACTTAAGTTTGTACGCGTCCGGATATTGCGTACATTGTTAGAGTGATAGGCAGATATTTAAGCAACCCAGGTATGGATCACTGGAAAGCAGTCAAAAGGACTATGAGATATCTGAAAAGAACAAAAGTTTACATGCTCATATATAGGAGATCAGATCATTTTGAGATCATTGGGTATTCTGACTCCAACTTTGCGGGATGCCAATGTTGGGTTACGGAATGAAAAATCCCAAACTAATTGGAATAAAATTGCAGCGGAAACAAAATAAATTTATAACCCACCAAGAATCATATGCGTTTCATAAAAATCAAAAGAAGGATAAACAAAAATATTACCTTTTGTTATTACCTTTTTAATCAGTATGTAATCCTTCTATTCTTGTGTTGGGTTTTCTCGGATCTTCAAAGGTGCTGCCTTTCAGAAAGGCGATCACCCTCTATAAGTATCCATACATGAACGGACACCAAAATGGTTTTTGAATGCTAGTTCAACCATTCCATTTTTCACAAAAATGAACCCATGTCTTCAACTCTCTATTTTTTTCATCTTTAAGGCAAAAGATATGACGCTTCAAAAGCCCCAATCGATGTGACCTTTCAAATGTCCCAATCGACGTGACCTTTCAGCCAAGATAGTAAAAGATCCACTTCGGGCTATGTATATCTGTTAGGTGGTGGGGCTATTTCTTGAAGAAGTGCAAAACAGACACTCATAGCTTCTTCTACTATAGCAGCAGAATTTATAGCATGTTATGAAGCATCCAATCATGGGATATGGCTGAAAAATTTTGTCAATGGGCTGCGCATATTGGAAGGTATTGAAGGACTACTAAAGTTATTTTGTGACAATAAGTCATCCGTATTGTATTCCAACAACAATAGGAGCTCGACCAAGTCAAAGCATATTGACATCAAGTTCCTGGTTGTAAAGGAAAGAGTACAGAGTGGTCAGATTTCTATAGAGAATATAGGGACAAACTCCATGGTTGTAGATCCCCTTACAAAGGGTGTGCCGCCCAAGGTCTTTCATAAGCATACTGCTCACATGGGCGTTATAGAGCATGACGATGCTTAGATTCAGTGGGAGTTTGTATTGCTTCTATTTTATGCTTTATGTTTGGTTTGTACACACTTATGTGTTAGGATATTTTCTGATCAGAAATAAAGTATTTCATTCAGTTCAGTATACTCTGTACAATTATGTTAAAGTTTTGATCTCACTCAAGTTTAAGAAGGACCAGTTGAAAATAGGCATGTTAAGATCACATTACATGTAATTTTTATGCTACACATCCACATCATGATCCATGTCATTCAGTTGTATCAACATACGTGACCATTGATGGGTCGAGTTATGATAGATATAACAAAGGCCGCTTTGATCCTATGTTGGTATGGTTGATGGACCGGATTGGTTATAGATACATTTCAGTAATAACAGTAAAATTGAGCTCATTTGGTTATTTTTTGCAACATAATTATAAGGTTACACATATAGCCCAGTGGGAGATTATTGGATTTTTAATCCAACATTGGGCTTATATGTGAAATAATTATGTGTTGCGGACCATCAAATAAGGTTAAGCCCAATTAAAAGTGATCAGCTAAGGTTTCAGTGATTTGGGCTTTAATGTATCTGATTAGGTGTGGTCCTTTAATGTGTAGAGACCTAAGGGGTTATTTCTATTTTTATGATGGGCTAAAATAGAAATACCAAAAGATAATGATGAAATTATCTATATATAGCGGTTATGGTCCCTGGATCGCACGTACGACTTTCTTCTTTGAATCCCATCATCAGAAAGAATAGCCTAGAAAAAATTCTAAAGGGCTCTCTGGGAGTACGTGTTGATCTGGAAGGCCAACCGCAGGGCTCTGGAGAGCAATCAAGTAATATAGATTCAGGTACGCTTCCATTTATCAATTATGGATTCTTGATGATTAAACATGAATGATTCTTGGGCTTCATGGTGATGCTCTTCACCAAAAGGTTCGGATCTAATTTCCAACAGAGCAGCCTCAGTGACTCATGCCATGTTTTTGAGTGGCAAACTTATTGGTACTCACATGCCATTTAAATATATTGATCCCTATCAGATATGCGGAAACATGGGACCAATATATTTATCATAAAAATAGAGTAAATCAAGATCGATAAATACCTCCAGCCATTGTTCCATGGTCCAGATGAGGGTAAGGATCTTCCACATCTTACGGTCTCTCTCAGCGATGGTGTAAACTTTCTCGATGAGACCAGACGTAGGGACCTTCCCATTTTATAATTCTTTATGCCTTATATGTCCATCACAGAGGGCGCCGCTTTTAACGGATATGGTTGAGGGATTCTTATCTTAATCGTGAATTTAAATTTTGAATTTGAATTCACGTAATCCCTTGATATCAGAATATAGGACCACCTTAATCCACCTTAATCGTATCTAACCGATACGCTTAATGGAGAAAAACCAACATTCTCCCACTTGGTCCGTATATTCTATTACTATAGTAAGAAACATAATACATGAATCATGGCAATAGGTCCTCTTAAAATCGAGTATTATTTACCATGTATTATAATGTATTATATTTTTCAAACATAAACCCATATAACTTAATGAATAAGCCCCGTGTTTATTCTAGGTCCAACTTAATGATGCTTATCACAAATAAATGTGTACACTAAATAACTGAATGTGAAAAAACATCACAACTATAAAGAGTTTTATTGTACAAGTAGTTGTCCATACAACTAAATTATATCATGGGACCAACTCCCATTCATACCACATGATCCTTAAAATTCTTAATTGGCATGCCGTTAGTTAAGGATCAGCTATCATCAATTCAGTGCTAACATATTCTATGACCACTTTTTTTTTTTAACACGTTCTCTTATGGCTAAATACTTAATGTCGATGTGTTTACTTCGACTACCACTCTTGTGGTTTTTAGCCAAAAAATATGGCAACTGAATTGTCATAGTACAATTTAATTGGCCCAGCAATAGAATTAACAATTCTAAGCCCTGAGATGAAACTCTTCAATCATACACCGTGCGATATAGCCTTAAAACAAGCTTGCATAATAGAGGTAGCAGTCAACTATGTACCTCATGACCTTTTAGCAGCTCTCAAGTGGTCTAAACCTCGATTACTCTAATATCTCCCCAACATCTCAACTGCAAATGCTATGTCAGGCCTTGTACAGACCTGAGCATACATCAAGCTACCAACAGCTGAGGCATATGGAGTGTTTTTCATTTCCTCCCTCTCAAAGTCATTCCTTGGGCACTGACTCAAATTGAATCTATCACCCTTGACATGGGAGCTATACTCGGTGAACAATTTTTCATCCGAATCTCTCTAAAATTTTGTTGATATAGGTTTCTTGAGATAGACCTAAAACACCTCAAAGTTTGTCTCTCTGAATTTTAATGCCAATGACATAAGAGGCATCACCCATATCTTTCATGTCAAAATTCTCAGAGAGAAATTGTTTCACCTCATGTAACATACCTTTATCATTGGTTGCAAGTAAAATATCGTCTACATATAGGATCAAAAAATAAATTTTCCTCCCACTGACCTTCTGGTATATACATTGATCCATGATGTTCTCTACAAATCCAAATGAAGAAATCACATCATGAAATTTTAAGTACCATTGTCGAGAGGCTTGTTTCAATCCATATATAGATCTCTTAAGCTTGCATACTAATTGCTCATTATCACTAGAGAAAAACCTTCAGGTTGTTTGATATAAACCTCTTCCTCTAGATATCCATTGAGAAATGCAGTTTTCACATCCATTTGTTACAATTCTAAATCAAAATGCGCAACAAGTTTCATGATAATACGGAAGGAATCTTTCTTAGATACAGAAGAAAATGTCTCCTTCTAATCAATTCCCTCCCTTTGAGTGAATCCCTTAGCAACGAGTCTTGCCTTATATCGCTCAATGTTGCCTAATGAGTCTTTCTTGGTCTTAAAGACCCATTTACAGCCAACGACTTTTGCTCCATCAGGCAACTCAACAAGATTTCAGACTCCATTAACTGCCATAGAATTCATCTCATCTTTCATAGCATCATACCATAAATTGTATTCCTTACAATTCATGGCTTGTGAAAATGTTTCAGGATCATTTTCAGCTCTTGAAGATACGCAATATAGTCACTAGAAATTGCTGATTTCTTTTCTCTTATAGATCTTCTTAATGTTATAACAACCTCCTCTGGAGGAGTTGATTGTTCAACTATCTCTGGTAACTCATGAGAGACTGGATCTACTAGTTCATTATCAGTAAATTATGGATTTCAATGACTGGTTGTATAATTGCCCATTTGATCTTGAGGGGCACTATGAACGATAATCAGTCTATCACTTGAAGTGGAAGGTTGAGCATCAGAATATTCCCTTTCAGGAATCATGCTCTACAATTGATCACTCCCACTGATCAAGTCATTCTCAAGAAATTTGGCATTCCTTGATTCCACAATCCTAGTTATGTGAGATGGACAGTAAAATCTATATCCCTTGGACCTCTCGACATATCCAACAAAATATCCACTAATGGTCCTAGGGTCCAGCTTCTTCTCTTGTGGATGTATACTTTCACTTCACATGGGCATCCCCATACGCGTACATGTCGCAAAGTTGGTTTCCAACCTTTAAATAACTCAAATAGTATTTTAGAAACAGCCTTGGTTGGAATCCGATTTAATATGTACACAGCCGTCTTGAGTGTTTCTGTCCACAAGGACTTAGGTAGTTTGGAGCTACTAATCATGTTCCTCACCATGTCCATCAATGTTCGGTTCCTTCTTTCTGCTATACCATTCTGATCAGGTGAGCCAGGTAAACTGTATTGGGCAACAATCTCATGTTCTTGAAGAAACTTCGCAAATGGACCAGGCATTTGTCCATCTTCTGTATATCTCCCATAATACTCACCTCCTCTATGAGATCTCATAATTTTGATTTGCTTTCCACATTGTGTCTCTACTTCTGCCTTGAATATCTTAAAGGCATCTAATGCTTCGTTCTTATTATGAAGTAAGTAGAGATACATAAATCGTGAGTAATCATCAATGAAGCAGATAAAGTATTTCGGACCATGAAAATCCATATTCGGACAACAAATGTCCGTGTGTATGATCTCTAATAGGTCTGAACTCCTCTTGGTACATTTCTTTGACTTATTGGTCTGCTTGCCCTTAATGCAGTCCACACAAGTATCAAAGTCAGTGAAGTCCAAAGTATTGAGTACTCCTTCATTCACTAACCTCTTGATTCTATCTATGGAGATATGTCCCAATCTCTGATGCCACAACATAGAAGAGTTATCATTTACAACACATCTTTTTATGCCAGTCCTAACATGCATCACATCATGAGTGGTATTATTTTGCAAATTAATATAGAAAAGACCATCAGATAAAGTACCATTCCCAACAAGTTCAGATTTATAATATAAACTAGAAGAAGTATTTGAAAAGTTGAAGGAATAACCCAAAGGTACAAGTCTTAAAACTGAAATTAAATTCCTAGAAAAACTAGGTACATAAAAGGTCTTTTCCAAATTTAAAATAAAACTACTACTAAGAACTAAATTGCATGTTCCTATAGCTTCCACATGTGAGCGCATCTTATTTCCTGAAAAGATATACTGCTCACTTCCCTACTGGCTTCCTTAGGTTTTGCATACCCTGCAAAGTATTGCAAATGTGGATCGTAGAACCAGAATTAATCCACCATGTGTTATAAATAACATCAGCCATATTAGATTCATAACTGACAAGAGCTTTGACTGAAGTACTGAATTGCTCATCAATGGCCTTTAGTAGCTTCCTGACATTCTTATGCTTATCGATTGAACCATGTATACCAACAAAGATTTTTATCTTTATGAACATTACACTCAAGCGATTAGATCACTCCCAACATTCATAAATCGCAATCTCACTAGGAGTGCTGGTCTGAGTTACTGAAGTTGGCTCATCCTTTTTTATAGCATAATCAATGTCCATCCAGCCCAGATGAAGGAGAATTCTCTCCTTCCAAACCTTATAGTTATCACCCCTCAATTCAGGTATGTCACATTTTATATCAGAAAAATTAACAGGTTGCATAACTGCAAAATTTAAACATACATGCTTATTATCACAAATTGAGGCTAATAAAATGCTTTACCAATGTAAATCATGCATTTAGAAACCAGTGAATCTACTGATATAAAACTTGCCTGTGGGATAAAGCTCTAATTCAATTAGATTCACTTAAGTCTGTATGATAAAACTATAAAATTATGTTCCTTCTTTCTAATTCCTGTGGATAGATTAGAAAAATATAATTTGATATTTTATCTTAATTAATTACATAAATAGTGAATCTGCTGACATAAAATTTGCATGTGGGCTAAAGCTTTAATTCAATTAGATTCACTTAAGTATGTATGATAAAACTATCAAATTATGTTCCTTATTTCTAATTCTTGTAGGTAATTAGAAAAATATAATTTGATATTTTATCTTAATTAATTATATAAATAATGAATCTGCGGACATAAAACTTGCCTGTGGGCTAAAGCTTTAATTCAATTAGATTCACTTAAGTCTGTATGATAAAACTATCAAATTATGTTCCTTCTTTCTAATTCCTGTGGATAGATCAGAAAAATATAATTTGATATTTTATCCTAATTAATTATATAAATATAACAAAATTTTTGTGAAATAAATTTTATTATATCCATATAATTAATTACAATTAATGTCTATTATTTATGTAATTTATTAACTTTATTATATAATTTTATAATTAAGGATGCTATGGCTACTCCTTAATTATTCAATTGTATTTATCATTTAGACATTATTTAAATTTTATGCTCAATTATGTCACTTAAGATGCATGCATAATTCATAAAATTTATACATACAAATTCTAAATATAATTGAACATAAATAGGCTAGGCCAATGGCCCAACCACTTAATGAACGAGTCAGCAGCCCACCATCCTCACCCAATTCCAATAGTTTAATTTAACCAAAAATCTCTCAATCACCTTATAATTTTTTTTTTTGATCAGATGTGCCCAGACTGCTGCAATCCAGCTTGCTGCAGTTCAGATTGGGCGCACGGCCCAGCCTCGCAGTTGGCTCAGGTTGGGCGCACGGCCCAGCCTGGCTGCTGGGCCAGCGCTGACTGGGCTCAGGCCGCTGGCCCACTGGGCCCAGGCGCTTGGCCAGCGCCTGGCCCAGGCCGAGGGCCTAGCCAAGCACTGGGCCCAAGCACTACTAGCGCTGGGCAGCGCTGGCTGACAGCCAGCGCCTGGGCGCTTGCCCTCTTTTTTTTATTCCAATTCTAAATGCCACTTTTTATTTATTTATTTTTTTTATTCTATATGGCAAGCATGTTTTCCGTAAGAGGCATCTTTCATTCATCCTCATCTCATGCACATATCCAAAGCAAGGAAATCCATGCTTCCTCCTCTTATGGTGATTTAATCGTGAGATATTTGGATTTATCTTTTATTTAAACTATATCCAAAAGGGTAAGCGAAAAGATAAGTGCATGCTTCATGGCATAAATCTTACTGATTAATTTCTTAAATAAAACTAAATTAAATCAACTGAATATTAAGAGTTTATCATATCTAATTCCCTTTCAGATGATTCTTGATGACCTATTAACTCTTTCGGTACGCAGGTAGTTGGGTCAAACGCACCAAGGTACTACAGCAGCCTTCCTTATTGGTACGTCCCTAATATCCCTACCGTACGCCTGTTGGGTGAAATAATTCAGGGTACTACCAGTAGCCTCCCCTTTGGACTATCCCTAAACGAGAGAAATAGAGATCAAGAACATCTTTCCCTTCTTTATCAAATAAATGATATAAAGATTGTTTCATAGGGATTTTATCAGATCCGTATATTAATGGAAACAATCTTAATAATCAAGGCAGAGGTATTTTTATACGCTCTGATACCAAATGATAGACTTAATTTAAATTTATTGATCCCTATCAGATATGCGGAAATATGGGACCAATATATTTATCATGAAAATAGAGTAAATCAAGATCGATAAATACCTCCAGCCATTGTTTCACGGTCCAGATGAGGGTAAGGATCTTCCACACCTTACGGTTTCTCTCAGCGATGGTGTAAACTTTCTCGATGAGACCAGGCCCAGGGACCTTCCCGTTTTATAATTCTTTATGCCTCATCTGTCCATCACAGAGGGCGCCGTTTTAAACTGATATGGTTGAGGGATTGTTATCTTAATCGTGAATTTAAATTTTGAATTTAAATTCACGTAATCCCTCATTATCAGAATATACAACCACTTTAATCCATCTTAATCGTATCTAACCGATACGCTTAATGGAGAAAAACCAACATTTCTGTGTCCCTGCATCCTTGCCATTTCTAACTACATGGCTCACATTCACATTAACCAGAGTTTTGTAGGCAAACTGGTACACAAAATATACCTTCAACACCGAACGGTAACATTCATGATGGGAACAAAGGGCAAAATGCAAAGAAAGACCACTCAAGAAAGCAAAGCTATAGCTTTTGGGATACCTTCAGACGGACTATATATGTGTGACACCTTGAATGCCATCCAAGTCTTGCAAGATGAAATGGTCTTGGTAGATTGACAATGACTAACCATCCACACCATGTGAAGCTTCAGCATCCAATGAATTTAATCAACCAAATACATTAATTAGTAGGAATCTGACAAGAATATTTTTAAATTCCGGGTGTAATTAATATGAATATCTGTTGATCCATTAAAAAATAAAATACTTTCAGTAGGTGAATGGCCATGAATGCTTGCGCTCGTGGTAAACGAGGTTGAAATTTTTGCCTCTAATTGAAGGTTTATTGTAGTGATAAGAAGGGCATACTAATTCAAACTAAATCCAAGCATGCCAGAGAGCGGTTGTTGGGTCAAATAAAAGGGATTGATCGAACTAATTTTCGTCCGTCATGCTAATATTAGAACAGTCAAGCAAGTGGGATTAGGCTTTCGCTACTTCTAATATTCCACGAAGGAAACAAAAAAAAATAATAATAATAAACAAAATATCTCAAGCAACATCACCATAATCTAACATTCATGGCCTGTTTATAAACTCTTGACCGACTTTATTGCTTGCTTTGATTGAAAAGGCTTGGTGGCGTGTAGTTTGTGTCCTGTGACGAGGATGAATGGTCCAAATATATTACAACAAGCACAGGCTCGTGCTCAAGAGAGAGAGAAAAAAAAATGAAATCATTGCATTGTTTTACTTTCAGGGTTCTCGCATGAAACTATTTGCGTGTTTTATATCGCGAAGACGCGTGTGCTCGCAGTTGGGTAGGCCGTGAGAAGGAGAGGCAAAGATGATAAGACCCACCCAACCACCTGGCATCTGCCGCTGTTGCCATCGAAAGAGACGAAGCTTCGAGCGTGAGCTGGCTCAATGGCTAATCGATGAAATCGTTGCATCTATTTGTTTAAAGAGAAAAAAAATCCCAATTAAACTACCTTTCAAACCACAATCTGGCTCTTAATTGGTGTTGGGAGTCAGTTTTCGATGTCAATAAATAATATATATAGATAGCGTACGTGGGTAACTGGTAAGAGTACCGTTGATAGAGATGAAGGGAAAAAAAGATATCATGTTTTGACACTTGCAATCAAAGTGGATCTGTGACAAATAAAGGGAATGTGAAATCATGAGTGCAATTATCTCATCGAAAGAGCTCCAGGAACTTAGCACGGAAGAAACTGGACTTGCTGAACCATAGATTTTTCATCTCAGCTCGTCTATTTTCTTAATGCCAATTGTCAAAGGATTCTCAGAGAGAGAAGCTTTAGGAACATAAGCAAGCACAGCCGATGTTCTACGGAGGACCGTGGTAATATTGAGAACGTTTTTGGTAAGGCTGGCAAAAATTCACTCAGCCTGACTTACGATCTTGTATGGGCCATGATGTGGTTGACGTAGCTACAAGGACAATTATGGTAAAATTCAAATCTTAAGGCGGCCCCACCCCGGCATCTCCGAATCGGCCAAGTCGGCCCCGACCTTCTCTGGTCGGCCTCACTCGGCCCCGGCATCTCCGAAGTCGGCCAAGTCGGCACCAATCTTCCCTGGACGGCCCCGCTCATCCCCGGCGTCTTCGAATCGGCCAAGTCAGCCCCGACCTTCCCTGATCGGCCCCACTCGGCCCCGGCATCTTCGAATCGGCCAAGTCGGCCCCGACCTTCCCTGGTCGGCCCCGCTCGGCCCCGGCATCTCCGAGTCGGCCAAGTTGGCCCCGACCTTCCCTGGTCGGCCCCGCTCTGGCATCTTCAGGTCAGCCGAGTCAGTCCTGCTCGGCCTCGGCGCCCTCCGAAGGGTTAAGGCTGTCTCAGGTCGGCCCCAGAACGGTCCTGGCTGTTCGCACCGCCATCCTTCTGATGCGCGCTGCCTGGCATCCCCAGGCCCAACTACCCACTGGCCACGCCGCTGATGGGACTGGACCTAACTACCTGTTAGCCCCACTGACCGATGGGACGTAGCTCACCAACCGCCGTTTTTCCCTCTTCGATGGGATAGGACCCACCGACCAGTCCAAATTCACGCAACCCCACAAACCCCGCGGACATTCCTTTCTTACGGAACTCCATGTGGTTGTGCAAGTGTCAACCCCTTATAAAAGGGTAAGTCCACTCAGGAACAAGGTACGCAAACTCATACACTCGCTACCCTGATACCCAGAAAGGGATTCCCCTCTTTCAGAGGACTCATTTTTTCTCCCCAGAACTCGTCTGAGCTCTCCCTAAGCTGTGACCCCGATTACTGACTTGAGCGTCGGAGGGTCCCCACCGAAGCATCCCTCCGGTCTTGGGACTTTTTGCAGGCCATCCGATCAGGCGTGGGACCGCAGATTAGGCAGCTCTCTTCTCTCGATGTTCAAGACCGGTGATCATGCATCATCAGATTGGCGCACCAGGAAGGGGGTGAGGCAAGCAAAGAAGGCCCAAACCCTACAGTATACTTCTCTTTTCTCTCCCTCTCCCAACAATGGTGATGACACGAGCTCAGGATACCTCAGTCAACAACCCCGGGGGCATCTTCCCCCGACTAAGCAGCAGGAGACCAACCTACCTGTTGTTGATCCTCATGTCATTTCCCTCAACCAGAAGCGGTTGCCCCGGCTGCGGAGCAGCTGGCAACCCTCACTCGGCAAGTTCAGACCCTCACCGCCATGGTCCACAGACTTCAGCAGCAGCAGTCCGTGGCCACCCAGCATCAGACCGCTCCCCCTGTAAAGTCAACAGTCTGCAAGGGGAGGTTCTCCTTAACGAGAGGCCAGTCGATGCCGAGCTTCTCCAAAGAAGCCTCATCGTGAGTCCCTCAAGCGGCCGCGATCTCCAGATTGTGGCCCGAGCAAGTTTCCTCCAGAGCCGTACCGCCAGGAGGAACCAAAGCGGAAATCCAATCTTTCGCATCCTTCTCCTTCTTCTTCATCCTTCGAGCCATCTCGGAGGGCCCCGACAATCAACCGCCAGGCGGAGGAGCGTCTGGACGAGTACAATCGGCGACTAGATGAGCTTGCCAGGAAGATCAACAACCAACCGGAGGAGGAGTATGACATCCGTCCTCCTTACACTCGCTGGATACTGGAGGAGCCCGTCCCCTTTAGATTCCGATTCCCCTAGATAGATCGTACGATGGCATGACGGATCCTCTCGACCACCTCGAGAGCTCCAAGGCCATGATGCAGGTCCAGGGTGCGTCAGACGCCCTTCTCTGCAAAGCTTTCCCTGCTACTCTGCGGAAGGCTACTCGTGCTTGGCACTCGCGCCTGTCCCCCCATAGCATCGACTCCTTTCGAAAGCTGAAAAAGGCCTTTCTGGCACATTTTGATGGCTACCGGCAAATCCCGAGGGTTGCGGACAGCCTCTTCTTCGTGCGCCAGAAGGAGGAGGAATCGCTGCGGGACTTCGTTTCCCGGTTCAAAACCGCCACCCTTGAAGTCTATCATCTGGACGACGTGGTGGCAACGCTGGCGCTGAAGCGGGGACTTCTCCCGTCCTGCTTTACCTTTTTTTTGGATAAGAAGCCCCTAGGTTCCTACTCCGACCTTCTCCTCCGAGCTCAGAAGTACATCCGCGCGGATGAGGCCGACCTCACCCGTCGGGAATCATCAAGGGGCTCCAACTGCAAGCCTGCTTGCCCCAAGCCGAGCAGGCCCTCTAGCCACCGGCGGCCTAACCCGCCTCGCCGATCCGACAACAGGTGTCGAAGCCCCGTCCCCAATGAGAGCAAGCTCACGCCTCTCCTCGCCCCTCGATCCCACATCCTGATGGAAATCGAGGGTGAGCCTTATCTCCAGTGCCCTCCTCCTATGAAGAAAGGTCCTTCCCATGATAAGAGCCGTTATTGCCGATTCCATCGAGACTACGGGCATGACACTGACAGCTGCTTCAGCTTGAATCACGCTATTGAGGAGCTCATCCAGAGGGGCTACCTCAGCAAATATGTCCAGAAGGGGCCACAACCGCTGTCGGCACTCATGGGACCCCTACCTGCTCAAGTCGTTGTCTAAACACCCCCACGGAGCGGATAGTTGGAATGGTGTCTTGGGGAGTGGCTTCCTCATCCAAGCGGCCAAGAGGGGAGGATGCACCGGGTAATGTAGTTCTCGGGGGGGGGGGGGGGGGACCAGTGAATTTTGAGAATCTAAACAATGAAGGCATCGCCGTCTCTATGACGATCACCAAGCACCCTGTAAAAAGGATATTGGTTGATAGTGGCAGCTCAGCTGACATCCTCACTTATGATGCTTTTGTTCGGATGAGATTATCTCTAAACTCTCTCCAGCCTGTAACAACCCTATTGGTCGGATTCACCAGGGATTCGGTAAGGGTTGAGGGTGAGATATCTTTGCCTGTGACACCGGAACACCGCTATGCCAAAGCACAGTGATCATGAAGTCCCTTTGGCATACAACGCCATTCTCGGCGCCCAGGCTTAAATCTATTGGATGCGATTATCTCCACCCGACGCCGGCTGGTGCAGTTCCCTACTAGTGGAGGTGTTGGGGAGATGAAAGGCGAGATCGGTTCAGTTCTGCCCTGCTATCATACGGTGTCAAGCCCCTTGGAGGCCGAGCCGGTCCCAGAGGCACCTGACCTAGGGAGTCCGACAGGAGAGGAGAGCCGGCCGAGCACCTCCTGACCTTTCCCCTTGGGGATGATCCAGCGAAAACCATGCGCATCGACGGACTCCTCCCCTCGGAGGATCACGATCGCCTCCTGACCTTCCTGCGGGCCAACTCAGACGTTTTCGCTTGGTCAGCATCTAACATGCCCGGCATTTCTCCAAAAGTAATCACCCACAACCTCAACATCGATCCGAAGCACTGTCCAATCTGCCAGAGGAAGAGGAGCTTCACTCCTGAGCGAAAAAAGGCCATCGATGAGGAGGTTAACAAACTGCTCAGTGCCAGCCACATCTGAGAGGCGCATTACCCTAGCTGGCTGGCCAACGTGGTCATGGTGCGAAAGGCAAACGAGAGCTAGAGAATTTGCATCGACTTCACCAACCTCAACAAGGCGTGTCCGAAAGACAATTTTCCCCTGCCAAGGATAGACCAGCTGGTAGATTCCACCTCCGGCCATGGGCTCCTCAGCTTCATGGATGCCTTCTCCGGATACAATCAGATAAGGATGGACCCCAGTGATAAAGAGCACACATCCTTTGTGACATAAAAGGGGATTTATTGCTACAAAGTGATGCCCTTCGGTCTCAAGAATGGGGGCGACCTATCAAAGATTGATGAACAGGGTGTTTCAGGATCAGCTAGGTCGGAACATGAAAGTCTACGTGGAAGACATGCTGACCAAGAGCAGCTGCGCTTCTGATCATGTCTCTGATATAGAGAAAACTTTCAGCAACCTCCGCCGCTTCCAGGTCAAGTTGAATCCCAAGAAATGCGCCTTCGGAGTCACGGCGGGCAAATTCCTGGGTTTTATGGTGACTCAGCGGGGGATCAAAGCAAACCCAAAGAAAATCAGCGCTATCCTCGACATGAGACCACCATCCAGCAAGAAGGAAGTACAGTGACTAACGAGGAGGGTGGCAGCTTTAAGTCGTTTCCTCTCCAGATCAGCCGAGAGGTGCTTGCCCTTCTTCAAGGCCCTGTGAAAAGTAAATAGCTTCGAGTGGACAGACGATTGCCAGAAAGCCTTCGATGACCTGAAGGCGTTTCTGTCTTCTCCTCCGCTCCTATCCAAACCAAGGGACGGGAAAAGTCTCTTCCTCTACCTAGCTACTTCTTCGGAGGCTGTTAGCTCAGTCTTGGTGCGTCTCAACGCTGATGGAACCCAGAAGCCCATTTATTACATGAGCAAGGTGCTCCACGGCGCAGAAGTCAGGTACTCCAAGATAGAAAAAATCATCTTCACCCTGATCATCTCCGCTCGGCGTCTCTGCCCTTATTTTCAAGCTCATCCTATAGTGGTGCTCACAGACCAGCCCCTCCGAGCCATTCTGGCTCGTCCAGACACCTCAGGCCGACTCGCCAAGTGGGCCATCAAGCTAGGAGAGTTTGACCTCTCCTTCCAAGCGTGGCCGGCCTTGAAGTCCCAAGTCTTGGCCGATTTCCTAGTCAAGTGCACTTGGGTGGATGAGGAGACCAGGAAGGTTTCCGCGGAACAGCATGAGCCTGGGCCAAGCAGTGATAGAGAAACCTGGATCCTCCATGTAGACGGCGCATCAAACTCTCAGGGAAATGGTGCCTATCTCATTCTCACCGAACCGGGTGGAGAGAAAGCAGAATGCACCCTACGGTTTCTATTCAAAACCACCAATAACCAGGCCGAGTATGAAGCCTTGCTGGCAGGATTAAGTGTTGAGAAATTATTGAAACATAATTGCCCCAACTTATTGATTTTGATGATTTCCAAAAGACATTACTTTACTTTCTAAAAGGCTATGAACATGTTAAGTCAATCAATGAAATATTCTTACTATGAGCAATTTCAAATTGGAAACTATGAACTGTTAATGTGTAATGAGTTTTCTTTCAATTGAATATATGTTTCAGTGAGCTATACTCATGAATTCAAAAATGATTTCTATACCACTCTTTTAAAGATCAATGAATTAATAAAAATGTTTTGAAATTGAGCATTACTGTTAAATCAACATTATTCAAGTCATATTTATATTTTAAAATTGGTTGGGATGATTTTCAAAGCAAATCAGAATGTTTTCTGATTTTTGTATCAGTCCGAGCCGACTCGAGAGTTTCCGAGTCGACTCCTGTGATTATCTGATTTTTAATGTTGTCTCGAGTCGACACTTGAGTTTTCAAGAGTCGACCCCTGAACCTTCTCGAGCCGACTCGCACAGTACTCGAGCCGACTCGCTCAGACGGCAGAAAGACTCATTTTTGAGTGCCTCTCGAGTCGACTCCCAGCTTTTCGCGAGTCGACCCCTGAAAGTCACGAGTCGACTCCCAGCTTTTCGCGAGTCGACCCCTGAAGATTCACTTTTTGGTGCGTTTCTGGATTCGCGTGTTCGAGCCGACTCGCACAGTACTCGAGCCGACTCGACGGAATCTGGGCGATAATTTTTGAGTTGACACATCAGCACCAACGATAATATTTTGAATCAACGGCTATATTTTACTGTGTCTAACGGCTATATCTTTTCAGGATCTATAAATAGAAGAGCCAGATTCAAATAGAAGTAGTGAAAAAGAGAGGGGATTGAAAAAGAAAAGAGAAATAGAAGAGCAAGAGAGAAAAATAGAGAGAGCCTATTGAATATCAGAAAAAAGGGAAAACTGAGAGTATTGTAGAATCATTTGATTCAAGGAGAGATTCAATCTTTGCATTTGAGAGAGAGATTCGTGTGTATCATTTAATCAACTCTCAAAGCTCAAGAGGAAGGCAAAAAGCAATCCAACGTGCAAAATCTTCAGCCATTCCCAAGTTCAAAAAGAGGCAACACATTCTCCAAAGCTTTTCAACGATTGAGGAATCTTGCTGAGGCATCGATTCAACTTTTCAAGGAGAAAAGGGAGAAAGCCATCGCTGCAATCATCTGGAAAACCATCAGGCGTTTCTAACCCTAGTTTTTATTTATTCTTAAATTTGTATATCTGCTCAAGAAGGAGCATTTCTGTTACAAATACTTTGATTTCACTTGGTTACTGGTTCAATCAGTGGATTGAATCAGTGGAGGTAGATTTACCTCATTGCAAGCCGGAGTGCTTGAGTTGGGTTCGTTGTGATCCCGTGAAAACAACGAGTTAGGTTTGTTGTTAGCCCGCAAAACAACGTGTAGGGTTTTGTGCTGGTAAGCCCGCAAAACCAGCTGGGTTCGTTGTGATCCCGGTGAAAACAACAAGTTAGAGTTGTGATCTTGTAAAACAACTCAGCTGTAATCGGTGTGATTATAGTGGACCCAAGTGATCCTTGGGAGTGGATGTAGGTGTTGGATACACCGAACCACTATAAAACTTTTGTGTTTGCCGTGTTCATTTTCTCTCACTTTATATCTCTTGTTATTTGCTTGGATATTGTTTTAAGTTATTCTCTCTTGCATATATTGATAATACATCCATTGAAGTTAAAAAGGACTTAAGTTTTTAAGAACCCAATTCACCCCCCCCCCCCCCTCTTGGGTTGCCATCTGGGCCAACATTAAGGATGGCCCAAGAATTTGGAATAAGGTGTCTCAGAGCTTTCACCGACTCGCAATTCATCTCCAGACAAATCAACAGAGAGTACGAGGTGCGTGACCCTGCTATGCTCAATACCTGAGCAAGGTTCAGCTCTTGGTCTCTTCGTTAGCTTATTTCAGCATCAGTTACATCCCCCGAAGTGAGAATGCCAAGGCCGACATTCTTTCCCGCTTGGCTACCTCCGCCGACAGTATTGCAAGAGACGCCTACATCGAATACCTAGAAAGGCCCAGCATAGATGATGGCGAGGAAGTCCTCCCGCTCACCCAAGAGCCTACATGGATGGATGCCTACGTCCGCTATCTCACTGACGGTACCCTCCCGAATGATCGCAATGAAGCCAAGCTGCTCAAGTGGAGGGCTTCCAAATTCGTCCTCCTAGACGAACGTCTATACAGGAGGTCATTCTCTTACCCCCTGCTCAGATGTGTAGGACCTACCGATGCCGACTATATCCTTAGAGAAATCCATAAAGGCATCTGCGGAAATCACCTGGGGGCAGGTCCCTGGCCCAGAAGGCCCTTCGGCAGGGATACTTCTGGCTTACCATGAGGGAGGACACTGCCAAACTAGTTCAGAAGTACGATGGTTGCCAGCTCCACGCACACATCCAACACCAACCGTCTACCCTACTCAACCCGCTCTCAGCCCCCTGGCCCTTCGCCCAGTGGGGAATGGACATTCTTCGGCCATTCCCCCCAGCTTCGGGACAGCGGAGATTCTTGCTAGTAGCCATCGACTATTTCACCAAGTGGGTCAAGGTCGAGGCGCTGGCTAAGATCACCGAGAGTAAAGTCAAAACCTTCTTCTAGAAGTCGATTATATGCCGCTTTGGCCTACCACGCACTCTCATCACGGACAATGGGCGCCAGTTCAACAATGAAGCATTCAAGACTTTCTGTGGCGAGCTAGGCATTCACCATCGATTCACCTCTGTCGGCCACCCCCAGACCAACGGGGAGGCCGAGGTCATGAACCGCACCATTCTCAGAGGGCTCAGGACTCGGCTAGATGGATCAAAAGGTCGATGGGTGGAGGAACTCCCCAGTGTGATATGGGCTTACCATATGACCCCTAGAGCCCCGACAGGCAAGACCCCCTTCAGTCTCATCTTCAGATCCGAAGCCGTCATCCCTGTTGAGATCGGACTGCCCAGTCTGCGCATGGAGTCCTTCAACAAGGATGACAATTCCATATTGATACGAGCCAACTTAGACTTTATCGATGAAGCACAAGGCTGCGTATGGCGACTTTCCGTCTGCGGGCAGCCAAGTACTACAACGCCCGAGTTCGTCCCAATGTCTTTCGCCACGGAGATCTAGTTTTAAGAAAGGCTGAGGTATCTAAGCCTACGGAGGGGGACAAACTATCCCCCAACTGGGAGGGTCCTTATCGTATCACCGAGACACTCCACCGGGGGGCATACAAACTGGAAGAGCTCAACGGACAACCCATTCCGCGTACCTAGAACACGGATAATCTCCGCCGATATTATCAATGATGTATCCCCCAGAATACGAGCAATAAAAGGGTCCCTTTCAACGCCACAGACCGCTCTCCCTTGCATTCAAGGACCAGATCTCGCTAAAGAAGCTCATCGGCATTGCGGCTAACGGGACACCACTCGGTCTGGCTTAGAGACGCCCCCAAGTCGGTTCAAGTCCCTAACAGCTCCATACCGATCGAGTCGTCCCTCGGGCGGTACACAAACCCTCGAGGTGGTTCAAAAGGAGCTCACCGGCATCGCGGCTAATGAGACACCACTCGATCCAGCTTGGAGATGCCTCCGAGTCGGTTCAAGTCTCTAACAGCTCCATACCCGTCGAGTCACCCCTCAGGTAGCACACAAACCTCCAAGGTGGTTCTAAAGGAGCTCGGCATCGCAGCTAACGGAATGCCACTCGGTCCGGCTTGGAGACGCCCCCGAGTCGGTTCAAATCCCTAACAGCTCCATACCTGGTCGAGTCGCCCCTTGGACGGCACACAAACCCCCAAGGCGGTTCAAAAGGAGCTCACCGGCATCACGACTAATGGAACACCACTCGGTCTGGCTTGAAGATGCCTCCAAGTTAGTTCAAGTCCCTAACAGCTCTGTACCCGATCGAGTCGCCCCTTGGTGGCATAAAAACCCCCGAGGTGGTTCTAAAGGAGCTCGCCAGTATTGCGGCTAATGGGATACCACTCGGTCCGGCTTGGAGACGCCCCCGAGTCGGTTCAAGTCCCTAACAACTCCATACTCGATCGAGTTGCCCCTTGGGCAGCACACAAATCCCTGAGGCGGTTTAAAAGGAGCTCACCGGCATCACGGCTAATGGGACACCACTCGGTCCGGCTTGGAGATGCTCCCGAGTCGGTTCAAGTCCCTAACAGCTCCGTACCCGGTCGAGTCGCCCCTCGGGTGGCACACAAACTCCCGAGGTGGTTCTAAAGGAGCTCACCGGCATGCGGCTAATGGGACACCACTCGATCTGGCTTGGAGATGCCTCTGAGTTGGTTCAAGTCCCTAACAACTCCATACCTGATCAAGTCGCCCCTTGGGCGGTACACAAACCCCCGAGGTGGTTCTAAAGGAGCTCGCCAGTATCGTGGCTAACGGGACACCACTCGGTCCAGCTTGGAGATATCCCCGAGTCGGTTCAAGTCCCTAACAGCTCCGTACCCGATCGAGTCCCCTCAGCGATACACAAACCCCTGAGGTGGTTCTAAAGGAGCTCACCGACATCGCAGCCTACGGGACACCACTCAGCCCTGGCACGGAGGTGCCCCCGAGGCGGTTAAGATCCTAAAGGCTCCGTACCTGCCAAGTCACCCTTCGGGCGGCACACAAACCCCGAGGTGTTTCTAAAAGAGCTTGCCGACCCTCATGATCTCCAAGTATGCCGAGTCGGCCCCGACCACCCTTGGTCAACCCCACTCGGTCTCAACATCTCCAAGATCAGGCCGAGTTGGCCCAGACCTTCCCCGGTCAAGCCCCACTCGGCCCTCAGCGTTTTCAAGCTGATCTCGTTGCTAAGTTGCCCTCGGATCGTTCTAAGTCCTTAGAATATTCGAGCGCAGATGAATCTCCTTCAAACGGCTGCGACAGCTCAAGGCATCCTAAGTAATCTCCTACGCTGTCGGTTTATACCTCAAAGACGCATCTCAACATTGGCCAACCGGATACAATTGTTCAGCCATGACATTATCAACGTGCGCAACACTCAGAGTAAAGGGGTATCTCAGAAGAAAGGCCCTCTCTCATCAATAGGTACGGGACCGTTTTATTGCTAGTCGCACAATAAAACATTCAGCCCAGAGGAAAGAAGAAACGAGCAAGACAAAGGACAAAAGCGTCTTCGCAAAAAGTTCTTCTTCATTGATAATGAAATTGAAGTACAAAATTTGGCCCGAGGCCGGTTACAAAAAGAAAAGAAAAAGAAACAACAACTTTTCAGGGCTCATTTGGGCCCGGCTCTCCCTTGTCGTCCTCTTCCTCCGCCGACTCCTCGTCAGATTCCCCGGGCCGGATTCCCTTGAGCTCGGCAATGTCAATTTTAAGAGCCGCGGACACCTTAGTCTTGCACATCTCGAAGCCCTTGACGTAAGCATTGAGGCTGGCCTCGAGGACCTCCTTCCCGAACTCCGGCGAGGACTTGTAGCTTGAGACGGCCTGCCTTGCCTCGGCCTCGGCTCTCTATGCCCTGGCCTTGGCCTCCTGGACTTGCGCCACAGCCTCCCTGGCTCGGCCCTCGGCTTCTTCGGCTCGTGTGTTGGCCTTGTCTGCATAGGCCACAGCCCCAGCCTTCTCATGGCCCACCTCAACCGCCGCCTTCTCCATGGCGGAAGCTCTCTCCGTGGCGGCCCAGGCCTCATCTCGCGCCGCTCCGACCTCCCTCTCGGTGCATTGAAGCTGACTGACCAGCTCCTCATTCTGCGCCATGGTGGTCTTCAGTCGATTCGAGACCAGCTCCAATTTGGCCTCGGCCGCGGAGGCCCGGCCATTCTCGGCTTCGATTTGGCATTCCGCCTCCCTTATTCGGCCGCCCAGGTTCTCCTCGCGGGCCTTAACCTCCTGGTGAAGTCGAGCAAGGCTCTGGGACTGTGTCATGCTCTCCTTCTTGTACTTGTCGGCCCGCGCCATGGCCCTTGTGAGTGCATCCGAAGAATGGGACACCACCTCTCGAAGGCCGATCACACCGTTGGCCATCTGCAGCAAGGGGAACATGTTAACCCTAAAAGATTGGAGCATCAAAAGACACGTCCATAATAGAGAACTCAGAAGATTACCTAGACAACGACAACCATCACCATATCCAGGAGCGCGGAGTGGCTCAATCCCCGCGTCTCCTCCTCGGACTCGACAGTCCAGAATCTTGACAGAAGATGGGCGGCTTGCGCGGCGTCCGCCATTGAATTGAGCCTAGGGGCCGACCGCATTGGCCCCTCCTGCGGACCTTCGACCCGAGGATGGGTCGGGTGGCGCACCAACCGCTGGGATGAGCTCTCCGGTCCCATTCCTCTGCTCCCCGGTCACCTCCGCCCTAGCGTTGGATTCTTTGGCGACTGGCTCCCTCTCTCTGGCAATTGGGGGAGCCCTCTCCATCTCCGGCTCGGCGGCAGTCGGAGGGCTAATGGCAACTGTAACCTGCCCCGCCTTGGGCACGTCAGCGGCGGCAAGAGCTTCCTCCTCAAGATCCACAATCACCATGGCGGCTCTGGTGGTGGATGAAATCTCTTCCTCCTCTATCTTGGTCCCGACCGGCCTCGGGACCACTTCTCTAGCCGGTGCTTCCTTAGCCGGCTCCTCTGTAGGCATTGGAGCCTTGGGGACCTCAGCGACTTGGGTCGGCCCAGCCCGCTCCCCTCTTCGGGCCTTCTTCGTCGGTCTTGACGTTTCCCGGCTGACGGCCTCTTCTGTTTTAAGGTGGCCTCAAACGCACCGGCGGAGAACTTCATCGCTGCATCCAAAAAAGAGAAGTGTTAGCGACAGCATATAGCAATCCTTCGGTCGAGACAGAATGAATCATGCGTCGTGCTCACCAATCGCCGGGGCCAACTCGGCTTCTATCAGGTTCTCCTCGGATAGGAGTTCCTTGTATCCAAGGATTTGGTAGTTGGACAACTGGGTGAAGAGTCCCCTATCTCTCTCCCCCATGGTGGCATTATCATTGGAGCTGGTGTTCGGCTCCATCCAGTCGGTCCTCACTCCCTCGACATGGGCAAAAAGGAAGCGGGATTTCCATCCCCTAGGGGGAAGGCCCTACCCAGCCTGGCGGTGAAAGCCCACTAGGCCCCCTCACCTTGGCGGTGAAATGCCCACAGTGATAACCCCGACCGGGCCTCTTGGAAATAGCAAAGAATAACAAAGGCACATATGATCCGAATCGAGTTCGGAGTCAACTACGCTGGCACTAGCCTATACCTATCTAAAAGGTTCAGAAAAAAGGGTGGAGAAGAAGGTGCAGCCCGCACCGGAAAAATTCCTCATACAGAGCGACCCGATCGGGGTAGGTGGAGGTCACTCTATCTTCAGGCCCCGGCGTGGACAGATGAATGAAGCTGGGGACCATGTACTAACCCTAATGGCCTCTACGTCTTCGGGGGTCATGGTTGAGGACACTCCGGACGGACCTGCCGGATCAGAACTCACCGCTAGAGGTTGTCCCAGACGGCGGGAGGACACAGGAACTGCCCTAATAGGGGAGGCTGAGGCGGACGGAGGCCCGGTCACCGTTGGTGGATCGCAGTTGATGATTTTGCCCACCGGATGAAGAACCTGACGGGCTAAGGAGGTTTGGTCTTCACTATCGGAATGGGAAGATTCAACTACAGGCCTCTTACCCTCCCTAATGGCACGACGGTCCATGGATGAAAAGAAAAGATGAAACTAACCTGGAAATCAAAGGGAATTTGGAGACAAAAAGGCTCAAGTCGCAGAAGAACTCAGGAGAAGGAAAGCTGGAAGAAAACAATGGCAATGTAAAAGCTTTCCTCAGGCCCTTGGGGCACTTTTATACCCCAATCTCCGAGCGACGATAATCGAGGCCCTACCACGTGGCGCTCTCCTATTGCGCCACGAGCAGTCCGCCAGAAATCTCGCCTGTGCCCAAGGCGTGCCGCCTCGATTCGCCCCAAGGAGCGTGATCCCTGACCAATCGTGGGACATAGAAAATGTTGAAACAATGATAGCCTTTATCTTTTTCCATTCCCCCAATAAGCTTCCTCTTCGAGGCGTCCGATGCTAGCGTCAGCTCCCACCTACCGCATGATTGTGGAAGATTTTCGAAGCGACACTGCCTCGGAACGATGCACCAGCTCACCAAGCTAATAAAAGCGCACTAAAAAGCAATCATTTTGTTGACCCAATTGATGATTTTGATGATTAACAAAACTATGTGAGTATAATTTTTGAAGGCTCTAATGATTTTGATTTAGTGTTTCAGCCAATAAGACTATTGAAAGATCAAAATCAAGGGTTACAATGTGTTCTGGATCGAATCTAATGTCTAGGTAAGAAATGCAGACATTAGAGTCGACTCCGAGAATCACAGAGCCGACTCCGGAACTGGCACGGCCATTAGAGTCGACTCCGAGACTGTGAGAGTCGACTCTCACAGACGGAGCAGAAAGTCGATTTTTCTGGCTCCAACCTAGAGTCGACTCCGGGTAAGTTAGAGTCGACTCCGGAAAAGCATCTTGTCGACCCCAGAAAAGCCAGAGACGACTCCGGAAAAGTCAGTTTGAAACGCCTCAAGCTAGAGCCGACTCCAGAAAAGTTAGAGTCGACTCCAACCCACCTGGAACGAAAAACGAAGTTGCCAGATCAGCTCTAACGGTAACTTTTCTATTTTTACTCATTTCTAACGGATATATTTTGATAGAAGGTACACTCCAACGGATAGTTTATTCCAAAAGAGGTGTAAAAGAAATCTATAAAAAGGGAATTCTATTGTTCAAAAAGAAGAGAGCAAGAGAGAAGAAAAAATCCGAAAAACTAGAGAGAAAATCTGAGATAGACAAATCCCATTTCAAAAATCCGTGAGCTTGAATCTTGAAAGAAAAACCTTCTAGCTCAAATCCACTCCACTCCAAAAAGCTCAAAAGGAATCCAAAGCGTTCAAAATCAAAGATCTTCCACATTCAAGAAAAAGGGAGAAAAAGCTTCAACCCAACTCCAAAGCTCAAATCCGTGAAGAATCGGTGCTGAGGCCTGATTCAACAACAAGAGGAGTTGAAGGAAGGAAACCAAAGAAGCCAAGCCAGCTCTCAAGCTCTAAATATTCAGGCTTTTCTAAACTCAATTTCTATTTTGAAATATCTGCTCAAAAAGGAGCTGCTTGTAATTAAACTCATTTTATTTGTTTGAGTCTAGTTTAATCTGAGGGATTAAACTAGAGGAAGTTGTTAAACTTCGGGACAAGCTAGGTATAGCTTGTGTTTGGGTTAGTTGTGAGCCCGTGAAAAACAACGTGTAGGGTTTTGTGCCGGTGAGCCCGTGTAAAATCGGCTGGGTTCGTTGTGATCCCGGAAAAACAACAAGTTTGAGTTGTGAGCTTGGAAAACAACTCGGCTGTAATCTAGAGAGATTATAGTGTGGACCCAAGTGAGTCTTGGGAGTGGACGTAGGTGTTGGTTGCACCGAACCACTATAAAAATATCTTGTGTTTGCCGTGCTTAATTGTCTCTTCTCTATCTCTCATATACTTGTGTTTGTGCTTTGCTTATTAGTTGATCCTTTCACTTGCACATCTCAATTTAAATTGTTTAAAAGTCTTAAATTTTTAAGAACCCAATTCACCCCCCCCCCCCTCTTGGGTTGCCATCTGGGCCAACACATTTTTTGAATTTTCACGCCTCTCTCACCCAAAGGGCAGCGGGCGCATGGCCCTTCGCGCTCAGGGGTGGGGGGGCATATGATGTGGCTGACGTAGCCACGAGGGCAATTATGGCAAAATCCAAATCTTAAGGCGGCCCCATCTCGGCATCTTCGAGTCGGCCAAGTCGGCCCCAACCTTCCCTGGTCAGCCCCGCTCGGCCCCGGCATCTCCGAAGTCAGCCAAGTCGGCCCCAACCTTCCCTGGTCGGTTCCGCTCGGCCCCGGCATCTCCGAGTCGGCCAAGTCGGCCTCGACCTTCCCTGGTCAGCCCCGCTTGGCCCCGGCATCTCCGAATCGACCAAGTCGGCCCCGACCTTCCCTGGTTGGCCCCGCTCGGCCCCGGCATCTTCGAATCGGCCAAGTCGGTCCCGACCTTCCCTGGTTGGCCCCGCTCGGCCCCGGCATCTCCATGTCGGCCAAGTCGGCCCCGCTCGGCACCGGTGTCTCCAAGTTGGCCAAGTCAGCCCCGACCTTTCCTGGTCGGTCCCGCTCAGCCCCAGCATCTCCAAGTCGGCCCCGACCTTCCCTGGTCGGCCTCGCTTGGCCCCGACATCTCCGAAGTCGGCCAAGTCGGCCCCGACCTTCCCTAGTCGGCCTCGCTCAGCCCCGGCATCTCCGAGTCGGCCCCGACCTTCCCTGGTCGGCCCCGCTCGGCCCCGGCATCTTCAAGTCGGCCAAGTTGGCCCCGACCTTCCCTGGTCAACCCCGCTTGGCCCCGGCATCTCCGAATCGGTCAAGTCGGCCCCGACCTTCCCTGGTCGGCCCCGCTCGGCCCCGGCATCTTCAAGTCGGCCAAGTCAGCCCCGCTCGGCCCCGGCATCTCCGAGTCGGCCAAGTCGGCCCCAACCTTCCTTGGTTGGCCCCGCTCTGGCATCTTCAGGTCAGCCGAGTCGGCCCTGCTCGGCCTCGGCGCCCTCCGAGGGGTCAAGGTTGTCTCAGATCGGCCCCAGAACAGTCCTGGCTGTTCGCGCCGCCGTCCTTCTGACGCACGCCGCTTGGCATCCCCAGGCCCAACTACCCATTGGCCACGCGGACTAGACCTAACTACCTGTCATCCCCACTGACCGATGGGACATAGCTCACCAACCGCTATTTTTTTCTCTCCGATGGGACATGACCCATCGACCAGCCCAAATTCATGCAATTCCATAAACCCCGTGGACATTCCTTTCTTACGGAACTCCACGTGGTTGTGCAGGTGTCAACCCCCTATAAAAGGATAAGTTCACTCAGGAACAAGGTACGCAAACTCATACACTCGCTACCCTGATACCCAGAAAGGGATTTCCCTTTTTCGAAGGACTCATTTTTTCTCCCCAGAGCTCGTCTGAGCTCTCCCTAAGCTGTGACCCCGGTTACTGACTTGAGCGTCGAAGGGTCCCCACCGGAGCATCCCTCTGGTCTTGAAACTTTTAGCAGGCCATCCGATCAGGCATGAGACCGCAGATTAGGCAGCTCTCTTCTCCCGACGTTCAAGACCGGTGATTAGGCGTCATCAAGCCAGCTACGAGTTGAAAGATTTTTAGTATTGAGGTTAGAACTCAACTTTTTTTTGAGGTTGGTTGCTTGAAATCATGTTTAATTACGGCCTTTTATAAGTATTTATTTTGGTGGCGGTTTACCAACCTTTTGGTGTCACCCGTAAAATTTATCCCAAAAAAAATGAGACATCAAGAGGTGAAGGGGTCAAGCGAGGTAGGCTAATTTAGATCAATTATATAGGACATGAAGAGTAGATGATGTTAATAATTGGGACGGGCAAATTAACGAGCACATGTTGGTCGTTGAAGCATTTCAATGTAATGTTAATTAGGTCATCTTCGGTATCCAAATAACTAGACCATTGCATCATCTAATGTTGGAATAAAAAAATAAAAAAATAAAACTTTTATGGAAGAAGATAAACCAAGAGCTAAAATATATGCAACCTCAGAGACAAGGGTGCTGTAAACTTAAGTCGATGGATGCAAATTGAATTCTTAAAATAAATACAAATAATTACAAACAAATAAATTAAGTAGGAAAACTTAACTACAGAATCAAGCAGATGATGTTATTCTTGAAGGTCAATAATTCAGTATGAAGGGTCTCAACGCGTCTATTGATCCTCTACAATTCAACTATAATGCTACCTTTGTAAGGGCACGCTTTTCTATCAAGTAGTATCCATTTTATCATAATTTAATATAAAAAAAGAGTTAAAGATTTCCTTTATTATCTAATGTAGTAGGACTAAATTTTTTTTTTATTTTACAAAAAAAGAGGGTAGTGTTTTGAAACACATAAAATATAAGTAGCCAATCATGGCAAAGTAACTGATTAAAAAATTACGAAATTTAATGGAGATAGAATAGATGATCAAGGTCGGAATCTGCTGCCTTTTGGAAGACACAAAATCTAAGTCCATTGACGTTTAAAAAATAAAAAAAAATACATGGTAGATGTTAATTACCAAGGCCCAAAGATTCACCTAAATCTAATATTTCGTTAAACATCGTTTAAATTTAACCCAGATTAGAGTTGATCCGAAACAGGTTTGTAATCCGAACTCCGAAGGGCGCCTACGTAAGCCCACCAGGTCCAAGTAATGGGAGAGTGTCACGCCCAGACCCAAAATTTTGAGCTAGGGTGACAACCCGCCGCATGCCAGGCATGCAAGGCATCCCGAATCATAACATTGAATTCAAGAAAGGCAACAACCTATATATCATTCAAGTCCATAACTTTAATACAATCCATAACTAAAGATTTGGGCTACAAGCCCTACACGCAAACATTACTGGGGTTACATCAACATATGAATCCACTTTATTTTAAATAGAAGCTCCAACGACCCTATAGTTCCTTCTTCAATCCTGAGGCTCTGAAAAACATTGGGAAGGTTTAATGAGTTTACACTCAATAAGTAAGCCTATTATACAATCATATCATACTTGAATTATATTTAACATGCTATCAACATATGCATTTTGTTAACTTAACATAAATTGAACATTTGATAAGCATCAGAATATGCATTCTAGCAAACTCACTATTTATGTAATTATAGATTTCCTATGTGTCCCATGGCCATGCAATACCTCAATCAGAGCATATCCTTCAGATGTGTGGCCAAAAATCAACAGAACACATTGTACGATGTGTGGGGCCATACCATAACAGAACACAATCTACGATGTATGTGGCCATATAAAAATCAAACAGAACACATTGTAAGACATGTGGGGCCATACCATAACAGAACACACTCTACGGTGTGTGTGGCCATATCATAACAGAACACGTCTACAATGTGTGGGGCCATATCATAACAGAATACAGCTACAATGTATGGGGCCATAGTAAAGGAGAATCGCGGCGACACATATAAATCTATTTAACATTTTCATCACAATTACATCATGCATCTGTATCTCACATTACCTCACAGTGATTTGCATAGTACTAGAAAATGCATATAGTCACCTCAATATAAACATATCGTACAGGCAATCACATTTCTGGCATATACATCACTAAATCATTTCTTACAATATTACCAATCACTATAATCATATAATTGTTCATTTGTAATCCACAGTTCCATGCTATATAGATAATTCAGATAATTTATAAAAATGCATGTAAACTATATATACTCAATTTATTAATTAAATAATTAAATTACATAATAGTCTTACTTACCTCCTATGCAAAATCCAAATGATGCACCAACTAATCAGATGTCTGGGCACCTACAGGATCAATGTACATAATTAATTCACTGAAATCCAATTAATAAAATGACCCTTAAGACCCTACCCAGACTAGTTCACGGGCCCAACTTTGGGCTCGAATATCTCTCACTATACACACCCAATTGGGGAAGTAAAAATATCCCAAGAAACTAGAATTAACCTAGATTCTAGCCATATAATTTTCTTGCTAATATCGGCCCGTTACGGGGCCCAAAAACCAGTCCCAACATTGCTCGCAGCACGGCCAGAAGGCCCAGACCAGGCCGGCCCAGCCGGCCCATGGCCAACATCCAACCCCCGCTCCCCTGTTTCGCCCGAAACAGGGGACAGCCTCTGGCCGGCGGCCAGGGCCGCCGCCGGCCTAATCCCGTCCGGCCCGGCCACCGGAGGCCAGGTCGGAGCCGGCCGTCGCCGCGGCCGGCCTCCTTCCTCCCTCTCTCTCTCTTTCTCTCCGTGCTGCTCCCGTGTGAAAATCATCGCGCTGGTGTCGAATTCGGCTAAATTGGGGCCGGTCCGGCCGCCGTTGGCCGGACCAGAGCCGGCCGCCACCGTGGTCGGCCTCCCTCTCTCTCTCTCCTTAATTTTCTCTCTCTCCCTCTCTTTCTCTCTTTTTCTCTCCGCACTGTGCGCACGGTGCCGCTGCTCGGCCGGCACCAGGGCCGACCGGACCTCCACCGGACGCCCGCCCGACGCCGGTGGAGGTCACCGGCCAGTCATCGGCCTTCTCTCTCTCTCTGGCTCTCTTTCTCTCTCTCTCTTTCCGGCTCTTTCTCTCTCTCAGCTCTCTCTCTCTCTCTCTCTCTCTCTCTCTCTCTCTCTGTGGTAGGGGAACGTACCTGAGAATGAAGCACGCCAGGGTGAAGGAAGGAGTCCTCCTCCTTCATATTTAATCACCTGTGCAACATCTCGGATCGGAAGTTTTCCGAAGACTAAACGCTTCACCTGGAGCGAAGCGTCCGCCCGAGAAAACCAATAGACTTGAGCCTGGTTCATCTGAACCAAACCTGGTTCATCTAAACCAATTTCTTCACCACTGCGGATGCTATCATCTCAGCCATGCCTGAAATTTCTCTCCCTCTCTGATCTTTGGATTGGGGAAATGAACCCTCTATCTCCCTATAAACCTCACGCGACGCCTCGTACAGAGACTCTGGAAACCCATTCGTTACGCGGAATTGAAAACTTAATCGTCACGTGTAACCGCAGGAATCCCAAGCGTCACCCATCCCAGGGATCCTACGCTAAATCTCACGAACCATGTAATTAAGGTCTCGGGGGTTACATTCTCCCCTCCTTATAAAAATTTTGGCCTCGAAATTTGATATACATCCAATAGAATACAGAATCCAAATTTTCTATCTCATAATCAGCTAAACTTCATTCAAAGTCACAGTCATCGATACATCATTGATCTATAATAAGATATAAATATTTGTGGATGTTTCTTTTTCATTTTCTCCTTAGACCCCCAAATAATCTCCCTCTCAGAATAATTACTCCGCTAAACTTTGACATAAGGAATACTACACCATCTCAGAACTTAATCCTTGCGGTCCACAATGTGCACAAGATGATCTTCATAGGTCAATTCTTTCTTAAGCTAAATTGGTTCAAGTTCTAACACATAACGGAGGTTTGAAATATACCTCCTCAGTCATAAAGGTATGAAACACATTGAACACCCCAAAGAGTAATG
The DNA here is from genome assembly GCA_900491605.1 of Calamus simplicifolius. Lineage (NCBI taxonomy): Eukaryota > Viridiplantae > Streptophyta > Magnoliopsida > Arecales > Arecaceae > Calamus > Calamus simplicifolius. The sequence goes on along the minus strand of UESW01003935.1, from coordinate 602,362 downwards.
AAGACAGTGCTAAGCTATAAGCCACCTCCTTTATTTTGATCAAAATCTCAATTGGCCCAATGTATTGTGGCTCAAATCACCTCTAACACAAATCTCATCATATCATTGATTAGTAAAACTTCCAAATGATCTTCAACCTGATATTTTAAATCTTTCTTTTTGACATCAATATAGCTGCTTTAATTAACGATACATTTCATAGTTGCTACACCAGCTCAGTCCAAAATTATCTCTCTCACCTCATCTCAATATGAAGGGAATCTACACCTTATATCATAGACAATTGAACTGAATCCATTTGAATGTTGGCTTGGTAATCATTAAAATAAGCAATTTGACTAAGGGTAAGAATCTAAGCCAAGCCCTTTCTAAATCCATCACACAGGCTCGCAGTATATCCTCAAATCTAATTGGTTCATGCAGATTATCCATCAATTTGAGGGTAGAAGGCTGGACAGAAATTCAGCTTAATCCACAAAGCTTTATGAAGACATTATCGAATTAGGAGAGTGAGACAAATGGGTTCAGGCTCAATTTACGCATTTTACCATTAAACCAAAAACAAATATTAACATTTTATCCTGCTAAAATTTCATCCTCGAAATTAAATGTCCACAAATTTTGTACCATTAAAGATACTCACTAGCAAACTTTTATTTCATTCCCAAGCACCCAAATGACATATCAACTTTCAAAAATAATTTAATTTTTCTACCAAATAAAATTAATTTTCTTAAGAAGTATTTCTTTCCTATCATCCTTTTTTTTTTTAACTTCTCACAACATAATCATTATAAATATCATAGAATCCATCATATGTATTATGTCATCCATTCTTAAGGTTAGTAACACATCAGGTACTCTTAATTCCTCGATAAGACAGTTCTAAATTCTTGTGACTTAGATATAAGATAGTTTTCTTCCAATGCTCTCTCAACTCTTGAATAGTTGAATGTGCCATTAAGCATTATGACACTTATTTCAATCATCATAACATACTAGGTTTTACTCTTGAATACTTCAAGCTAACATCAATGAACATTATGCCAATCATTTAGGATATCTTTCATAATTATCATAATCAACTAATTTAGGATATCTTTCATAATTATCATAATCAACTAATTTAATTTCTTTGAATAATAGTGTCATCATTAATCATCAGTATGATTAATTTATCTCCTTCATATTTAGCAATAATACCACCATAACCAATCAATTTCTCTTGAATAGGTCAGTATATCCTCAATAAATAATGCAATTTAAATGATTCAAATTCTCGAATCAATTATTTTGTTACCAATGATTATCAAAATCATCTATAGATTATGCAATGTCCCATGCCACAACATGACCAACTAATTTAAACCCTTCAAATATATCAAAGTGACTTCACTAATCTAGCTCAGATGGATACAAGACTTATAAGGTCAATAAAGATTGAAAATGCACTTACCCTCCGAAAGACATAATTGAAAATTATAGTAATCTCTCTATGACTTGAAAGTGATAATAGATGTACCCTTAACCATAATCCATAACTGATAATAATCAAAAATAAAATCATCTCCCTCTTATTTTCTTAACAATAATTATGTCACTTATGGATGATTGATAATTTATCCATCCTGAAGAAAGATATCTACTTAGGAAACTATGAAGAAAGGTACAATAAGTATGCACGATAAATTAATGAACAGATATCTTGATTTAGAAATCTATTAATAGATAAAAATTCCCATAAAATTCTTTATCAGTGGAGTTTATCTTATTCTCATTCTTGCTAAAATCTTTCACTTTCTACCATCAAAATATTTGATCATTTATAGCCAAAATCAGCTCTAAAGATTAATAGAGTCTACTACTCTCAAAAACTTAAACAGTAATTGTCTCATAATTTAAAATTTTATATTCTTCTTAAATGGTCCATCAAGATATAATATGCAGTCAACTATTTCATTAGCATCAATATCAACCATCTCCACATCTAGCAAATTAACAATCAGTTTTGAACATGCAATATCCATAATAAAAGTTCTCTTAGTAAAATTCACTATATATACTTATCCATCCAGACTCAAATTTAGGAAGTACTCAATTGTGATTAATCAAAAACATGCAATTAACTATTTTATTCCCAAAATATCATCAATATTAATCATCCATATAACCAGCAGATTAGCTCATAATCTTAAACTTACAATATTAACAATGTAAGTTCTACAAATAAAAATTCAATATATACATCCACATTCAAATTTAGATTTACTAACTCCAAATCCACATATCAACTCAATTGCAATATGAACATAATGATGTTATCTTAGTCATATTAGTCATCAATTGCAATTTTCAACTATTATATCATATTCCATATATTCATATGTCTTTTATTGCATATCCAATTAAAGTTTTATCTCCCATATTATTTAAAGGTTTGAAACTGCTACGAGTCATTTCCAACAAGTTTGATGGAGCTAAAACCTCTAGAAGCCCCTAGGCCTCCCCACTGGTCAAGGCTACCAGCCAGGGAGCCCACACAATATCATTGGCTTGCAATGGTTCATTCTTAATTCCTATCAAATTTGTAATTCAATTAATATCTTGATAAAATTTAAATTTCAAGCTTCCAAAGCATAATTCCTGGAATTCCTTTAAAGTTATAATTGTCTCAATGTCGTCCTAGTATTTTGCCTAGAGTGTCATCATGCATGAGTCCCTAAGGTCAAAACCTAGGCTCTGATACAATAAAAGTTGTCACGCCCCAGACCCAAAATTTTGAGCTAGGGTGACAACCCGCCGCATGCCAGGCATGCAAGGCGTCCCGAATCATGACATTGAATTCAAGAAAGGCAACAACCTATATATCATTCAAGTCCATAACTTTAAAACAATCCATAACTAAAGATTTGGGCTACAAGCCCTACACGCAAACATTACTGGGGTTACATCAACATATGAATCCACTTTATTTTAAATAGAAGCTCCAACGACCCTATGGTTCCTTCTTCAATCCTGAGGCTCTGAAAAACATTGGGAAGGTTTAATGAGTTTACACTCAATAAGTAAGCCTATTATACAATCATATCATACTTGAATTATATTTAACATGCTATCAACATATGCATTTTGTCAACTTAACATAAATTGAACATTTGATAAGCATCAGAATATGCATTCTAGCAAACTCACTATTATGTAATTATAGATTTCCTATGTGTCCCACGGCCCTCAATACCTCAATCAGAGCACATCCTCCAGATGTGTGGCCAAAAATCAACAGAACACATTGTACGATGTGTGGGGCCATACCATAACAGAACACACTCTACGATGTATGTGGCCATATAAAAATCAAACAGAACACATTGTAAGACATGTGGGGCCATACCATAACAGAACACACTCTACAGTGTGTGTGGCCATATCATAACAGAACACGTCTACAATGTGTGGGGTCATATCATAACAGAACACAGCTACAATGTGTGGGGCCATAGTAAAGGAAACCGCGGCAACACATATAAATCTATTTAACATTTTCATCACAATTACATCATGCATCTGTATCTCACATTACCTCACAGTGATTTGCACAGTACTAGGAAATGCATATAGTCACCTCAATATAAACATATCGTACAGTTAATCACATTTCTGGCATATACATCACTAAATCATTTCTTACAATATTACCAATCACTATAATCATATAATTGTTCATTTGTAATCCACAGTTCCATGCTACATAGACAATTCAGATAATTTATAAAAATGCATGTAAACTATATATACTTTTTTATTAATTAAATAATTAAATTACATAATAGTCTTACTTACCTCCTACGCAAAATCCAAATGATGCACCAACTAATCAGATGTCTGGGCACCTACAGGATCAATGTACATAATTAATTCACTGAAATCCAATTAATAAAATGACCCTTAAGACCCTACCCAGACTAGTTCATGGGCCCAACTTTGGGCTCGAATATCTCTCACTATACACACCCAATTGGGGAAGTAAAAATATCCCAAGAAACTAGAATTAACCCAATTCTAGTCATATAATTTTCTTGCTAATCTCGGCCCGTTACGGGGCCCAAAAACCAGTCCCAACATTGCTCGCAGCATGGCCAGAAGGCCCAGACCAGGCCGGCCCAGCCGGCCCATGGCCAACATCCAACCCCCGCTCCCCTATTTCGCCCGAAACAAGGGACGGCCTCGGCCAGCGGCCGGCCTCCTTCCTCCCTCTCTCTCTCTCAATTTCTCTCCCTCTCTCTCTTTCTCTCCGTGCTGCTCCCATGTGAAAATCACCGCGTTGGCATCGAATCCGGCTAAATTGGGGCCGGTCCGACCGCCGTTGGCTAGACCAGAGCCGACCGCCGCCGTGGCCGGCCTCCCTCTCTCTCTCTCTCCTTAATTTTCTCTCTCTCCCTCTCTTTCTCTCTTTTTCTCTCCACACTGTGCGCACGGTGCCGGTGGCTCGGCCGGCCACCAGGACCGGCCGAACCTCCACCGGACGCCCGCTCGGCGCCGGTGGAGGTCACCGGCCAGTCCACCGGCCCTCTCTCTCTCTCGCTCGCTCTCTTCTCTCTCTCTCTTCCCGGCTCTTTCTCTCTCTCTCTTCCCAGCTCTTTCTCTCTCTCAGGCTCTCTCTCTCTCTCTTTGGCTCTCTCTCTCTCTCTCTCTCTCTCTCTCTCTCTCTCTGTGGCAGGGGAATGTACCTGAGAATGAAGCGCGCCAGGGTGAAGGAAGGAGTCCTCCTCCTTCATATTTAATCACCTGTGCAATGTCTCGGATCGGGAGTTTCCGAAGACTAAACGCTTCACCTGGAGCGAAGCGTCAGCCCGGGAAAACCAATAGACTTGAGCCTGGTTCATCTGAACCAAACCTGGTTCATCTAACCAATTCCTTCACCATTGCGGATGCTATCATCTCAGCCATGCCTGAAATTTCTCTCCCTCTCTGATCTTTGGATTGGGGAAATGAACCCTCCATCTCCCTATAAACCTCACGCGACGCCTCGTACAGAGACTCTGGAAACCCATTCGTTACGCGGAATTAAAAACTAATCGCCACGTGTAACCGCAGGAATCCCAAGCATCACCCGTCCCAGGGATCCTACGCTAAATCTCACGAACCATGTAATTAAGGTCTTGGGGGTTACAGGGAGCATCGGACGGTCCTGATCTGGTAAGGGTGCTTTCGTTAATAACTAACCATGGAGACCCATTTTCGCCATTTAGAGGGTGCCGGGATCCATCAATGCTGGGAATTTCTATCTACACCCAAAAAAATTACTCTCGACACCTATATATTTTTTAAAAAATTAAAATTTTAAACTATCCTTCGTATTTACTCTCCACCCATCCATCCCTCTCCAACACTGTCTCCCCCTCTCCTCTGGCATCGGCTCTCCTCTTTCGATCGACACGGACTCTTCTTCCCTCGTTGGCACCGACTTCCCTTCACCCTCCGAGACCGGCTCCCCCCTCCCCTCCGGCACCGGCTCCCCTCTTCCCTCCGTAACCGGCTTCCCCCCCTCCCCCCCCCCCCCCCCGATCGACATCGACTCCCCTCCCCCCGTCGGCATCGGCTCCCCTCTCGGCATCGTCCCCAGCACCAGCTCCTCTTGGCCCCCCCGGCACAAACCTGTCAACCCCGGTTTCCCCTTGGCTCCCGGCTCCCCTCCCCAGCCCTTCCACCCACTGCCTCTCTGGCACTGTCCCCTCCCCTCCCCCTCGGCACTAGCACCAGGTTCCCTGGTCCCATGTTGACCCATTTATTGATTTTGATGATTAACAAAAGCCATGAGTATATTTCTTATGTTACTAATGAGACTGACAAAGTGTTTCAGGAACTTAAAATGGTTAAGTATTTATAACTCGAAGAAAAATGAGTTTGGATCAATTTTAATGTTATGTGTCAAGTTTCAAACTTTAGAGTCAACTTCAGAAATATTAGAGCCGACTCCGGAGCGTATCGGAACTGTTTGGCATGTTTGGCACGGTTTAAAGCCGACTCTAAAAAATTAGAGCCGACTCTAACCTGAGAAACAGTGAACCTCCTTTCTGCATCAAAATTAGAGCCGACTCCAAAAAGTTAGAGCTGACTCTAACCTGAGAACAGAGACTACATTTTTTGGAACACAGTTAGTGTTGACCCCAAGGAAGTTAGAGCTAACCCAGCACGGGATGTATCGACCCTACGAAAAACTAGAGCCGACTCTATTTTGGGCAACCCGATTTAGAGCCAACTCTAGGCCAAATTAGAGCCGACTTTAATCTATTAGAGGCGACTTTTAGAATTATCAGATGCGACTTTCAGAATTGTCAGAAACGGCTCCAACGGCTATATTTTTCCCGTAATCTTCAACGACTCTTTCCTTTCTCATGATAAACTCATCAACAAGTACTCTCAACGGCTATTTTGCATCAATATATAGATTAAGAGGAGATTATAAAAGAAGGGTTTCGACCATTTAAAAAGAGAGAAGAAAAAGAGGAAAAATTAAGAATATAAGAGAGAAATATCAAAGAGAAAGCTCAGATTTATATCTCAAGTGTTCGAAAAAGAGAGAAGAGAAGTCTAAAAAGCATTCAAGATTAAAATCCAAAGGATTTCCATCAAATAGAAAAAAAAAGCAAGAGCCCTAGTTCTTTATCCTTCTCTGCATCAACTTTTCCTTCAGAGCTTCAATCGCATCTTGAGGAAGATCATCCAAGGAGAGAAGAGGAAAATAGGAAAAGAAGAAAAGCTCAACTATAAAGATCTTCTAATCAGGCTTTTCTATCTTCATTTTTATTTATATTGTTTATTTGCTCATTTAAGGAGCTTTCATATTATTGTAATCATTTACTTGATATGTTTGTTTTCTGATTCAATCAAGTGATTGAATAAGGTGAGGCAGTTGGCCTTGGACAAGCTAAGATTAGCTTGAGTTAGGTTGTGTGCTAGTGAACCTGTGAAAATCGGCTGGGTTCGTTGTGATCCCGTTGTAAAACAACAAGTTTGGGTTGTGAACTTGTAAAACAATTCGGCTGTAATCAGGGTGATTATAGTGTGTGCCCAAGAGTTTCTTGGGAGTGGATGTCAATGTAGCTAACACCAAACCACTATAAATCCTTATGTTTGTCATGCTGGTTTCCTCTTTCTTCACTCTATCTTTATATTCTGCTTTGCATTCTTAGCATCACACTCACTACACTCTTTTGTGCATCTTCACTTTGAAAAATTAATTTTAAACGTTAAATTTTTTAAGAACCTAATTCATCCCCGTCTCTTGGGTTTCCATCTGAGCCAACACCCCCGTCTTTCCTTAACCCTCTGTTCTGCCCTGTTGGACTGAACAGAGGCGAACAGGCAACTTCTATTCGGTCTCCATTCGGTCTTGATAGACCGAACGAAGGAGGATGAGGGAGGGAGGGCTGGAGCGACCGGAGTTGGGGAAGAGACGGGAGCTGGAGGGCTGGAGCCAGGGAGGGAAGGGGATGCCAGAGGGGGGAGGAGAAGGGGGGAGGAGACGATGCCGAAAGGGGTTTGTTTTAGATGGGTGGTGGAGCGAAAATATGAAGGATAGTTTAGAAATTTATTTTTAAAAAAATATATATATTGGTGTCGAGAGTAATTTTTGGGGTGTAGATATCTACACCCCAAAAATTACTCTCGACACCTACATATTTTTTTTTAAAAAAATAAATTTCTAAACTACCCTTCGTATTTTCTCTCCACCCACCCCCTCCCTCCAACACCGGCTCCTCCTTTCCCTTCCGGCATCGGCTTCCCTCCCCCGGTCGGCACGGACTCTCCTTGCCCCGTTGGCACCGACCCTCCTCCATCCTTCGAGACTCGCTCCCCCTTTCCCTCCGACACCAGCTCCCCCTTGGTCGGCATCGACTTCCCTCACTCCGTCGGCATTGGCTCCCCTTCCGGCACCGGCTCCTCTTGGCCTCCTTCCCCCCCCCCCCCCTCCGACACTGCCTTGTCGGTCTCGGTCTCCCCTTGGCCTCTAGCTCCCCTTCCCTACCCTTTCCATCGAGCGCCTCTCTGGCACCGTCCCCTTTCCTCCCTTCCTCGGCACCAGCATTGACCCTCCTTGCCCTCGTCTTCTCTTACCCTCTGTTCTGTCCTATTGGACCGAACAGAGGCTCTCTGTTCGGCCAAACACAGAGGCCCTTTGTTCGACCCTGAATAAAGACAGTTTTCGTTCGGTCATGATAGATTGAACGGAGGAGGATGAGGGAGAGAGGGCTAGAGCGATCAGAATCGAAAAGGAAATGGGAGCTGAAGGGTCGGAGCCGAGGAGGGGAGGGGAGCCGGTGCTAGAGGGGGAAGGGGGAGGAGGACTGTGCTAAAAGGGGTTTATTTTAAATGTGTAGAAGAGAAAATAAGAAGGATAGTTTAGAAATTTAATTTTTTTTAAAAAAAATATGGGTGTCCGAAAGTAATTTTTGGGGTGTAGATAGAAATTCACCCCTATTAGGTTTCCCTCTTCCGCCATTCGGCTTCTTCGACGGCTGCTAGGGTTTGTTCGGCTCTGAAGCAGAGGTGAATGATGGATCCCTGCCCCCGTTCCTTTTCTTTGATTTTTTCTCTCGTATCGTTGCCTGCTTCTCAGTTACCGATCTCAAAGCTTTAATTTTGGTGCTTCTTTTTTTTTTTTTGTGTGTAAGTTGCTTCCATATCTGAGAGGAAATCTGGGATCATCAAATCCGCTATTCTCTAGTTGTTATTTATTTCCTCGATAGATTTTTTTAGTCGTTTTGATTTCTTGTCTCGAAGCTCTTCAGTATTTTCTTCAAGGTCCTGTTCTATGGAATGGACATCTGATCACTTTCCTCTTGTTTTTATTCTTTTGTTGCTGGATTTTGTGAATTTTATACAGAAGGTAGCGATGGTTGCGCAGCCGAACACCGGGCTTTTTGTTGGGCTCAACAAAGGCCACATAGTCACAAAGCGCGAATTGCCTCCTCGGCCTTCCAGTAGAAAAGGGGTAAGAATCCAAAGCCAACTTTAAGAACGGATGGTTACTGTTTCCTTTCTGTTTTACAAAGGAGAGCGTGAAAGAGTTTTGTTTTGTTTTGTTTCAAACGAGAAAAGAAGGGGAAAAAAGGGTTGGGAATTATGACTGTATCTGAAATCAAGTATTTTATCACAGGCTAAGCTAAGCAAGAAGTATATGTTAGAATGAACCAGAGACTATTCAAGTATTTTATCAAGAATTTGGTATACCATCTGTTAGTAATGAGAATCCTAAAACAGCAAAATGCATGCATGTTCATGAAATGTTTTTTTTTTTTTTTTGATAAATTTAATCCGATATTAATATGGATTGTTTGGATGTGAATTTACCGTAGGATGAAGATGGATGTTGCCTAGGCTAAGAATGACTTGGTACCCTATCTAGTTATTCTCTTTTATCAAGTATCGGTTCTCTGTAAGTTAATAGGAAATGCATGGTTTAACTAGGTAGGTATTGCATGTCAAAATGGTATTGATATGTCACCGCCCAACTATGAACGTTTTTTAGTTTCAATTTTGTGTCATCTTTAGTCGATAAGGTGCTCTGTTAGTGATGGGTATAAAAAAGTTACTATTTCAGTTGCTAGACTTTGGCAAAGGAACTTAAAGAAATGTAAGGAAGCAATGAATCAAAACTGATTCTAAAGGTGGTCTTGATTGACATATATCGGGCTTGTATTAGACAGGTCTACTAATTTTTGTTTATTCAAAATAGGAGATCAAACAAAAAAAAAAAATTTGCCGGACCAAAGCCTTTGTTTTAACAAATTGGGATCTTTATTCATAGCTGGGCATGATTTGCTGCGTTTTCACATTAATATTTGCAGATATTTAGAAAAAAAAAAGAAATAGAACTCTGTTAGTTTCTTTTGGGTTTGCTTGGCGTAATCTCACATTTTTCATGTTGCTTTTTGAGTAAATCTAGTTCAAAATGCCTTGGCCAAGAAAACAATTATAAGGCATTTTGATTTAGACAACCTGATGCATTTTTTTGTATGGGTTTAATTTCACATGAAATGGTCGAAAGTTGTACAATATGAGTTTCCATTGGTTTCATATCTTTGAAGAGCCAAGACCTTCCAAAATTTTAGTTTCCTCAGAACTCCATGTAGTATTTTCTGTTGTGCAGAAAATTTGATCACAATGACCCATGTGGAACACCTTGTTTTACTTCTATAGGTATATAATTGGAAAGGGACCCAATGCTGCATCTGATATTTCTCGTGGTGTTCATACGTTCTGGCTGTTTGTTCTACTTGAAGCAGTAGTATGTATGTTACAATTCTGCCCTGCAAATTGAAAGCTCACAATTAGTGGCCATTTGAGAAGATCAATTTTAATCTCAACTCATCCTCGCTTAGCTTACATGATAACATAACCAATGTATTGTTTGTGCATGGTTTTGGAGTTTTTATAGCCTCTCATTTAATCCTTGCTCTTTGTTCTGTTTAAATTGTATCATAGTGTTTGGTAAAAGAATACTATTATTTCCTACAACAGGATGCAACTAGCTTCATGCTAGAGAACATTATGCAGCTGTTATGATTCTATTGACATGATTGATATCGATGTTTTTTGCAATGAAAGTTTTGTCTTCGATGCATAGTTCTGTTGTATAGGTTGTCTTCATTGCCGTTAATTGTATACATTTAAAAATTGTATTGGGATGGCTTTTCTTATGATTTATTTTATGTTATTTCAGAAAACCAGCAAAAGGGTGCACTTTGTGAGAAACTTAATCAGGGAAGTTGCTGGGTTTGCTCCTTATGAAAAGAGGATTACTGAGCTTCTTAAAGTTGGAAAGGACAAGCGTGCTTTGAAAGTAGCAAAGAGAAAGTTGGGTACGCACAAGAGAGCCAAGAAGAAGCGTGAGGAGATGGCCAATGTTCTCAGGAAGATGAGGTATGTGCTTTTTTTTTTAATGGACTTTTTTCCTTTTAATTTTGTGTCAAATATAATATTTTCCCTTCAAGACTTGTTTTGTTTCTAGTTTCTGTTAAAAAAAAAAATTGTCAGGGCAGCATGTTGCAGGGTGGATATATGCTTGTAAATATATTGATGCTAGATTTTTAATGTCATCCACCCTAACTAGGTCATGTATTTCCATATAGCTTGGCCCCTTGGGGGGGGTTGGGATACACCCAGATCTAGATGGTTGGTTTGGACTCCTGGACTGGTTATAGTTTGCCCTAGTGTGAGAAATTGTAATCTGGCATCTTATCTGTTCAGTTCACTCATTTGAATGGATTTAATCATGTTTTCACAAATCCCATCCCTGTCAAAGCTAACTAGGTCAGGTTTATCCATATAGCTTGTCACCTTGGGGGGATTGGGATACACCCCAATCCAGACGGTTGGTTTGGACACCAGCACTGGTTAAAGTCAGGTCCTAATGTGAGAAATTGTAATCTGTTTGGCTCAAGCATTTGAACTGATTCATTCAAGATTTGAGATCTACATGGGACTTTCTGTGGTACATCAAGATATGTTATCTGCTTAAGGGATCGTCTTGTTGTCATCTTAGTGTCGCAATCGGTGTGATTTGGGACATCTTCGGTCTAACAGTGTTAGAGATGATAAAAATCGAGGCAACCTCATCTCTCAGCTTTTAAAACTTTGGATCTGATCAACTGAAGCTAGTTTCTTTGGTAATCTCTGATTAGTTGAAGCTAGATTCTTCAGTAAATTGCACTGTTAAGTAGAGGTTTTTGGATTTTTTTTTAATGGGTAAATATTTGCTTTGCATGCTACAGTCAGCTTGTTAAGTCAACGCTGAGGAGTTCTAATTATTATTATTATTTTGGTTTGTTTCTTGTGGCCCCGCCACACGCAGGTCTGCTGGAGTGAGCGAGAAGAAGAAATAATTTTGTTGGGGGGAATGCCGATGTCATAATATAGAAAATCCAATGGTTTGAACTATTCGAATTTCATTTCATTGTATGCCCTTATCAAGACAGCGAGAATTTATTTTGAAATTCGACTAATTTGTAGGAAATCATTATTTAGATATTTGAGAACATTGTTTTGTTTAATTGGTGGTATTGGAATAGTTGTGCATGGTTGCAGCAATGGTTCAAACCGAATGGCAGGCCATGGTCCCGTTTGGCTTGAATCTGAAGAGCAGAATGAGCTTATATGTTGCTAAAATTTATTGGAAAAATGCACTCCCAGCATGTTATTTTTGATAGAATTCCATCTTTTTTCTTGAGAGTAGAGACTAGAGATCGGATGTGGTGAGGACAATGTGCCCGAAAGTCTGGTGGTCGTAGCTACATCCAGTCTTTATCAATGCATTTCAGAAAGAATGTAACTGAAAATATTTTATGATTAAAATAAAAATATCTTTCATGGTTTATAAAAAAATATAAATATAATAATATTATTTAACTAATAAATAATAATTATAAAGTTTATATTTATTTTTAAAATAAAATTATATATATATATAGATATATGTGTAGCTAGGCTTGGATTCGATTATTTTTTAATTTTTGGATTCATATGGTTTGAATGCAAAAAGTAATTTGGCTTTGCAGTTTGTATGGATTTAAGGATGAAAAATATAAAACTGACAAAAAATAAAGGAAATGTGATCCCTCTTTTTGTTTTAAGTATTATCCCTTATAATAATAAAAACTACTTACAAATCGGAAGATATATATATATATATCACTTCTACAATCTCACCACTCTATTTCTTCGGCGGAAAAAAAAATCAACAATTTGCAATACAACCCTCCCCGAATGATTTCATAACGTGTAATAAGCGAAGGGATGCCATTCTATTTTTCTTCTTTTCTTTTAAATCTGGTCTGAGAAATTTAAGGTCAACATCTTGGACCTGAAATGTGGCATTTAAAAGGAATTGAGCTAGTCGAAGAAGTAGATCAAAGAATTGAATCGAAAGAAACAGCATTGCTCAAAAAGAGAAGCCGGAGAAAAAAAAAAAACTAAATATGAAGTATCTCAAATTGCCTCCCTGTAAAGCGAATGCCAAGGGTGTATACATGCACAAAACAAAAAATATTATAGATAATACGTAGACGAAATAGTTCAATCCAGACAACGAGACTGACCGACGCCGCGGGGCAACCCAAAACTAAATACAGAGAAAAAATCTGAAGGGAACAAAGAAGAGGAAAACTCAATAAGTCGGGTAATAGTATCCGCCGCCATTATAGGCTGGTGGCATTCCATAAGGCATGGCTGGGTTGGGGAAGTTGGAGACGTTGTTGAGCTTGGCCAAGCTGGCCTGGCCCTGCATTCCATCCCTCGCATACTGCTGCCATATCTGCTGCTCCTGGACCAGTAACTGCTGTTTCTTCTCGACCTCTGCCATCTGCACGTAGGAAGGTGGGGGGTAGCTAAGAGATGCTGCAAATGGATCATGCCCAATGGTTTGGACAGTGCCGTCAGGTGCAGGCAGGGCCAGAACTGGAGTAGTTTTCTGTCCAAGCCCAGGCAGGGCCACGCTGCTAGCGCTCCCTGTGCTCGTCTGGGCGTTCACAAGCTGCTTCACTGCTCCTTGATCATACATACCATTCAAGAGCAATGGGTCCAAGCCCCCGCCCAAGGTTGCCTTCTGCTTTGCAAGGTTGCTCGCCGTCTCCACAAGCGCCAGCTCCCAATCTGCCTTCCCATGCTCGGCTGCTGGTGTCTGCCATGCAGAAGTTACTTCACCTTGTCCGGGGCCAGGGGTACCATCCGATGGGAAGGCTTCCCATGACCCATTGGTACCGTTTGCGGCCACTGGACCTGAGAAAAGAGCCAATGCGAGCTTGTTAGACTGATCCTCTACGGAAGGGGCACCATCCCTGAGATTCAGTAGGTCGGCCGCCTCCTGCTGCTTCTTAGGTGGTTCGACCACCTTCTCTGGTTTGGGCTCTGGCACTGGCTCAGGCTCAGGGGCTTCTGCTCTATGTAATCTGAAGGTGCTGGGAGGGCTTTGATGCTGTTCATATCCTGTGCTGGCTCTTCATTCTGAGTCTCAAGGGCTGCCTCCCTCGAAGGGCTCTTAGGCCTCCTTGCCCTGTCCCTCATGAACTCCTCCAATGTCTCCAGAAGCTTGTCTGTAATACGCTGCACCTCTGGGTACTCCGATGAACGGGCCACACCTGTGTCCTTGCACCACCCATAGAATAAACAGAGCTCATCAATCTGCTTGGCAGCACTGCATAGGCCTCGAATGCCTTGGCGCAGTCTGCGTAGTCCATGTCGAAGAATTGATCCAGAAGGGCTGCTAGTATCTCACAGATGTCAGCATAGAGCTGGAAGCTTTCCTTGACAAGGGAATAGAGAGCGATGAGGATCATCCTGCTATGCTTGGCAGCACCAGTGGGGCGGCAGCAAGGAAACGGTCAAGTAGCTGCTGCAGCTGCTGCATCCTGCCCAGCAACCTCTCCGCCTTCATGTCCCTCAAGGGAGTCGGTGGCTTCCTCTCTTCCCCTTGCCGCCTCTCATCATACCCAACAAACCTGTTTCCTTGTGGCGATGAGTAGGATGACCTCCCGTAACTCCCATAGTGTACGGATCAGGCTCCTCCCTTGGCAACTGGTGTGAGCGGCCATTGCCATTGCCACTGCCACTGCCACTGCTGCTGCTGCTGCTGCTGCTTCTGCTCATAGACTATGCACTCAAGCCGCTGGTCCAGGTAAAGGGCGTAAGTCCGGACAAAGGCAGAGTAATCCCATGAGTTGGAGTGGGTGTCATCACGGAAGTCAGACATGTTAAGGAGGCGAGCTCCCCTTCGAGTCGCATAGAGGATCTCGTGCTGGAAAGCTGGGTCTCCATCAACCAAGAGGCGGTGTACAAGCATGAGGGACTTGAGGGCCACGATATAGTTGTGGGTCTTGCTCAGCCTCTTGGACACGGTTGCAATGCAGGAACTGACATATGCACGGGAGTAGGAGGTCAGGTTGAGGATCTCCCTAAGGTATTTCTCACCAGCAGGCTCGTCATCATGGCTCGTAGCCTTAACAATGGCCACATCAAGGTCAGGGGCCATATTGCTGGACACCTTGGCCAGACCAATGCTGGTCTGGTCCTTCACTGATCCCAGGGCCTTTTTGATGGTGCTGGATGCCATTTTTCTCTTCAGCAACAAGTTATTCCACTTATCCTTTCAGTGACTCCTGATTGCTCTGTGCTGGTGTAGCGAATGTGATGGGCTACTGGTTACTAAATGTGGATGTGCTGTCTGGACCTCATATGCCACAATGCCTGATCTGATATGCAGCACCCCTCAAAATCCGGCAGGCAAGCAGGTAGGTAGGAATTGATAATAGATGCTGCCAACTAAATATCTGTCAGACATGGATGGCAGCCCATTCAAATAAAGATCCGGTTTAAAGGTATAATTGATGGGGTTCCAGTCAATTCTGTTAGCTTTGTCATCTTGATGTTATAACCAATCTTTAACTACGTAGATGGAACCCACAAGACCAGTGAGTTGAAAATTATTACCTTTTTAATGAAGATATGAAATTTAGATGAAGACTCTGATTATCGTACTTCAAAAATATGCAAACAAAATGCAAATAAATGAAGCTGAAAGGGCACAAACAAAAACGGGAATGAGCTTAAAGCTTGAATGATATTTAGATTATGAGGGGAAAGACAAGCGAACAGGCTTCATGGTGACAAAAGAATGCATATATCTGGGTTTGGTACATACACCGAAGCTAGCATGGAGAGTTTGGATGAGGGGCTTATCACGAAGACTGGAATTTGGCAGTTCGCAACTATAGTAGAAGTAAGAACAGAGTCCCTTTCATAAAGCAGGGTTTTAGCATGTATAAACATTCTACAGACCAGCTTTAAAAAGTTGAATTGGAACAGGCTCATCTATACCCAACTTTCTATTTGGAATGATCTTTCGATGGACTGTTTACCTCTAGAGATCCTTGTTTGCCTAGAGAGTGGATTATTTGTGACCTAGGTAGCAGCATAAAGCTATTTACTCTCTGTGCTCAATTCTAGGGAAAATTGGATGGCGCACCAATGGTAGAACATAGGTGATGGAGGCATTGAGGCCATCAATGATTATAGCAATGGTTGTCTTTCGGGAGACTGCACAAAGGATGACATGCAATAAAATCTTGATGATTTCCAGTCCTATTATGAATGTTGAAGATCAATTAGAGCAACTAGGTGTCCAAGTCGAAGACAATAATATTGTCAATCGGATCGCTGGTCTGAAGAACATCCAAAATGCTATTCGATGCTGAAAAAATTCCTTACAAGAAAATATAGTTTGATACCACTGTGGCACGGAATATGCTGATTGATAAGTCACGGAATATGTTGATAAGTCGAAGAGGAATGAAGATCTGATCTATAACATGGAACCAAAATAGCATGACAAGAAAAGCATTTGGAATGAAGTCATTATGATGGTAATTTGCTAACCACCATTCAGCAATATCAGAAAGTAAGTAGGTTAAGATTAATTTTGATGAATCTGGTGGTATCGTTGGATGTATCAACAATAATAAAATTTTAATTCCAAAATAGTTGAGATTGACTATATGAATTCTTTTTATTCCGAGTCATATTTTTTTGTAAGATATAAATATTCTAAGTCTTTCTTTTATCACTTCCTCTCATATGATTTTCAGTCTATCTCTACATCTCTTTTCCTTTACATTTATCAAGTCGCTCTTCCGCACAAATGCATTTCTAGGTCTATATTGCATATATTTAAAATATTTAAGTCGTCATTTTCTTAATTTATTCTACATTGGAGCTACCTCTATCTTTTTACAAATATTTTCGTTTCTTATTTTATATTTCTTATATTACCACACATCCATCTTAACATTCTCATTTATGTCATATTTATTTTATATACGTGCATATTTCTAATTGTCCAACATTCTGTGTCATAAAACATAAATGGCCTTATAACTATCCCATAAAACTTTTTCTTCAATTTGGTAGGTACTCTACTTTTACATAATATTCCTATTGTATGTCTCCATTTTATCCAATCTGCTTTAATCCTATGGACAACATCATCCTTAATCTCTCATTTCTAAATACTAAAATAATTAATAATTTTATATTTCTTAATTTATACTATACATTTATGTTCACTTCTAATTGTACTAAACTTGCATTACATATATTATATCTTTATCCTACTTAACCTAAAACCTTTAGATTCTAATACATTTTGTCATAGTTTTAACTTACCGTAAACTATAGCCTTAGTTTCATCTACTAGTGCTACATGATTTGCAAATAATATACATCATAAAATATCATTCTGAATATCTAGTAAGCTTATTTATAACTAAAGTAAAAAGATAAAGATTAAAAGTAAATCCCTGATGTAAGCCTACTATAATAGAAAATTTTTTAATTTTACCATCAATAGTTCTTACACTAGTAACTAACCCACCATACATATTTTTTTATTTTGTTAATATACCTAACATATACTCCTTTCTTTCTAGCGCCGATTATAAGATTTTTTAAAAAATCCTATCATATACTTTTTTTTAAATCAATAAAAATCATATAAAAACCTTGTTTCTTTACTTTATATATCTTCATTAACCTCTTAATAAGAAAAATAGTTTTTATGATCGACCTTTCTACTATAAAACCAAATTGATTTTCTGATATTTTTATAGCATAATTCAACCTATGTCCAATTACTCTTTTCTAAAGTTTCATATTATAATTCATGAGTTTGATACCATAATAATTAAAATAATTTTGAATATATCTTTTATTCTTATAAATTAGTACTATAATGCTCTTTCTTATTCATTATGCATAACTAAATAAATTTAACACCCATTTATTTCAGCATATCTAAATATTTCTAAACTCTAATAAAAATCTTATCAAATTTCATATCTTTTCGTACTTTTATTCTTTTTCGTAACTCCATTTATTTTAGATGCTTTAATGTTACGCATATATATACTATAATTTTATTCTTAATAAGCTAATAAAGCATTCTAAATTATCTCCATAATTTTTATTTAATAATTTATTAAATAACTTTTTCAACTTTTGTAAATAATTTAATAATTTACCACCGGATATACCAAAAAGATGAAAACAATTTTGAATTAATATTGATTCATAAATACATTGGGAGATATCTGGATCAATGATTGGTTCATATGTACATATTTTGCAAATTGGAAGATCTCTAGATCAAATCACATGAGTAGATATCGTTGCGGATTCGCATGCTCGGTGTAATGGGATCTAATGGTGGAAATTGCCGGGAGAGAGAGAGAGTAGAGAGCGGATTAAAGTGAAACGAGTCTCCTATGATCGAAGTGACCATCAATATTCTTAGTTCGAACCATCCGCAAATTTTTTGTATATAAAAAAAAGCGAGAAAAAAAAACAGAAAGTTCACCATGACCAAGGAATTGAGAAAAGAAACGAACAGATTCATAAAGAAAATACCTTTGCTTTGGCGATGCGCGGATGGGGAGGGAAAAGGCTCCGATGCGAAGAAATCAGCGATCCGTATTCGTCTTGATGAAGCGCAAGAAGCCGCCCTCCCTCCGATCTGGTAATAAGATTATATATCAGACCAGATCTGCGTCTCTCTCTTCCCCCCTCTCTCTCTCTTTCTCTCGAATCGCCGTTGACTGCCTCAACTCAAGACTCCACAGGGAGAGGACAGAGGAATAATCACCTCCTCTTCCCCTTCTGCTCTACAGCTAGCACACCGGATCGGATGGGAGAAGGCCGTCGGCGCCGGCGGCGGATGGCGGAAATCTCGCTATAAGCTTAAGCTAACGACAAAGAACGCGAGGGCAGAGGAAACAGGAAAGGAGATCTCCCTATCGCCGCCCACCAATCCCCTCTCTTTCTCTCTCTCTCTCTGTATTCTCGCTTCTAATTCCACCTCACCGGCCGTCGACCCCGAAATAAGTAAATAACATTGCTCGATCACCGATCGGGCGTACAGCTGTTGTCCGGATGTTACCACAAAGTATTCCTCGCGGACGCCATCAATGCCCTCCGCGTGGCGCCGGGCTCGAAGAAAATGAGGCGCCCGGGCCCAATGCTCTCAACGGACGGACAGGATGAGTTTGAGGAGCAAACGCAATCGTCGATTTTGTGGTGTGTATGGAAGTTTATATGCGCCCGATCGCTCGACATCGTGTCCGCCGATATCATTCGAGTCCCCCAAAGGCACCTCAGAAAGACGCGGCAAGACCGAGAGGAGCCAGACCTGGTCTATTCTGCGGCTATTGACCGGTCTCGGCCATGCCGCTTCGAGAACGGCAATAAACATGTCTATTTTTGAAAAAAAAATATATATTGCAGTATAGCATCCGTCCTGACCTGTAAAAAAAACACAATTAAAAAAAAGGGGAAATAAGTTGATCTATTAGGTCGCTTCTCTCGGATGCCATTGGCCCTTTCAAGTTAGGTCTGCAGTCGAAAATGGGTGGCGGTGGTGGGTATCCCAGAGGGAAGAAAGGACAAGGGCGCACGGCCAACGCCGTTGATCCTGAGGACCAGGGCACGGAAGGGCCGGTGGCGCCGCGCCACTCCTCTCTGCCTTGGCCGACCATTGAATAGAGCAGCAATGTTTTAAAAATTGGATAGAATAATAAATTGGCTAGACATTTAGATTATGGATTCGATCAGATAAATTGATTTGATTAAATTAAATAATATATATGCATATATTATTAAATAAATTTAAATTTTTAATTTAAATTTTAATTTTATTTATTAAAATTTATATATAAATATTTTTTTAATTATTTAAATATTTTTTTAATTTTTATTTATTAAAATTAAAAATTTAAAATTAAGTTTTGTTGCCATCGGGATCCGTCCTCTGACTCGGGCGCAGTCGATCTCCAGGGGCGGACCTGTACACAAGTCCTTGCGCGAGAGGCGTTGGGGGTGGCCCTCCACGGAAGACCCTCCGACGCTCAAGTCAGTGGGAGGAAATCGGCGTTCAATCAGAAAATGGGGAGGTGGATCTCTCCGGGGAGTCTCTCTAGGGGCGGCCGATCGGAAGCTCAAAAAGGGGGAGAGCACCGACGAGCAGCTGGTGAGAGCGGGAGAGTGAGAGTGAGGGTGTGAGTCATTACCTGAGGGAATCTGGGAGTGTCATATTTATAGGCTGTCACCTGGATCTTGAGCGCCTTCTGAAAGGTTCAAAGGTTGTTAGGATATGGAGATGGATCGAATCGAGCCGTTGTGGGGCTGTTGGGATCCATATCTTGTTTGTTAGGGGATCGACGGCTAGGAGAGCCCCTTGATCGCTTGAGATCTGGTAGGTGTGTAGGTCCCAGGTAGTCGTGTTAGGTTCTAGACCACTTCTCAACATGATTCCTTGCCTGGGATGTTGTTACGATAGGCCTAGGCTCTCCCGCGTCAGGTTCCGCGGAGGTGTGTATTGGATCGTGGATCGCTCAGTGAAGCCGAGCCATGGAAGCTTGGTGAAGCCGAGTCATGGAAGCTCGGACGAGCCGAGCTATGGAAGCTCGGGAGAGCCGAGCTACGGAAGCTCGGGGATATCTTGGCGAGCGAAGGGATGGGGTCGGTCTTAGCCTTCTTGCACGGATATTGATGCAATGACGATTTTACCCCCCAACACATGCCCTCCACTCCCTAGTTCGAAGCGTAGGTTCGGGCATAGGGAGTATAAGTCCAGGTGGCATGCTTTGGATGGGACGATCTGGTTTAGACAGCCCGCGCAATGATGCCCTAATTAATGCGGCAGGGCCATCATGCCTTCGTGGGTAAGGCTCCTCCAAGGGCGACGATTAGGGACACTCCATGTAGGAAATCCCGATTAATGCGGCGTTTATCGAGGCGGTTCCGGACGCCTCGGGCGAAGCGCCTCACCTTCTTAAGATGGCTTCCTTAGAGGGGAAGCAAAGCGATAGCAGCGCAGTGTCTGTTTGAAATATTCTCTCATTCTATTTTCTGAGAGTCTCGTCTTCCGCGACGTTCGCCGTTCCGCCTAGTGCTTTTTTCGGCTAGGATGACGATGAGTCCCGACGATGTAGCTACGGAGGTCGTTGCCGAGGATGTGGGAAGGATTCGCCAGAGGTACGGCATACCCCTAGATGTCGTTCTGCGAGTGCCGGAGCCTGAACATAGGGTCTCGCGAGATCTAGAGCACGTGGTCTTCGTTTATGAAGACAGCTTGAAAGCAGGCTTCCGTTTCCTCTCCACCCCTTGGTGAAGGAAATCATGACTCACTACAACATCTGTCCGGCGATGGTGGCTCCAGACAGCTGGCGGAGCATCATCGGATTTATCTCAATGTGCCACCAGATTCGGATTGTCGCCACTCTCCCTCTTTTTCGCGCCTGCTATCATTTAATACCCGGGAGGAAATCGGAGTGGCCATACATCGGACCTCGGAGGTCCTTTAACACGATCATGGATAAGCCGTCCTCCATAAAGGGATGGAAGAGTAGGTTCGTCATCGCCGAGGGGAACATTGGTTCCGACTTTCCTCGGAGATGGTGTTGAGAAATTATTGAAACATAATTGCCCCAACTTTATTGATTTTGATGATTTCCAAAAGCCATGAGTATTAAAGAAACAATGAGTTTATTTATCAAAAACCTTGAGCTTATTCAAATGAAAAATGGACTCTCAATGTTTAAATTTAATGAGTTTTGAATCCTTTGAAAAAGAAGTTTCAAGCTCTATTTAAAAGATTTCAAAAAGGAATTTTACACATTATAATTCAATCAATAATTTTTGAAACATGTCTTGAATCATGCTTAATGTCATTTAATGTATTCAAGTCACATTTATATTTAAATTTATTTGGGACGATTTTAAAGTCAATCAGAAAATTTTCTGATTTTTGATACGTTCCGAGCCGACTCAAGAGTTTCGAGTCGACTCCGGTTTTTGATTTGTCTCGAGTCGACCTTGGTTTTCAAGAGTCGACCCCTGACCTTTCGAGCCGACTCCTGACTGTGCGAGCCGACTCCGCTCAGACGGCAGAAACTCATTTTTGAGCACTTCTCGAGTCGACTCCCCACGAGTCGACTCCCGAGAGTCGACACTTTTCGCGAGTCGACCCCTAAGTTAAAATGTTTCTATTTTGGTAATCGACTCGAGCCGACTCCCACAAGCTCGAGTCGACTCCGCGAAATCTGGGCGCGATTTTTACGATGACACATCAGCTCCAACGGTAAGATTTTGAATAACGGCTATTTTTCTTTGTCTCTAACGGATATATTTTTGCAGAATCTATAAATAGAGGAGCTCTTTTCAAATCAAAAATAAGAAAAAATCAAAAAGAGAGAAAAGAATATCTTTCAAAAAGAGGGAAAAACAGAGCTTTATTGGAAAAATCTTCTAGTTCAAATAGAGTGATTCAAAAGGAGTGAAATCAAAGAGAAGATTCGTCTGCTCCATCTCATCAATCCACAAGAGTCAAAAGAAAATCCAAAGCTTTCAAAGATCAAATCGAAGGATTTTCAAAAGGAGAAAAAGCTTCATCTCAACTCCAAAGTTTTCAAACGGTCAAGAATCTTGCTGAGGCCTGATTCAACACTTCAAGAGGAGTTAAAAGAGAAGGAAGAAAGCCAAAGCCACAACCATCTGCAATCTTATCAGGCTTTTCTAACCTTTTTTTTACTTATTTGTATATTTGCTCAAGGGGAGCTTTCTTAAACTCTGTTATTTTTGTTTGCTGATTCAATCAGTGGATTGAATCAGTGGAGGTTAATACCTCGTTGCAAGCCGGAGTGCTTGTGTTGGGTTAGTTGTGAGCCCGTGAAAAACAACGTGTAGGGTTTTGTGCTGGTAAGCCCGTGTAAAACCGGCTGGGTTCGTTGTGATCCCGGAAAACAACAAGTTTGAGTTGTGAGCTTGGAAAACAACTCGGCTGTAATCTAGAGAGATTATAGTGTGGACCCAAGTGAATCTTGGGAGTGGACGTAGGTGTTGGTTGCACCGAACCACTATAAAATTATCTTGTGTTTGCCGTGCTATATTTTCTCTCTCTCTATCTCTCTTTATTTGCTTGTGTATTGATTTAAGTTAGCCTCTCACTTGCACATCTTGCTAACTAATCAACTAAAGTTAAAAAGTCTTAAATTTTTAAGAACCCAATTCACCCCCCCCTCTTGGGTTGCCATCTGGGCCAACAATTGGTATCAGAGCAAGTGCTCATTTAGAATTTGATCTCACGATCAAGGGCTAAAGATCCTTATGGCAACACAAGTGGTTCATGTTTTGCTGAAGGTCATTCTACGAATAGACCTCCTTTATTTAATGGAACCAACTATTCATATTGGAAAGCTAGAATGAGAATATTCATTCAAGCTTCTGACTATGAATTGTGGGGAGTAATAATAAATGGACCTAGTACACCCACACACCTTATTGATGGCACTATTGTTCCTAAGCCCGAAAGGGATTGGAATGATAATGATAGGAGAATGGCTCAATTAAATGCTAAAGCCATTAATATTTTATATTGTTCCTTAGACTCTAATGAATTCAACCGAATCTCAACATGTAATTCCGCAAAAGAAATTTGGGATAGGTTGGAAATAACACATGAAGGAACAAACCAAGTAAAAGAATCAAAGATAAATATTTTGGTTCATAAATATGAATTGTTTACAATGGAACAAACTGAAACCATCACATGCATGTTCACTAGATTCACTGATATTGTGAATGGTTTAAAAAGTCTTGGTAAATTTATTCTAATGCTGATCTTGTTCGCAAAATTCTTAGGTCACTACCAAGATCGTGGGAAGCGAAAGTCACTGCTATCCAAGAAGCAAAGGACCTCAATGCATTACCTTTAGAGGAGCTTCTAGGATCCTAATGACCCACGAGTTGACAATGAAGCAGCATGTTGAGGAGGAAACAAAAAGAAGAAAACACTTGCCCTCAAACTGCAGAAATGGAAGAGAGCAGCAGTGAAAGTAATGATGAAGATGATGAGAAACTGCTCTCTTGGCCAAAAAATTCAGAAAGTTTATGAGAAAAAGGCCCTTCCATAAAAAGAAATTTGGAGCAAGAATTGATGGAGAAAAAGATAAGAAAAAGGACAAGGAGAAAGAAAAAGAGAAAGAGCCCTTAGTATGTTATGAGTGTAAAAAGCCAGGGCACTTTATATGATTGTCCTTTGCTGAAAAAGGCCTACAAGAAAAAGAAGAAAGCATACATGGCAACATGGTCTGATGAATCTTCCTCGTCGAAGAAGAAGAACAAAAGAAGTTGCAATATCTGCTTCATGGCCAACGACAACGACAATGAGGTAAGTTCTGAAAACTCAAATGATGAATTTACATTTGATGAAATGTTTGAGGCTTTCAATGAACTTATGATTGATTTTAAATCTTTGAAAAAGAAGTATAAGTTTTTGAAAAATGAAATTAGCTTAGCTAAAAAAAAATGAATTAGCTTTAGAAGTTAAGAACTTAACTAATGAAAAAGAAGAACTTAGCAAAGAAAGAGATAATCTTAATCAAGAAATAGATTTGTTGAAATCTGAAACTAAAAACTCAACAAAAGATTTAAAAGATCAATTAGAAACTTTAGCTTTAGAAAAAGAACAGCAAGTTAAAGAAAATGACTCTAAGAAAGATGTTAAAAAATATAAAGACATTGTTGAGAAATTCACCTTAAGTTCAACTAAACTAAACATGATTTAGATAGTCAAAAAGCTGTTTTTGACAAAGCTGGTTTAGGTATAACACATTTAGGAAACAAAAATCTTTAAAGAATATTTTTGTAAAAGCCAAAGTAATATAACTTGTTTTAAATGCAATGAAAAAGGTCATAAATCATTTGAATGCAAAACATTAAATAATAACAACAAGTTAAATGTTAAAGCAAAGAAAATATGGGTTCCGAAAGGAACAATTTTTGTTGCTACTAACCATGAAGGACCCAAGAAAGCTTGGGTACCTAAACATAAAGTTTGATTATATTGCAGGAATGTCTTGTAGCCAAAAGATCAAAGAAAAAGTGGTACCTTGATAGTGGCTGCTCAAGACATATGACGGGTGACAAAGATGAATTCATCACCCTAGAAGAAAAGAAAGGTGGAGTTGTGACGTTTGGCGATAACGGTAAAGGTCAAATTATGGGCCTTGGTAAAGTTCGCATAACTCCATCTATATTTATTGATAATGTACTTTATGTTGATGGTTTAAAGCATAATTTAATTAGTATAACTATGTGATAAAACTTTAATGTTTCATTTAAATCTTCTATTTGCACTGTACTAATTCCATTGATGATAGCATTGTTTTTACTGGTTATAGACATGGCAATGTTACTTAGTTGACTTAGAAAATTATCTGAAAGTAGTCATTGCCTAATTGCTGACAATGCTAACATAAATGATATTAGTTGGTTGTGGCATCGTAGATTAGGTCATGCAAGCACACACCTTATTTCAAAACTAATTAAAATGGATTTAGTTAAAGGTTTACCTAAACTAGATTTTGAAAATAACAAAATATGTGATGCATGTCAATTTGGAAAACAAACTAGAAGTTCTTTCAAATCTAAAAACATTGTTTCAACTTCTAGGGCACTAGAGCTACTTCACATGGACCTTTTCGGACCAACTAGAACCACAAGTCTAGGAGGAAAGAAATATGGTCTAGTGATTGTAGATGATTATTCTAGATATACTTGGGTAATGTTTTTAGCTCACAAAGATGAGACTTTCTCGATATTCCTGAAATTCTTCAAGAAAGTCACAAATGAGAAAAACACTACTATAGTATCTCTAAGAAGTGATCATGGAACTGAATTTGAAAATCACTTATTTGAAAGTTTTGTTCTGAAAATGGAATTAATCATAATTTTTCAGCCCCTAGGACTCCACAACAAAACGGTGTAGTTGAAAGAAAAAATAGGACTCTAGAAGACATGGCCCGTACCATGCTATGCGAAAGCAACCTACCAAAGTACTTTTGGGCGGAAGCAATTAACACAGCATGTTACATCTTAAATAGAGCTTTAATAAGACCAATATTAAAGAAAACACCTTATGAATTATGGAATGAAAGAAAACCAAATATAAAATACTTTCATGCATTTGGATGTAAATGTTTCATTCATAATAATGGTAAAAACAACTTAGGAAAATTTGATGCTAAATCTGATGAAGGAATTTTTCTAGGTTATTCAACAACTAGTAAGGCATATAGAATCTTTAACAAGAAAACCTTAGTAGTTGAAGAATCCATTCATATAGTTTTTGATGAATCTTTAGCAACTGGATCTGAAAAGATTGATGATGAGGAAGATACAAACATAATTGAAAAAGATCTTGAAAAACTTAATATTGAAGTATCTTCTGATCATGAGCAAGAAGCTAAAGATGATGATTCACATAAGGACGATGATGTCAATATTGATCATAATGATATAGATCTTCCAAGAGATTGGAGATATGCTCATAGTCATCCCAAGGAATTGATTATAGGTGATCCATCTCAAGGAATAAGAACTAGATCATACATGAGAAATATTAGTAATCATCTTGCATTTGTATCACAAATTGAACCTAAAACTATAGAAGAAGCTGAAAAAGATAATAATTGGATGTTAGCAATGCAAGAAGAACTAAATCAATTTACTAGAAATAATGTTTGGACTTTAGTTGAAAGACCTAAAAATCATTCAGTAATAGGATCAAAATGGATTTTAGAAATAAACTAGATGAAAATGGCATAGTAATTAGAAACAAAGCTAGATTGGTTGCTAAAGGATATAATCAAGAAGAAGGTATTGATTTTGATGAAACCTTTGCACCAGTAGCTAGATTAGAAGCCATTAGGCTATTACTTGCATTTGCATGTCATATGAACTTTAACTTATTTCAAATGGATGTAAAAAGCGCATTTTTAAATGGATTTATAAATGAAGAAGTTTATGTAGAACAACCACCAGGTTTTGAAGATCACGAATTTTCAAATCACGTTTTTAAATTGCACAAAGCTTTATATGGTTTGAAACAAGCACCTAGAGCTTGGTATGATAGGTTAAGTAAATTCTTAATTGAAAATGATTTTACAAGAGGAAATGTTGATAAAACTTTGTTTTTGAAAAGAAAAAGTAAAGATTTACTTGTAGTACAAATATACGTAGATGACATTATTTTTGGTGCTACTAACGATTCTCTTTGTCAAGAATTTGCAAAGTTGATGCAGGGAGAATTCGAGATGAGCATGATGGGAGAACTCAACTTCTTCCTTGGACTCCAGATCAAACAATGCAAGGAGGGAATCTTTATCAACCAAACCAAATACACAAGAGAACTACTCAAAAAGTTTGGTATGGAAACAATGAAACCCCTCGGAACTCCAATGAGTCCTTCATGCAAGCTAGACAAAGATGAAGAAGGTAAGAAGGTTGATCAAAAGTATTATCGAGGTATTATCGGATCCCTTCTTTATTTAACAGCAAGTAGACCAGATATTATGTTTTCAGTATGTTTATGTGCTAGATTTCAATCTGAACCTAAAGAATCACATTTAATAGCTGTTAAAAGAATTTTAAGATATCTAAATGGAACAAAAATGTAGGTTTATGGTATTCTAGAGACTCACATTAAACCTAATTGCATATTCGGATTCTGATTATGCTGGATGTAAATTAGATAGAAAAAGCACAAGTGGTGCATGCCATTTCTTAGGAAGTAACTTAATCACATGGTTTAGCAAAAAGCAAAATTCAGTTGCATTATCAACTACTGAAGCTGAATATGTAGCAGCTGGAAGTTGCTGTGCGCAAATCCTATGGATTAAGCGACAACTTGAAGACTATGGTATCACACTTGATAAAACACCCATAAGATGTGATAACACTAGCGCAATCAATTTAACTAAAAATCCAATTCAACACTCAAGGACAAAACACATAGAAATTAGATATCATTTTATAAGAGAACATGTAGCTAATGATGAAATTTGTTTAGATTATGTAAACACTGAAGAACAATTAGCTGACATCTTTACAAAACCTTTAAGTGAAGAAAGATTTTGTTATCTTAGAGGAGAGTTAGGAATTTGTAATCCTTTTGAATAAATTTTGAAACCTCTAAGGAAATATATCTAGAGTTCTTTCAATTTCTCAAAATCTTAAGGAAATTTTATCTAGAACTCATATCAATTTGATCTCTCAAAATCCATGATTTTTAATCATACTCAAAGATCAAATTCCGGACTCATTTCGGATTCTCTGAATTTAATCTGTTTTTTCTCTGAAATGGTCTCGGAGCCGACTCGACAGTATCGGAGTCGACTCGAGTTTCTGCTGAAACTCAGGAGTCGACCCCTTCTCTGAGCGAGTCGACTCGAGATCGTGTCCGTGCTCTGTGACTAGTCGAGCCGACTCCACTTTGCGCGAGTCGACTCGACGTGGTCCCAGTCTGATTATTTAGGGCACGAGTCGACCCCACGGACATTTCATTCATTTCAAATCATTCCAAACCTCTCCAAAGCTTTCCCAAACCCTCCAAACCCAAAAACCTCTGATTAACCACTCCTTCGAGATCTATGGCACCCAAAACCCGTGGAGCTAGCACTAGTGGCGCCGGTTTGAAGAGGAAGCGGACCGTTCGATGACCCGTCCGCGAGCCGTCTACGGATTCATCCTCTACCCCTTCTCCGAGTGTTCTCCTGCTCCAGCTCCACTCTTCAGGTAGATCATCTTGCCAGTAGAGTTGTCACAACAGGAAGAAAGGTTGATTTTGAATTGTTTGAGAATGAAGGCTTTATAATAGGTAGACAACTGATTGAGATGGGATTTGAGAAATTGTTCATTGGACTGTCCCACTACCCTGCTCTGGTTAAGGAATTTTACAAGAATTTGACTAGAGGAGATGATGGTTTAGTGAGCAAAGTGAGAGGCATTGGTCTGAACATCACTTCCACTATCTATCTAGATTGTTGAATTTACCCCTGTCTGGACCTCCACCTTTGCCCCAGAAGATAGATCTCCAGCCCTCACTAGGCTATTGAACAGAAATTTTGAAGGATTTGAAGAAGTTTTGCTAGTCAATTGCCTTTGGAATTAAGATTACTTCACAACATCTGCAGCAGATTTTGTTTCCCAAGACCGGCAGATTGACTATGTATCTGAGAGAGATATTTTGTTATGGATGCTGTTGTTTCTGGGAAGCCCATTAATCTACCTCGGATGATCATATGGTACATTGCAGATTGTGGTGGGAAAAAGAAATCAAGTTTGCCCTATGGCATGGTTTTAACTAAGTTATTTCAAAGCCAAGGGATTGTATTTGGTGATAGTGAGCCAAAAAGGAACTAAGGCATACTGATTTTACTCTTTGGCACTATTCATCGAATGGGGTTTGTTAAGAGGAATGGAAATTGGGAGAGAAAGAATGTTACAGAGGACAGAGCTATAGATACTGAGGCCCCCAGACCTTCTATGAGACATTCATCACCTGAGCCTCCTCAGTGCTTCCAGATTCTGTTCCAGCTCCTGCTCCTGATTCTACCCCTGCTCCTGCTATTGCTCCTGCTCAGTCTTCACTCTATCATCTGGTAGCTTTTCTGATGTACAGTTAGATCAGCTTAGATCTTTATTCAAATCTGAGATAAGTGAGCATGAAAATAGACTGAAAGTGAATTTGATGAAAAGTTTATGAATTTAAAAGAAGCCTTATATTCACTTAGTGATCGGGTTGCATCGATTGAGTCTACTCTCAGTTCATCTACCAGCTCCTTAAGTGAAGACTTAAAGAATATCTTTGAAGAACTTAAGGATATTGCGGTGACTCAGAGACCTATTCCCAGTGCAACGCCGAGCTTCAGATAAATTCATCTGCTTGTACTTTGTTGATAATAAGCTCAAAGATTATGTTAGATTCAATGTGAAGGAATGAAGCAGATTGTTGATCACTTGAATAGAATTACTAGAAGAAACTTTTAATTTTTATGTAATCTCTTTTTGATGTAATCAAGTTTACTTTCAATGCAATGAGCATGTTTACATTTTCATGTATTATCATTTTGAAGTAATGAGAAAGTTTGATGCATTACTTTGTCTATTTCAATTGTAAGTATCCTTGAATAAATGATTATCCTCAATTGATAAGTTAAATGAAAGATAAAGAATGTTATTGATATTGAACTTCCTAACCTTTTTGTTGATTACAAAAAAGGGGGAGATTTTATTCAATCGTATATGTTCAATTCAATCAAAGTTTAATTTTGAAAGAGGGAGAGCATAAGGGGAAGAGATAAATTGAATTTCATAAAAAATGCTTAAGTTTCTGAATTTAAAAATTTTGAATGATTTATAAAATTAAGGTTCATAGGGGGAGCTACCTCATTGAGGGGGAGCCTTTCCATGAACACAAAGTTGATTTTGGAATCACAAATTTTTTAATTTTATAATGCATATACTCAATGTTTTTGTCATCATCAAAAAGGGGGAGATTGTTGAGAAATTATTGAAACATAATTGCCCCAACTTTATTGATTTTGATGATTTCCAAAAGCCATGAGTACCTTAAAGAATACAATGAGTTATTTATCAAAACCTTGAGCTTATTCAAATTGAAAGGAATGGACTCTCAATGGTTAAATTTAATGAGCTTTGAATCCTTTGAAAAAGGAGTTTCAAGCTCTATGCTTAAAAGATTTCAAAAAGGAATTTTACACATTATAATTCAATCAATGAATTTTTGAAACATGTCTTGAATCCATGCTTAATGTCATATTTAATGTATTCAAGTCACATTTATTTTAAATTTATTCTGGGACGAATTTCAAAGTCAATCAGAAAAATTCTGATTTTTGATACGTTCCGGAGCCGACTCTGAGTTTCAGAGTCGACTCCTGTAAGCCACAGAGTTTTCTGATTTTCTCGAGTCGACCCTTGGTTTTCAAGAGTCGACCCCTGACTCTTTGCGAGCCGACTCCTGTCTGTGCGAGCCGACTCGCTCA
This sequence comes from Calamus simplicifolius, assembly GCA_900491605.1. Taxonomy (NCBI): domain Eukaryota; kingdom Viridiplantae; phylum Streptophyta; class Magnoliopsida; order Arecales; family Arecaceae; genus Calamus; species Calamus simplicifolius. The sequence continues at coordinate 571,412 of UESW01003935.1, read as the reverse complement.
AACAACAGAAACCATGTTTTTTGAGCACTTCTCGAGTCGACTCCCCATTTTCCTCGAGTCGACTCCCTGGAGCCGACACTTTAGTTTTTCGCGAGTCGACCCTCTAATGTTTAAAATGTTTCTATTTTTAGTAATCGACTTCGAGCCGACTCCCACAAGCTCGAGTCGACTCCGCGAAATCTGGGCGCGATTTTTAACGATGACACATCAGCCCCAACGGTAAGATTTTCAAATAACGGCTATTTTTCTTTGTCTCTAACGGATATATTTTTGCAGAATCTATAAATAGAGGAGCTCTTTTCAAATCAAAACAATCAAGAAAAAATCAAAAAGAGAGAAAAGAATATCTTTCAAAAAGAGGGAAAAACAGAGCTTTCATTAGAAAAATCTTTTAGCTCAAAATAGAGTGATTCAAAAGGAGTGAAATCAAAGAGAAAGATTCGTCTGCTCCATCTCATCAATCCACAAGAGTCAAAAGAAAATCCAAAGCGTTTCAAAGATCAAATCGAAGGATTTTCAAAAGGAGAAAAAGCTTCATCTCAACTCCAAAGTCTTCAACGGTCAAGAATCTTGCTGAGGCCTGATTCAACACTTCAAGAGGAGTTAAAGAGAAGAAGGAAGAAAGCCAAGCCACTACCATCTGCAATACTATCAGGCTTTTCTAACTCTTTATTTTATACTTCATTTGTATATTTGCTCAAGGGGAGCATTTCATTATCCAAACACTGTTATTCTAATTGGTTGCTGATTCAATCAGTGGATTGAATCAGTGGAGGTTGATATACCTCGTTGCAAGCCGGAGTGCTTGTGTTGGGTTAGTTGTGAGCCCGTGAAAAACAACGTGTAGGGTTTTGTGCTGGTAAGCCCGAGTTAAAACCGGCTGGGTTCGTTGTGCGCCCGTGAAAACAACAAGTTTGAGTTGTGAGCTTGGAAAACAACTCGGCTGTAATCTAGAGAGATTATAGTGTGGACCCAAGTGAATCTTGGGAGTGGACGTAGGTGTTGGTTGCACCGAACCACTATAAAATTATCTTGTGTTTGCCGTGCCATATTTTCTCTCTCTCTATCTCTCTTTATTTGCTTGTGTATTGATTTAAGTTAGCCTCTCACTTGCACATCTTGCTAACTAATCAACTAAAGTTAAAAAGACTTAAATTTTTAAGAACCCAATTCACCCCCCCCTCTTGGGTTGCCATCTGGGCCAACAGATGGAGAAATTTCGTCCGAGATGCGGAGACGCATCCGGCTTTGTCTGAGCAAGAGGAGAGAGATTTGGACATCCTCCACAACGGTCAGGTGTTCTCGGCCAATGACTTGCTATCAGAGGATGCCCTTTTTGCCGCCGGGCTTAGTCCTCTGGACCCGCAAGGTGAGTCCTCCCTTTCGTCTTCTCCATTATTTGTTATCCAGGCGAACGTGTTCAGATTTAACTATATACCCTCTGCTTTTGCAGCCAAGAGGTCGGCGTGGTCGAGCCTTGCGAAGAGGAAGAGAGGCAAGCGCCCAGGGGGAAGCGGCGTCGCTGAGGGAAGTGGGCCCGAAAAGAAGGCTCGCACTTCCGTAAGATGCTCATCGGATGCCGGCGTAACCACGGCGGGAGCGCTGGAGGTGAGGGAGGATTTGAGGAGGACAGCCGGGATCCCTTGCCCTCCTGTAGTGGAGCTATCGGATAGTTCGGACGATATTCCATTAGCTCATCCGGGCGCATCCCCTTAAAAGATGAGCCGGTGACAGATTCGGCGGAGGTCGTCGTTTCCGGGGGGCATTCCCCAACCACGGGTTTACTACCGTTCCCAGTTGAAGAGGGAGAGGGAGTAGCCGCAGTTGATGAGGTTCGGGGCGAGCTCCCTCTCGGGCCCTTAGCGGGAGAGTCCGGGGGTAGCGACGTTGGGTCGCTCGCAGCGGTTCAAGAAGCAGGCCGGATAGAGGCTCCGGCAGAGCCTGCAGGGGAGGCGCAAGTGACGATGACCGAAGGAGGAGGGTCGGAAGAGGGATCACAGCGAGATGAGAGTCCCGCAATGGAGACTCCTCCGAGAAGGGTTTTGGGGAGGCTGGCACTTGGGTTGGCCGAATTATCTGAGGAGGCTCAAGCTAGAATTCTGACGGAAGAAGCTGGGAAGTTGAGGGCTTCTCAGTCGGAGGTCGCCCGGGTTGGCTCCTCAGGTGGAGATGGCCAGCCCAGTAGCTCGAACATGGGCGATGAGGAAGCATTTTCTGCTTTAATGAGGTCGGCACTGTACCTGGGCGCAGATCCCTCGGCGGACAAGTTTGCGGACTTGGAGTTGGTTGATGCTGCGTTCGGGCAGCAGGGCGTGGCCGAAAGTGTTCATCTTCTTCCCGATATTGATAATGCGACCCTCATGAAGATGACATGGGCCTATGCCTTGCGGGTGAGTCATCACTCTTGGGTGGTGGACACTTTCTGGTTAACTTGATTGCATATTCTTACTCATTTTCTTATCCTACAGAGCATTTTGCTTTCTCGGGCGATGTGCTGGCGTTTGAGTTTGGCGACGGGGGCCAGCATTCAGGCTAGGAGAGCTAACGCCGAACTCCGATCGCGAGTAGCGGCGTCCGAGAAGTTCGAGGAACTCCTGGCCATTAGCGACAAAAGCTTGGCGGGGATGAAGGTGTCGTATCAGGCCGTCCTGGCCGAAGTGTCCAAGCAAAAGCGTAAAGTGGAGGAGTTGCAGGGGCTCCTAGCAAAGAACGACGACGCGTGCTTGGAGCTGGCTCGAGTTAAGTCGAAGCATTCTGAGGAAGTGGCGGCGATGCGGCGGGAACATAATGAGAGTTTGGGTCGGCTAGGGAAGGAGGCTGCCGACGAGAGAAAGCGTCTGGCCAGAATGCTCAGTGAAGTAGAGGAGAAGCTGCAGCGGCGCGATGGCGAAGTTGCTGACTTGAAAGTCATCGTTAAATGGCACGAGGGATGATAGCCCGGCTGAGTAACGAGCTATCCCAGGCCCGAGGAGAGGTCGAAGAGAAGCAGTCGAGGATTGACACTCTCCAAGAAAGGATCGAATTGGTTAGGGCCGATAAAGTGAGGGCCAGGGGTGAGGCCGAGAAGCTGACCAAAAAGTTGGCCCGACAAGAGGAGGAGGTACGACCTTATTCCCCCCATCTTTCTTAGCTTCTTTTGTTGGTTCCTCATGGTGCCGACTGATTTCGGTTTCACAGGTGGCGAGGTTAGGGCTGGATAATCGGGCCTTGCAAGGTGAGCTCACGTCTAGCCGAAGTAGGAGTTCAGAACTCGAGGCGCGGGCCGGCGAGTTCGAGGAGCAAACTGCTATTCTGCGGGCTCAAGTCGCGGAGGCTGAGAGGCAAGTTGCCGAGGCTAAGGTGCAACTCGCTATGCTCAAGGGTAAGCAGGATGTAATTGGTGCTGACGCCTTTCAACTTGGAGTGGAAGAGTGCAAGGACAAGATATCCAGCGAGCACCCGGAATGGGATCTTTCTTTCCTCGATGCCGAAGCTCTTGACGTCGGTGACTCTGGGGGCGAAGAGGAGGATGAGTACATTGACGCCTCCGATACCGATCTTGGCGCCATCCCAGGTCCCAGTGAGGCCGCAGCTTTCGGAGGGCATTCGCAGACCGTCCCCGAGGAGGCTAGGGCATTTGAGAAGGACGAATCAAGCCATGCCTCTGCAGATGTAGTTGGGGGTTCTCCTGGAACGGATGTGGTTCCCAACCTTTAAAAGTCACTTCTTCATTTTGCTTTTCGAACTGTAATGCTGCCTGACGTTTTTCAATGATGAACTTTCTACTTTTATTTGAGTGTTTTTTCTTGAACGGTCCTTCGCTCCCAATTTCGCCTCAATCGCGAGCGACTTATGGCTTATTGACGCTATTTGGTCATCTTTACTTCAGGATCGAGGGAACGCATTGGCTTGGCCCAAGGCGGGACGATAGCCTTGATCGGTGAACCAAAAATGATCTGGTTCGGTTCACGTTTGAGTGATGCAATAGATTAATTAAGACTTGAGGAACGAAGTAGGTCAGTTAAGACCGACTAGTAAGGTAGGTCGGCTAGGACCGACAGACGATATAAGTCAGCTAGGGGCCGATGGATGAAGTAGGTCGGCTAGGGCCGATGGATGAAGTAGGTCAGCTAGGGCCGACGATAAAATAGGTCGGCTAGGGCCGATGGATGAAGTAGGTCGGCTAGGGCCAACGATAAAATAGGTCGGCTAGGGCCGCCATATGAGGGTGGTTACCGAAGTATTTTTCGTTTCCTTTTGCCACTCCCTTTTTGGTGAATGAAAGAAGGGTTTGTGTAGCCTTCGTGTTCATTTTTTCTTTGAGACGCTCAATTTTGTTGCACAAGTTCCTCGAGCGATTAACTTCGCTGGGGAGCAATCGACGAACAATCGATTTTCGTGCTTTTTTGCTGTTCTGCCAATGCCCTGCCGTTCTGCAGGTAAATCAGTTTTTATTTCACCGAAATTGATGATACGGCTCTGTAGGGAGTGAAAAGTTGTTCTGGTACTTTCCGGAAGGTTTTTAGGGCATTGTTCTTTTCCAATGCGGGTCATTTTGACGTATGGCGCATGCACCCGTTCTCCATTGGAGGATATTACTTTCGTAGGACGATCTCCCGAATCTGCTAGTCTCCGTAAGGTCAGTGGGCGATTTTCTGCGTTTAATGACTGCGATTCGGGATCAAGAGGAAATCTTTGCATGCATCACAGTTCAGGCGGTGGGCTCGGCGCGCAATGGGGCGTTGCTTTCATCCGGAGAGGCCATGTGGAGGCATGGGCCAGGTGTTTCGAATCTCAGGGCTTATGGCCTTGGTAATTATTCCCGGTTCATTTTTGCCTATAAAAAAGGGAGATAGAGGGGTCGTGTTAGGTCATCCCCAGAGTTTCTTTCCCATTGGAATTTCCACTATGCTCATTTCTCTGCTGTTGCGAGTGGGAGGGCCGAGCTTTCCTTTCATAAGCCCTTCACCTCCGGACAGCTGGGGCGATGATGGAGATGCTGAAGAATGGCTCGTCCTTAGGGGATGAGTCCCGGATATCATATGGAGAGCGCACAGGAGGGGCGTAGAGATCACATGGAGAGCACACACATGTGCTTCCAGTGTGACCTTTGTGGTTCCCGTTTGGGGATGTACGGTAGGAAGTGCACGCGGGCTCCCCATGGTTTGAGTGAATTTCGCCTCCTCCCCTGGTTTGGATTCCAGGGCTTGCCCGCCCGGGGAATCTTTCACCACATGGGGAGGGGGTGATAGCGTGCCGCCCGCCGACACCTTGTCCTTGAGCCTTGGCAAGGTAGAGCGGTACACACTCGGTTTGGGAGAGCGTTCCGGCGCTAGGGTCCGTGGACTTCCTACCTACTCGCCGGGGGGCCTCTCGGCTGGGTGGTTAGGGTTGACCTTCCATCCACCCTTTCCAATCACCCTGATATCTCGGTTGAGTCACCGAGATATCATTATTAACCAAAGCTGGCCGCAACTATTGGTCCATGTTGGCCGTCCATTTTCGGTGCGAGCTGATGGTTTGCGGCTTATCTAGCTCGTCGGTCGGGACGCCGGAGCATCACAGTTGCCCAAGTCTGCTTTGGAGCGGTTGCCCGAGTTTTGTACTTGTCTTTATTTTATGCATTTCAATGCTCTTGTAACGCCTCTCAGGCATTTGTAATTGATTTTGATGGCAATAAAATAAAGAGAGTTCTGTTCTGTTTCTCAATCTTCATTTTTCCTGTGCCAATTTGTTGTTGCTGGACATGGAGTATGTGGCATTCGGTTTTAGGCGAGGATCTCGTGCCATCCGAACTAGTCGGGGCTTGCAAACTGCCCTGATCCAAACGGAGGATTAGGGATTGTTCGGTGGTAGAATACGCTCCTTATCTTAGTCAGAAGCTCGGAGTTTTATGCCTTGTCCCCATTGGAAACCGAACGTTTATGGCTCGGCCTTGCCGAGGCTTGGAGAGTTTGTTACTTGGCCCTACCAAGGTTCGAAAAATCTGTTGCTCGGCCCAGCCGAGGTTCGAAGAATTTATTGCTCGGCCCGACCGAGGTTCGAAGATGTTCTACTTGGCCCTGCCAAGGTTCGAAGAATTTGTTATTCGGCCCTGCCGAAGTATGGAGAACTTATTGCTCGGCCCAACCGAGGTTCGGAGAACTTGTTACTTGGCCCTGCCAAGGTTTGGAGAATCTAGCGCCAATCTGTTGCTGCCGGGATCCGTCCTCCGACTCGGGCGCAGTCGATCTCCAGGGGCGGACCTGCACACAAGTCCTCGCGCGAGAGGCGTTGGGGGTAGCCCTCCACGAAAGACCTTCCGATGCTCAAGTCAGTGGAAGGAAATCGGCGATCAATCAGAAAATGGGGAGGTGGATCTCTTCGGGGAGTCTCTCTAGGGGCGGCCGATCGGAAGCTCAAAAAGGGGGAGAGCACCGACGAGCAGCTGGTGAGAGCGGGAGAGTGAGAGTGAGGGTGTGAGCCATTCTTTCGGTTCAGTCTTTAAACAACTTTCAACATGGCTTTTCAAGATGGAGAGCAATCACCTGGCAGACTAGGCATGGTGATCAACTGTCCGAGGCGTTCGGAGGGGAGTCGCCCCACCATTACTGTTGATGGTCAAGCCCTAGCGTCAGCCTTCGCAAGCCGCGAACGGCTTGAGAAGGTTGTCGAGGAGTATGTTGCTGTCTCTACGAGGGAGGTCATGGCCCTTCGCCGGGTGGTGGACCGGCAAAGGGAGGAGATAGCGTCCCTCCACCGATGAGTCGCCGAGCTGTCCCGGCGCTTGGGGGACTCGTCAACTCCCGAGGAAAATAGTGAGCCTTAGTGAGGGCTCTTTTTACCTTTTCACCGTTGTTGTTTTTCTTCTTTTTCAATCAATGAATATGAAGATTTTGCATATGATGCATCTTATTGTTCCCAAAGCATTTGCCAATGTTGATTGGGATTTATCAGCCGCCCGAGTTCGAGCCAAGCTTTAGGAGACCACGGTCGGGTTTAGTTAGGGCACGCAAGCCACCCGAATCCAAACATAGTTTAGAAGGATGTTTAGGTTGGTCAGGGCTTATAAGCTGCCCGAATCCAAACACAGTTTAGAAGGATGTTTAGGTTGGTCGGGGCTTGTAAGCTGCCCGAATCCAAACATAGTTTAGAAGGATGTTTAGGTTGGTCGGGGCTTGTAAGCTGCCCGAATCCAAACCAAGTTTTGGGGGTCGCTGGTCTCTGTTCGGACTAGTGGCAGACCTAGGCGGTCCTATCTAGGTTTGGGGATTTTGTCGTTCGGTCCTGCCGAAGTTCGAAGATTAGTTGTTCGGCCCGGCCGAGGTTCGGAGAATTTTTTACTTGGCCCTGCCAAGGTTCGGAGAATTTGTTGCTCGGCCCGGTCGAGGTTCGGAGAATTTTTTACTTGGCCCCGCCAAGGTTCGGAGAATTCTTTACTTGGCCCTGCCAAGGTTCGGAGAATTTGTTGCTTGGCCCAGCTGAGATTCGGAGAATTTTTTACTTGGCCCTGCCAAGGTTCGGAGAATTTGTTGCTCGGCCCAGCCGAGGTTCGGAGAATTTTTTACTTGGCCCCGCCAAGGTTCAGAGAATTCTTTACTTAGCCCTGCCAAGGTTCGGAGAATTTGTTGCTCGGCCCAGCCGAGGTTCGGAGAATTTTTTACTTGGCCCTGCCAAGGTTCGGAGAATTTGTTGCTCGGCCCAGCCGAGGTTCGGAAAATTTTTTACTTGGCCCTGCCAAGGTTCGAGGAATTTTTCGCTCGGCCCAGCCGAGATTCGAAGAATTTTTTACTTGGCCCTGCCAAGGTTCGGAGAATTTGTTGCTCGGCCCAGCCGAGGTTCGGAGAATTTGTTGCTCGGCCCAGCCAAGGTTCGAAGAATTTTTTACTTAGCCCTGCCAAGGTTCGGAGAATTTGTTGCTCGGCCCAGCCGAGGTTCGGAGAATTTTTTACTTGGCCCTGCCAAGGTTCGGGGAATTTTTTGCTCGGCCCAGCCGAGGTTCGGAGAATTTTTTACTTGGCTCTGCCAAGGTTCGGAGAATTTGTTGCTCGGCCCAACCGAGGTTTGGAGAATTTGTTGCTCGGCCCAGCCGAGGTTCGTAGAATTTTTTACTTGGCCCTGCCAAGTTTCGGAGAATTTGTTGCTCGGCCCAGCCGAGGTTCGGAGAATTTTTTGCTCGGCCCAGCCGAGGTTTGGAGAATTTGTTGCTCGACCCAGCCGAGGTTCGGAGAATTTGTTGCTCGGCCCAGCCGAGGTTCGAAGAATTTTTTACTTGGCCCTGCCAAGGTTCGGAGAATTTGTTGCTCGGCCCAGCCGAAATTCGGAGATTTTTTACTTGGCCCTGCCAAGGTTCGGAGAATTTGTTGCTCGGCCCAGCCGAGGTATGGAGAACTTATTGCTCGGTCCAGCCGAGATTCAGAGAATTTTTTACTTGGCCCAGCCAAGGTTCGGAGAATTTGTTGCTCGGCCCAGCCGAGGTTCGGAGAATTTTTACTTGGCCTTGCCAAGGTTCGGAGAATTTGTTGCTCGGCCCAGCCGAGGTTCGGAGGATTTGTTGCTCGGCCCAGCCGAGGTTCGGAGAATTTTTTACTTGGCCCTGCCAAGGTTCGGAGAATTTGTTGCTCGGCCCAGCCGAGGTTCGGAGAATTTTTTACTTGGCCCGCCAAGGTTCAGAGAATTTGTTGCTCGGCCCAGCCGAGGTTCGGAGAATTTGTTGCTCGGCCTAGCCGAGGTTCGGAGAATTTTTTTACTTGGCCCCGCCAAGGTTCGGAGAATTTGTTGCTTAGATAGGTAACTCGGTCGTGCCGAGGATTGATGAGCAGCACCTGTTTCTTTTCGCAATTTTTGGCAATGTAATGCATGACGATTCACGTTGCAAATTATGGAAACATGTACCGACAGGAAGGTATAATAAAATATAAAAGTGGACTTATAGAGGACATACCCTATTGATAATACTTACGGAGATTGTCCGCGTTCCACGTCCGGGGAACAGACTTTCCGTTTAGATCTTGCAGCTTGTAGGTTCCTGGTCCAATGATCTCCGCTATTTGGTATGGGCCTTCCCAGTTTGGTGCCAGCTTTCCTTGTTCCAGTGGTTTGGAGACAGAGGCTTTTCGGAGAACAAAATCGTCAGGCAGGAAGGCTTTCCCTTTGACTCTGGAGGCGTGGTAGCGGGCTACTCTTTGTTGATAAGCAGCTATTCTGATCCGGGCCTTCTCTCTAATCTCCTCTATCAGGTCGAGGTTGGTGCGGAGCTGTTCATTGCTAGCTTCCTCTGAGTAGCTTTCCACCCGCAACGATGGGAGGCCTATCTCCACAGGGATAACGGCTTCTGTGCCGAAGGCCATCCGGAATGGGGTTTCACCTGTCGGGATTCTCGGGGTGGTGCGGTAGGCCCAGAGAACATGATGCAGTTCATCCGCCCACCTGCCTTGGGCTCTGGAAAGGCGAGCTTTGATCCCCTGAAGGAGGGTCCTGTTAGTCACTTCGGTCGCTCCGTTGGCTTGTGGGTGCCCGACCGAGGTGAGGTGGTGACGGATTCCGTGCTCCTCACAGAACTGGCGAACTTAGAATTATCGAATTGTTTACCGTTATCGGTGATTATAGTATGCGGAAGGCCGAACCGGCAGATGATGGACCTCCATACAAAATCTCTGGCCCATGCCTCGGTTATCTGTGCAACCACCTCCGCCTCGACCCATTTAGTGAAGTAGTCGATGGCGACAAATAGAAATTTTCGCTGCCCCATGGCAAGCAGGAATGGGCCGAGGATGTCCATCCCCCATTTGGCGAAGGGCCAAGCGGAGGATATGGGCACTAGGTCGGCGGAGGGGAGTCTTTGGATGCTTGAGTGCCTCTGGCATGGGTCACAGGCTCGGACCAGATCGTCTGCATCCTTCTGTATTATCGGCCAGTAATAGCCTTGTCGTAGCACCTTATGGCATAGGGACCGACTTCCCAGATGGTTGCCGCAAATCCCTTCATGCACTTCGCAGAGAGCATAATCCACCTCGGACGGGCGAAGGCATCTGAGTAGTGGCATGGAGAAGGACCGTTTGTAAAGCTGGTTGTCGATCAACACGTAGTGGGTTGCCTGTAGCTTCAGCTTCCTAGCCTCTCTCCGGTCGGGTGGAAGCGACCCTTCTTTGAGATATTTAAGAATGGGATCAAACCATGACGGTTCAGCTTCAACTTGCATTATTCGGTCGGCTTCCGCGATGCTGGGTTTTTCTAGGGTCTCCAAGTGGAACTTTTGTTCGGCGTCCATTGATTCCGCGGTCGCCAATCGAGAGAGTAGGTCGGCACGAGCATTCTCGGACCTGGGAATCTGAATGATCTCAAATTCGGTAAAATGGGGAAGCAGGCTCCGCACCTCTTGAAGATATCGAACCATGCTCGGCTTCCGAGCTTCAAACTCTCCTCGTACATGGCCGGCCACCAGTTGAGAGTCGGTGAAGGCATTAAGCTTCTCCACCTTCAAATTGCGGGCGATTCGGAGGCCGACTAGCAGGGCCTCATATTCAAAGGTTACCCCCTCCGGACTGGTGAGGACCAGGCCCGCACCGGAGCGATGGGCATTAGATGACCCGTCGACATGGAGGAGCCACCGGGCCCCAAATTTTGGTTCTTCGGGGGAGTCTGGGGTAGAACCATCTTCCGGAATGGTACACTCGAGGAGGAAGTCGGCTAGCACCTGAGCTTTGATGGCTGGGCGAGGCTGAAAGTGTATGTCATGCTCGCTCAACTCGATGGCCCACTTGGTCATTCTTCCTGACGTCTCGGGACGGTGGACTACCACCTTGATGGGTTGGTCGGTCAGAACCGTCACAGAATGTGCCTGGAAGTACGGTCGCAGCTTCCGAACTGAGGTGATTAAGGCCAACACCATCTTCTCAATTCTACTATACCTTGTTTCCACATCGCGGAGTAGCCTGCTGATATAGTAGATTGGCTTCTGGACTTTGTCTTCTTCCCTGACCAGCATCGAACAGACGGCACCCTCTGAAACAGCCAGGTACAAGAATAGGTTCTCGCCTGGGGATGGACTACTGAGGAGTGGGGGTGAGCCGAGGTATTTCTTGAGATCTTGAAATGATTTTTGACATTCAGGAGTCACTGGAAATTTTTAGCCGACCAGAGGGTTTTGAAGAAGGGGAGGCATCTCTCGGCCGACCGCGCCACAAAGCGGTTAAGAGCCTCTATCCTCCCAGTTAGGCGCTGGACCTCTTTAACAGATGCCGGGGGCGCCATTTGTTGGAGAGCTTGAATTTTCTGGGGGTTAGCTTCGATACCTCGCTGGGAGACCATGAAGCCGAGAAACTTTCCGGAGTTAACGCCGAAGGCGCATTTGGTCGGATTGAGCCTCATCCCATACTTGTGCAGCGTTGCAAAGCTCTCTGAGAGGTCCTCGACATGCTGCGATACTTCTTTGCTCTTGACCAGCATGTCGTCCACGTACACCTCCATATTCCGGCCGATTTGCTCCTTGAATACTTTGTTAACCAACCTTTGGTAGGTTGCACCTGCATTTTTAAGACCAAAAGGCATGACACGGTAACAGTAAGTACCTCGGTCGGTTATGAAGGCGGTCTTTTCTTCATCCTCGGGGGCCATCCGGATCTGATTGTAGCCTGAATAGGCGTCCGTGAATGACAGCATCTAGTGACCTGAGGTGGCGTCCACGAGCTGGTCGATCCGAGGAAGAGGGAAGCTGTCCTTCGGGCAGGCTTTGTTAAGGTCGGTAAAGTCGATGCAAATCCTCCACTTGCCGTTCGACTTCTTCACCATAACGACGTTCGAGCCAGCTTGGATAATTCGCCTCCCGGATGAAGTTAGCCTTGATGAGTTTGTCTACCTCTTCTTCAATGACCTTTTGTCGTTCCGGGGCGAAGCTTCTCTTTTTCTGCTTGACGGGCCTGTGCATCTCATCCACGTTGAGACGATGGACGAGAACCTCGGGGCTGACCCCTGGCATGTCGGAGGTGGACCAGGCGAAGATGTCAGCGTTGCTTCGAAGGAACCTGATCAATCTGTGCCGGGGTTTGCCCTTGAGCAGCGACTTGATTCTTATGGTTCGGTCGGGATGAGCCTCATCCAACGGCACCTCCTTTAGTTCCTCTGCCGGTTCTCCTCGCTGTTCGGCGAAGTCCTCTCGAGCATCTAGTCCATCAACTTCCGGCATTCTAGACTGAAGGCTTGTAACGAAGCACTACCGAGCCATGGCTTGACTTCCTCGAACAACTCCAATTCCTTGCTCGGTGGGAAATTTCATGGATAAATGCGGGATGGAGACAACTGCCTTGAGGGACATCAGACCGGATCTGCCGAATATTGCATTATATGGGGACCTGAGGTTGGTTACTAGGAAGTCCGTCTGGATAATGGCTACAAGGGGCTAGGCTCCCGCGCGGACCGTCAGGGTGACGATCCCCTTCGGGACGATAACGTCGCTTGTGAATCCCATTAGGGTGGAATCCACAGCTCGAAGGTTTTCCATGAGTAATTTCATCCTGGCAAACACATCGAGGTACAAAACGTTCACCGAACTTCCACTATCAACGAGGATTCAGCTTACATCATAGTTATTTAAGTTGAGGGATACAACTAATGCGTCTTCATGGGGGAACTGTATCCCTTGGAGATCAACGTCGGAGAAGGAGAGCTCGCCCGTCGGCGCCCTCTTTGGCGCCGATCCCTCACCGTCGTCCCTGGGGCTCGACCCGCCGGCCTCCTCAATCATGTTGATGCGGCCGATTACGGGCGGATTTGGTGGAGGAGGAGGCTGCTGAAGTTCGGGCTGGCGGTCAGCTCCTTGTCCTGGCTCGGGCGCCCTCCTGAACTGATTCAGTCATCCCCGCTGGATCAGCCTCTCGATTTTATTTTTCAGCTGCCAGCATTCTTCAGTGTCGTGGTCGTGCTCCCAATGGTAGCGGTAGTACTTGGTGGGGTCTCTTCGGGTCGGGTTCCCTCGAAGAGGAGCTGGTCGGGGGAGCTGGCGCTCTATTTCCATAAGAATCTGCGCCCGAGGCAAGGTCAATGGAGTGTAGTGATCGAATCGCCTGGGAGGGCTCCGGGAGCGATTCCTTGGCGGCAGCGGGGGAACTCTTCGGTGGCGAGGTAGACTTGGCCGACGGGCGGGACGGTGCCTGTCGGAACCTTTGGGCTCCTTTTTCTTTGCCAGCTCGGCGCGGGCAACTCTCCGCGATTCTTCGACCCTAGCGTATTTGTCCGCTAGGGCCATCATATCAGAGAGGCTAGGGAGGTAGCTGACTTCCATAGCCAGGTAGAAGTCGCTTTCCTTCGAGACTCCCCCCGCCAAGGCGGACATAGCCACCTCATGATTAAGGTGGTCCACCTCTAACATGGCCTTATTAAAACGGCCAAGATAATTTCTCAAGGACTCCCCCTCTCTCTACTTAACTTCAGAGAGGGAGTCAGATCTTCGTCGGTGGCGGCGGCTGCTGACGAACTGGCCAATAAAAAGATGGCTCAGCTCATCAAATGAATCGATGGAACCTGGCTTCAAGGCATTGAACCAGGTTCGGGCAGATCCTCTGAGGGTGAAGGGGAAAGCGCGGCAGAGGACCGCGTCGGATGCTCCGTGGAACATCATTATTGACCGGAAGCTGCTAAGATGGTCGTCCGGGTCAGAAGAGCCGTGGTAGGGTTCGACGGCTGGTAGCTTGACATGGGAGGGGATCACTTCCTCCATAATCCCTTTGGAGAAAGGGATGCCCTGTTCCGCCTTGGGCTGAGGCGGATGGGCCTGCTTGGTAGCGTCCAGCTCCTGACGCATCTCCTGGATCTGTCGACAGATCTCTTCTTCAGCGGTCAGAGGAGGAGCTGAGCGAGAGGATCGCAGGGACAGCATCGAATCATGGTGGGAGGTCACTGGGGAGAGGGACCGGGCTCGCCGAGATCTGGGAGGATCTCTGCCGTAACCGCCTCGCGGGGCTGGCTTGTCCCCTCTGGGTTGATGTGGGGGTCCACGGATTCATGCGGACTGGAGGAGGAAGTTACCGGCGAAGAAGGAATCGCGGCCTCCTTATGAAGGTGCGGAGCGGGAGGAGCCGTAAGGCGCTCCTAGACCAGGTGAGTCAGGGCCTGGACTTGCTGGACCAGCGAGGCAAACTGGTCCTGGGTCACCGGGATGGCAGGCGGTGACGGGGTTTCGATTGGTGGAGGCTGCGGCGCTACACCGCTCACTGGATCAGGCCTCTGGGAAGCGGCCTGATCTTGGGCTTCAGAGGTTGCTCTTCTCCGATTGGCCATTAGAGAGGTTCTACTCCAGAATGAGATCCTTATCTCCTTTCTTCAAGTTTTAATGGGACTTGAGGGCCCTTCCTCTAGCGCCAATCTGTTGTCGCCGGGATCCGTCCTCTGACTCGGGCACAGTCGATCTCCAGGGACGGACCTGCACACAAGTCCTCGCGCGAGAGGCGTTGGGGGTGGCCCTCCGCGGAAGACCCTCCGACGCTCAAGTCAGTGGGAGGAAATCGGCGATCAATCAGAAAATGGGGAGGTGGATCTCTCCGGGGAGTCTCTCTAGGGGCGACCGATCGGAAGCTCAAAAAGGGGGAGAGCACCGACGAGCAGCTGGTGAGAGCGGGAGAGTGAGAGTGAGGGTGTGAGCCATTACCTGAGGGAATCTGGGAGTGTCATATTTATAGGTTGTCACCTGGATCTTGAGCGCTTTCTGAAAGGTTCAAAGGTTGTTAGGATATGGAGATGGATCGAATCGGGCCGTTGTGGGGCTGTTGGGATCCATATCTTGTTTGTTAGGGGATCGACGGTTAGGAGAGCCCCTTGATCGCTTGAGATCTGGTAGGTGTGTAGGTCCCAGGTAGTCGTGTTAGGTCCTAGACCACTTCTCAACATGATTCCTTGCCTGGGATGTTGTTACGATAGGCCTAGGCTCTCCCGCGTCAGGTTCCGCGGAGGTATGTATTGGATCGTGGATCGCTCAGTGAAGCCGAGCCATGGAAGCTTGGTGAAGCCGAGTCATGGAAGCTCAGGAGAGCCGAGCTACGGAAGCTCGGGGATATCTTGGCGGGCAAAGGGATGGGATCGGTCTTAGCCTTCTCGCACGGATATTGATGCAATGACGATTTTACCCCCAACAAGTTTGAGTTGATTCTTTAAAATTCGATCAATTTAATGAGCTTTTTTTTATTTTTATTATATATAAAAGTTAAATTTAATAATAAAATCACATCAATTGATCGAATTTTAGTTGAACCGATTTGATCAATCGGATCGATGCAATTTTCAAAACCATGTGAAGCAGTGAGAACGGAGGCAGGTTAGGCACGAAGGGCAAACTCGAAGGGCGCGTCTCACTAAGCAATAAAGACAATTTTTTTTCCCCAATTTTTAAGCCGGTGTCAAGGCTCTCAAGCAGGTCAAGCCAGTGATAGGGAGGGACAAGAGAGTTGAAATGAGGATCAACATTCTAGACGGGGAATTGAATCATTGTATAAAACCTTGAAAATATTGTTTGTATAAAGATCTCAAGACAGTCTCATATTGGGCTATGTCAATTAGGGATGCATATTAACTAGGAAAAGAGTTTGTACATCGCATTTGATGCAGTGAGTTGCATCATTTTTTTTTATTGATTCACACCCATTAAAAAATGTTAAGCCATTTTTACGACATTTCGATTGAAAAAATTACGACACTTCAGTTTTAAAATTACGACACCATAGTTATAAAATTACGATATCCATTCAGGAAGTCAAAAAAATTATGATATCCCAATTATAAATTTATGACACTGTAATTATAAAATTACGATGCTCATTCAGAAAACATATCTGTACACAAATTCTAAAAAAAGTAGAATGGGTATTAATGTACATCACGTCAAAATTTAAGATGACATCCAATTGTAAAATTATGACACCGTATTTATAAAATTAATATACCATTTAAGAAAGCTAAAAAAAATTACGATATCCCAATTATAAATTTACGAGACCGTAGTTATAAAATTACGACACGAACTCAGAAAACGTTTGTACACAAAAGCTGAATGAATATTAATGTACGTCACGTCAAAATTTAAGATGATACCAAGTTGTAAACTTACAATACCGTAGTTATAAAATTAAGACACCCATTCAGAAAGCCAAAAAAAAATTATGATATCCCAGTTATAAATTTACAATACCATAGTTATAAAATTACGACATCCATTCAAAAAACTGCACTGCAGTCTATACACAAATTAAAAAAAAAACTGAACATGTATTATTGCACGTTACATCAAAATTTAAGATGATATCCCTGCCCCATTATATCAGGCCATGTAGGATTCATGTGGACTAATAAAAAGAAACGGCACACTTTATGTAGGATTTACTGCATCGAAGACGGCGTACAAAGACTTTTTCTATTAACTTGTTCTAAAGTTGTAACATCGACATTGACTCGGAGGCCCATCCAGAAAATAACAAAACTGGCTCGTAAGATGGGCCATGTACGATCCTTCTTCAACCAGTTAAGCTATTCAAAATGGCCCATCCTTTTAGCAAATAACGTTATTAATTTGATACGTGAAACTAAAGAGCGTGAAAGAGTTAACCGTAGAAAGGCAGGGACTGATTTGCCTTCCGGACACAAGGTTTGAGTCCCTTGAGCCCCTTGGTTTGACCGAACCCGAAGTTTGGTTGGTCTTCGTTGGCCTGATCCATCTCATATTCTCTATGCAATCATCTAAACTTCTTGAATTTTCGTGAGAAATCCAGCTACTGTCAAAACCTAAACTGTCTGGATTTTGAATTAAACCTCCGGTCATTGGCATTGGACGCTGATCAGGTATGGATGCCAAACTTGTCACCCGGCTGGCAGGAGTTAGGTCTGGCAAACAAATTAACAATCAATGAATAATTATTTATCATGATATATATTTTATTAGGTAATGCCACTATATAATTCCATTTATTTATTCATGCGAGTATTCCAATATATATATATATATATATATATATATATATATATATATATATATCCACTCTATCCCCTTGCTGATATGGCAAGAAAGGGCCGGGAACATGCACAGGAATCGCTCTGACGGTGCTAGGTTAAATTCAAATTGTTGAAAAATTAAGCTACCAAACATTATCATGACTATAAATACTTCATATCATGTATATAAATAAATAACTATTGTTGGACTTACTAGCTATAGTTTTATTTTGAAATAGATGATGAACTCACAAATTACCGCTGTTATCATGTCCTTGGTAACGGAAAAACAATGGTCTGCGAAGAGGTCCTTTTTCAGGATTTGAGCTCGGCTAAAATTATCCAGTATCATAGGTTGGTTATATTAACCTCTCTTGTCAACCTAACTTTGGAATTTTGATGTGTAATTGTGATAATGCTAGGCATATTGCCAGCAGGCTCACCAAAGCTTAAACCATAGTGGGACTTAAATAGGGCCGTGACACGCCAAACTCGGCTCTGTTACGGGCTCAGCCCATGATCATGCAGATATTTAAATTCACGTGACATTTCTTATCTAATTAATATGGAAGTGTTGCCGTCGGGATTTGTCCTCCGACTCGGGCGCGATCAATCTTCTGGTATGGGCTTCTTCCTGGGCGGACCTGCATGGAAGTCCTCGCGTGAGAGGCATTGGGGGTGGCCCTCCGCGGAAGACCCTCCGACGCTCAAGTCAGTGGGGATCGGTGATCAATAGAAAATGGGGAGAGGGATCTCTCCGGAAAGTCTCTCCAAGGATGGCCAATCGGGAGCTCTAGGGTAGCGCCGACGAGCAGTGGAGGAGAGCGAGAGTAGGAGTGAGCCAGGGGCTGTGAGCGCATACCTGAAAAAATCTGGGGGTGCTGTATTTATAGGCAATCACCTGGATCTTGAGCGCCTTCTGGAAGGTTCGAAGGTTGTTAGGATATGGGAATGAATCAAATCAGGCTGTTGTAAGGCCGGTGGGATCCGTATCTTGTTCGTTGAGGGATCGATGGCTAGGAGAGCTCTTTGATGGCCTGAGATCTGATAGATGCGTAGGTCCAGGTAGTTATATTAGGTCCTAGACCACTCTTCAATATGATTCTTTGTTTGGGATTCTGTGATGATGGGCCTAGGCTCTCCCGCGTCGGGCTCCATGGAGGTGAGTGTCGAATCGCAGATTGCTCATGGGAGTCGAGCTGTGGAAACTCAGGAAGTCCAAGCTATAGGTAGCTCGGGGAAGCCGAGCTATGGGAGCTCATAGGATCCGAGCTTCGGGAAGCTCGAAAAGGTCGAGCTATGGGAAGCTCGTGGAAAGCCGAGCTATGGGAAGCTCGGGGAGAGCCGAGCTATGGGAGGCTCGGGGGAAGCCGAGCTATAGGTAGCTCGGAGAAAAATGAATCATCAGTACATTGAGGAAACCGAGCTATAGGAAGCCCGAAGAAACCGAGCCGCGGGAGGCTCGGGGAAAATGAGCTATGGGAAGCTCGGGGAAGCCGAGCCATGGGAGGCTCAGGGAAAACGAGCTATAGGTGGCTCGGAAAAACTGAGCCACGGGAGGCTCGGGGAAAACGAGTTGTGGGAAGCTCGGGAAAGCCGAGCCATGGGAGGCTCGGGAAAACGAGCTGTGGGAAGCTCAGGGAAGCCGAGCCATGGGAGGCTCGGGAAAAACGAGCTGTGGGAAGCTCGGGGAAGCCGAGCCATGGAAGGCTCGGCAAAAGCCGAGCTATAGATAGCTCGGAAAAACCGAACTATGGGAACTCAGAGAGGCCGAGCTATAGGTGGCTCGGGGAAGGTTGAGTTACGGGTAGTTCGAAAAGGTCGGGCTATGGAAACCCAGAAAAAATGAGTCAGGGGTCGCATGGCCTGCCAGACCACATTAGTTTAGCTTGTTCCTCGGGGGCATATCGTAGCGGGCGGAGGGATGGGGCTGATCTTAGCCCCTTCGCATGATTATCAATGCAATGACGACTCTACCCCTCAACACATGCCCCCCACTCCCTAGTTCGAAGCGTAGGTTCGGCGTAGGGAGTATAGGCTTAAGTGGCGCAATCTGCATTTGGGGATGCGTATTTGATAGCCTGCGCAATGATGCCCTAATTAATGCCGTGGGGTTGTCTTGCCTTTCCGAGGTGGATCCGTCATTCCTTAGGGGCGAAGGTAACTGCTGGGGAAGCGCCGCGTGGGAAATCTCGATTTTCACGGCGCCCGTAGTGGCAGTTCCGGACGCCTAGGTTGGGACGCCTCGCCCTCACCCTGAGGCGGTTTCAATTGGAAAAATGGAGTCGTGGCGGCGCTATCCTTATTTATAGTGCCCTTTTCGCTCTCCTTTAAAGAACTTCGTCTTCCCGTTTTCGCTGCGATCTTGCTCAGCATCTCTTGCGATCGAAGATATGGTGAGCCCAAGCGACCAAGCTTCGGAGGTGACCTTGGCGGATTTGGAACGGATGCGCCGCTTGTACAAAATCCCCAGGATGTCATCTTGTTGCTCCCGACGGCTGAGGATAGGTGACATCCGGATTAGGGGATGGGGCATTCTGTTATGAGGAAAGCTTGAGGGCAGGTCTCCGGTTCCCTCTTCATCCATTGGTGCGGGAGGTGATGAAGTTCTACAATATATGCTTCACCATGGTGGCCCCCAACAGTTGGCGCAACCTTATCGGGTTTATCTCGTTGTGCAAATACCTCGGGGTGACCGCGACCCTTTCGCTATTCAGGGTGTGTTTCAATCTGGTCTCCAGGAGGGCCTCAGAATGGCCTTACATCGGTCCCCGGAGATCCTTCAAGATGATATCGGATAACCCATCGTCGATAAAGGAGTGGAAGTCGCGGTTCTTCATAGTCGGGGGGAACATTGGTTTGGACTTCCCTCGGGTATGGGGGCAGTACGTGAAGGATCCAGAAGCGCACCGGAGTTAACTGATTCGGAGAAGAGGGATTTGATTGTGCTGCGCAGTAGTCAGGCGCTCCCAGCAGCGTTTTTCTATCGGAGGACGCTCTCTTTGCGGCCAGATTGAGCCCCGTCGATCCTCGCAGTGAGTATTACCCGTAGTTGATAGTTTAGCGTGGCTCCATCTTTGATTTCTGTGCGAACTAACGGGCGAATCATATTGCCCCTACAGCCGAAAGGTCGGCGCTCGCAGACCAGATGAGGGAGGAGCTGGGAAAGCACCGCAGGAGATCTGGCTCCAGCAGCAAGCATCGGTCCGAGAAGAGGTCTCGCCCTTCCGGCTCCCGCTCTAGGGGGATCGGGGGAGACGGTGATAGTCGGCGCTCCTCGTCGCCGCGGGCTGAAACTACCGAAGTTTCGGCGGCGCACGATCTTTCGGCGCCGGAGGAGGGTCTGTCCAGGGCGAAGACCGGGAAGTTGCGGGGGTTTCGGAGGAGGCTGCTGAGGTTTCCCCCCCCCCCCCCGTTGTTGTTTTGTCCGACGATGGCGAAGGAGAAACGCCGGTTGGCTTGGGGGCCCCCGCAGACGAGGCAGTTCGGTCTCCCTCATTGGAGGCCAGTGGCTCGGCGAGGTTACAGGAGGAGGTGGGAGCGACCTCCGCTTCCATCGAGGCAGGGGAAGAGGTTGCGGCTGCTGAGGTTCGGCCTGGGTCGCCGGTAGGAGAGCCAGCGGGCGACGAGGAGATGGCCGAACCTGCCGAACCAACGACCGAAATTTGCGGGGGGCTTTTGGTGAAGGGCCTTGCCGAGGCACAGGAGGCTCCGGGGGGAGCAGAAGTTCCTGAAGAGTCTGTTGTGGACAGGGGGATTCCTGAGGAGATAGAAGCAGAAGGAGAAGAAGAGGAAGAAGGAGAAGGAGGAGAAGGAGGGGAGCCAGCGAGCGAAGGAGATGCTTCGGCGGGGCTCTCCTTGCCGGAGCCGAAACGTCCGAAGCTTCTCAAGCGAGGGCCCTGGCGGCGGAAGCTGGCCTATCGAGGTTCATGGGTCGCGGTGTTCTGGATGGCTCCCTGGGAGCAGACTTCCACTCACGCGACCCGGAAGTGAGCGCCAGGTTCTCCGCTCTGATGCGGTCCGTGTTTCAAGGGAGGAGAGTTCTTCAACAGGAGGGGGTCATCCGAAGACCTTGTCGAGATAGCCTTCCGTCGTGCGGGGTGCCGAATGAGGCTTTTCTCTCCTGAAATTGATGACCTTGCTCTCACAAGGATCGCCACAGACTACGCGTCTCGGGTAGGTTGTCGCACCGAAGTTGGGTCTTTGGTCAGTTAGTTCGACTATGTCTTTTATGCGTGTCATCCTTTTTTGCAGAGTGCCCTGATTATGAGGGCACTGAAATGGCGCTTACATCTGGCTGTTGGAGCTTGGGCTCGGGCCCGCTACGAGGCTGATCACTTCAAGGAGAGGGCGGATTCTACTGATAAGCTCTCTCGAGCCCTGGTGGTCCTCCAAAGGGAGCTCGGGGAGGCTCGCAGGGTTCTTGTGGTTGAGAGGGAGAGAGCCCCTCGACTCGCCGTACAGGTTGGTGAGCTCCAGCGGGAGCTTGGGGAGACCAACAGGATTCTTGCGGTTGAGAGGGAAAGAGCCTCTCAACTCACCATACAGATTGGTGAGCTCCAAGGCTTCCGCAAGCAATCCGAGAAGGCTAGTCTGAGCTTTCTCAGGCCAGGCGGAGCACGAGGGCAAGGTTAAATCCATGCAACTATTCTTTGATAAGAGGTGGGACCAGCTGAAAGCTAGCCACGCTGAAGATAAAGCCGGCTGGAGCAAAAGGCTCGAGGAGGAAGAGCATAAATGCCGGCGGCAGCAGGACCACCTCACCGCCTAAGCAAAGAGCTCGCCGATACACAGGACCGGCTAAAGTGGTCGGATGAACGAGCTGCCCGACTATCTGACGAGGTTGACTTTGCTCGTCAAGAAATTGGAGATACCCAGTCCCGGGTGGATGAGCTAAAAGAGAGCCTTCGCCAGAACCAATCGGCTAGGTCTAGGGCTCTCAACAGGGTCCACGTGCTGGAGGGTGAGCTAGCCCGGCGGGAGGAGCAGGTAGGGCGCTATTAGTTTCACTCATTTTGATCTTTCGACTTTTGCTTTACTCGGCTTTTTGCCTGCAGTTGCACAGGGTGAGGCAGGAATTTCAGGGGCGGTTAGCGGCGTTCGGAGAGGAGGCGGCCTCGAGGCACCGAAGGATCTCCGAACTGGAGAGGCAATTAGCTGAGGCAAATGCGCGGCCTCTTCGGCGGTGGAGGAGTACAAGAAATCCACCGAATTCGCCGACGAACGCAGGGCGGCCTGTGCTGATGCATTTCAGCTGGGCGAAGATGAGGCGCGGGCTAAGGTTGCCCAGGCTTATCCTGACCTGGACCTGTCGTGCCTGGACGCCGAACATTATGAAGCGTACACCCCGGGGTCGAGGAGGACGAGTATGGAGAAATATCTGATGTCGACCTCGAAGCTATTCTGGGAGTCGATGCACTACCGACGTATCCCGTCGTGACACCTTCGAGAAGGGGGGGCCAAGCGATGCCCCTGCTGATGCGGCCGCAGGAGATGCTGGGATTGACCCCAAGTCCTGACCCTTTGGGGGACTATATGTGCTTTTCCTTTCTTTTGTCTTGTAGTTCGACTGGAAATCAATAAATGGATCAGCCGTTTTTCATTTGTTTGTCTTCCCTGGATGGTTTCTTGTCTTGAATTTTGGAGGAACATCCTAGTAGAGGCCAAGGCATAGGGATTGTCTCGACGAAAAGGTCGGACGACAACGTAGCCTGGTATAAAAGGAGGTTGAGAGACGATTTAACTTGGCTTAGGCCGAATGACACGGTGGTTCGACCAAGTCCGAAGAATGAGATAGCTTTTTAGGGCCGAGGGACAAGGTAACTCGGCTAGGGCCGAGGAACGAAATGGGTCAGCTAGGGCCGAGGGACAAAGTAATTCGACTAGGGCTGAGGGACAAGTAACTCGGCTAGGGCCAAGGAACGAAATGGGTCGGCTAGGGCCGAGGGACAAAGTAACTCGGCTAAGGCCAGGGACAAAGTGGGTCGGCTAGGACCGAAGGACAAAGTAACTCGGCTAGGGCCGAGGGATGAGATGTCTTGGCTAGTAGCAGATACTTCGGTTAGTTTTGAAGTATAGAAATAGCTTTGGCCTTAAAAGGGGCATTAGTGATGCCTAGGCCTCACACGTAACCAGACTGGGGGGTCATTACCGAGGAACGCTCGGCATCCGCGCCCCTTCATTGCCTTGTCAGCGTCCTGTCCTTTTTCAGGCGAGTCGATTTTTGTTTTGCCGAAATAGATGATACGGCTTTGACGCTAGCAAAAAGCTGCTCTAGCGCCCTCCAAGAGGCTTTTATTGCGTTGATCTTTTCCCATGCGGGTTGTTTTGGCGTATGACGCAAGCGTTTGCCCGCCATTGGAGGATGTCGCTTTCCCTGGGCGATCTCCCAGGATCTGCCAGTTTCCGTAGGATCGGCGGGCGATTTTCTGCGCTTAAAAATCATGATCGGGGATCAAAGGGGATCTTTGCGTGCGTCATGGTTCAGGCGATGGGCTCGGCGCGCAATGGGGGGCGCTGCTTTCATCCTGGGAGGCCACGTGGTGGCATGGGTTAGGTGTTTTGAATCTCGGGGCTTTTGCCTTGATAGCTGCTCCCGGTTCATTTTGCCTATAAAAAGGGGAAAGAGGGGTCGTGTTAGGCCATCCCCAAAGTTTCCTTCCCTGTGAGAGTTTCCACGATGCCCATCTTCTGGGTTTCGAGTGGAAGGACCGAGCTTTCTTTTTGTGAGCCGTTTTCCCCCGGATAGTTGGGGTGATGAAGGAGCCGTTGGAGAGTGGCTCGCCCTCAGGGGATGAGTCCTAGAGATCATATGGAGAGCGCATAGGAGGGCCGCAGAGATCACACGGAGAGCGCACATATGCGCTTCCTGTGTGTCCTTTGTGGCTCGCTACGGGGGGCACAGGGCAGGAAGTGTATCGACACCCCCGTAGCACGCACTGAGCTTCCTCCTCCTCGGTCTGGTTTCTCATCCCTTCTCTGAGGGGAATCCTTACCACGGGGAGGAGAAGATGGGAGCAACGCGGGACTGATGGTCCCCGAGCTCTCTCAGTCGGGCAGCAGTCTGCGATCCAGCATCCCACCCGAGGGGAGCTGGTTGGTTTGTCCGGGTCCTCAGAATCAACATCCACGGGTCATGCCTTCTTTTGGACCTCTTAGTTTGTCCGGAGGGTGGAAGGTCGGCTTTGCCAACTATCTGGGCGAGCTGACTGGTTCGTAGTTTGTCTGATTTTTCGGGCCAGATGCCGAAGTGTCGTTGTTAACCGAAGCTGACTGGAGCAGTTCGGCCGAGCTATTTACTCGTTTCTGTCTTTCGTACTTTGGCGTACTTGTAATTCCTCTCGGGGGGTTGTAATTTTTGCTGATAAGGAAATAAAGAGAACTTTTATCCCTTCTTCCTTTTGCATTTGCTCTCTTTTTTTGTGTTGCTGATCATGTCTCGCCATAGTACATTTCGGCAGCATTCTTGTCGTTTCGCTTTCGCCGAGGAAGAATGTATCCATGGTTGGGCCAGAGAGTGGACCTGGGCGGCCCAGCTGGTTTATGATGAGCTTGCCCATAGAACGAAGCAAGTATGCAGACATCGCCCGGTCCGGCCGGGGCTTGTAAGCTGCTCAAATCTGAACTATGTCTTGGAGGTTGCTTGGATCAGCCATAGTGCGCTACTTCAACTTGTAGTTCAGCCTAACCGAGGCATGGTGGTTTGATGCGGATAAATCGGTTGTTACCGAGGAGAAATTATTTTTGGTCTTCGTGGTGAGTGCAGATTCCGACGTAGACAAATAACGCATAGGGGCGTTTGGAGTTATGACTCGGTTGTTCCCGAGTGGGTTGAGTTAATGCTGATTACTGGCTCGCTTCGCTCCTTTGCGCATTTCCAAGGACACCCAACCCGAGGGAGTCTGACGGATTTTCAAAGGCATTTATTTCCGAGGGGTCGGCAAACTGGAGGGAATATGGTCCCTAGAGAAGGAGGGAGAATTTTCGGGCGTGTCGCCAATCTTTATTAGTCCTCCTCGGGAAGGGGTGCGACCTTTCGCTTCCCGCAGGTGTCAGCTAGAGCGACGACACACGGCGAGTTCTCACGGCCCGGAGTTAATGATTCGATAGATTAAAATACTCGCCAGGGGAGTATAATATAGATGAGAGGGATGCCATCGCTCGTCATCTTCTCAACTAGTCTTTTAGTAACTCCTGAGCATCGGTATGACCTCCCGCGGCGAAGGGCAACCAACCGAAGAGCCAAGTGGCGGCGGCAATGGCCGTAGGGACTCCCAGGGGAGACGTGTTTGGTGACCGTCGACGGGAGGGCGCTAGCGACCACTTTAGCGGTTCATGAATAGTTCCAAAAGGCGGTTGAAGAGTTTCTGGTCATCTTGACAAGGGAGGCTAAAGCTCTTCGCCGAGTCATCGACCGTCAGGAGGGAGTAATAGCGTCCCTCCATGACCAAGTTACCGAGCTGACTTGGCACAGGGAGGGCCCGGCAGCTCCCGGGAAGATAGTAAGCCCCTGTGAGGGCTCTTTTTACTTTTTCTTTTTCACTGTTGTTATTTTTTCTTTTTTAGTCAATGAAAATGAAGATTTTGCATCTGGTGCATCTGCTGTTGTCTCCAAAATATTTGCCAACGTTGATTGGGATTTATCAGCTACCCGAGTTCGAGCTAAGTTTTAGGAGACCGCGGTTGGGTTTAGTCAGGGCATGTAAGCTACCCGAATCCAAACATAGTTTAGAAGGATGTTTAGGTCGGTCGGGGCTTGTCAGCTGCCCGAATCCGAACCAAGTTTTGGGGGGTCGTTGGTCTCTGTTTGGACCAGTGGCGGACCTAGGCGGTCCTTAGAAGGAGATCCTTTACTTCTGCCGGAGTATTGGGAGGTTTTTATTTTGGGGTATCCGAGAGGTCACTCGGCTTCAAACGATGCCTTGGGGCGTGGCTAAAGTGCGAAGACTTTGCTCGTTTGGCCGAGGATTCGAGCATCGGGCATGGCCAGGGCGCAGGAATATCGCTCGGTTGGCCCGAGAAATTCGATAGTCAAGGACGTTCTTCGGCTTTGGCCGAGATTTCTAGTAGCAGAATATACCCTTGACTTCGGCCAAAGCTTACGCACTCCGTTTTGGCTAGGGCTTCAGAGATTGTGGCCCCGTCTAGGTTCGGGGATAAAATGTTCGGCCTATCCGAGGTTCGGGGACTTCATTGCTTGGCCCTGCCGGGGTTCGGAGATTAGTTGCTTGGCCCTGCCAAGGTTTGGAGATTTGTTGCTCGGCCCTGCCGAGGTTGGAGATTAGTTGCTTGGCCCTGCCAAGGTTCGGAGATTAGTTGCTCGGCCCAGCCGAGGTTCGAGATTAGTTGCTCGGCCCAGCCAAGGTTCGGAGGTTTGTTGCTCGGCCCAGCCGAGGTTCGGAGATTTGTTGCTCGGCCCTGCCGAGATTCGGAGATTTTGTTGCTTGGCCCAGCCGAGGTTTGGAGATTAGTTGCTCGGCCCAGCCGAGGTTCGGAGATTTGTTGCTCGGCCCAGCCGAGGTTCGGAGATTTATTGCTCGGCCCAGCCGAGGTTCGGAGATTTCCTATTTAAATAGGTAACTCGGTCGTGCCGAGAATTAGTAAGCAGCACCTGTTTCTTTTCATAATTTTTGGCGACATAATGTGTGGTGATTCATGTTGTAAATTATGAAACATGTGCCGACAAAAAGTGTAATAAGGTGAGCTATAAAGGGCGTACCCTACTGATAATACTTACGAGATTGTCTGAACTCCACGTTCGAGGGATGAATTTTCCGCTTAGATCTTGCAGCTTGTAGGTCCCCGGTCCAACAATCTCCGCTACTTGGTAGGGGCCTTCCCAGTTTGGTCCCAGCTTTCCTTGCTCCAGCGGTTTGGAGACAGATGCTTTCCGGAGAACGAGTCGCCGGGCAAGAAAGCTTTCCCTTTGACTCTGGAGGCGTGGTAGCGGGCCATCCTTTGCTGATAGGCAGCCACTCTGATTCGAGCTTTCTCTCTGACCTCCTCTATCAGGTCGAGGTTGGTACGGAGCTGCTCATTGTTGGCTTCCTCCGAGTAGCTTTCCATCCGCAGAGAAGGGAGACCTATCTCCACTGGGATAACGGCCTCTATGCCAAAGGCCATCCGGAATGGGGTTTCGCCTGTGGATACTCTTGGGGTGTGCGGTAGGCCCACAGGACATGGTGCAACTCATCTGCCCACCTACCTCGGGCCCTGGAGAGCCGAGCTTTGATCCCTTGAAGCAAAGTCCGGTTGGTTACTTTGGCTGCTCCATTGGCTTGCGGATGCCCGACCGAGGTAAGGTGGTGATGGATCCCGTGCTCTTCGCAGAACTGGCGGAACTTCGGATTGTCGAATTGCCTGCCGTTGTCAGTGATTATAGTGTGCAGGAGGCCAAAACGGTAGATGATGGACCTCCATACGAAATCCCTGGCCCGTGCTTCGGTTATTTATGCAACCGCCTCCGCCTCGACCCATTTAGTGAAATAATCGATGGCGACGAATAGAAATTTCCGCTGTCCCGTGGCGAGCGAAAACGGGCCGAGGATGTCCATCCCCCACTTGGCAAAGGGCCAAGCGGAGGATATGGGAACCAGGCTGGCGGAGGGGAGCCTCTGAATGCTTGAGTGCCTCTGGCATGGGTCGCAAGCTCGGACAAGGTTGTCTGCATCCTTTTGCATGGTCGGCCAATAGTAGCCTTGACGTAGCACCTTGTGACATAGGGACCGGCTTCCCAGATGGTTGCCGCAAATCCCCTCATGCACTTCGTGGAGGGCATAATCTGCTTCAAACGGGCGAAGACATCTGAGCAATGGCATGGAGAAGGACCGTTTGTAGAGCTGATCATCGATCAACACATAATGGGTGGCCTGCAGCTTTAGCCTTCTGGCTTCTCTCCGGTCAGACAGAAGTGATCCTTCTTTGAGGTACCTCAGAATGGGGTCGAACCATGATGGCTTGCCTCGACTTGCATTACTCAGTTGGCTTCCGCGACACTGGGTCTCTCTAAGATCTCCAGGTGAAATTTTTGCTCGGTGTCCATAGATTTCGCCATTGCCAACCGAGACAATAGGTCGGCACGGGCATCTCAGATCTAGGGATCTGAATAATCTCAAACTCGGAAAATGGGAGAGTAGGCTCCGAACCTCTTGGAGATATCGGATCATATTCGGTTCCCGAGCTTCAAACTCCCCTCGTACATGACCTGCCACTAGTTGGGAGTCGGTGAAGGCATTAAGTTTCTCCACCTTAAGACTGCGGGCGATTCGAGACCGGCCAGTAAGGCTTCATACTCAGCTTCATTGTTGGAGGCTGGGAAGGAGAAACGGACGCCATATTCAAAGGTCACCCCCTCCGGACTGGTGAGAACCAAGCCCGCACCAGAGCGATGAGCATTGGATGACCCGTCGACATGGAGGAGCCATCGGGCGCCAGTTTTGATTCCTTGGGGGAGTCAGGGGTGGAGCCATCCTCTGGGATGGTACACTCGAGGAGGAAATCAGCTAACACCTGAGCTTTGATGGCCGGGCGAGGCTGAAAATGGATATTATGCTCGCTCAGCTCGATTGCCCACTTAGTCATTCTCCCTGATGTCTCCGGGTGGTGGACCACCGCCTTGATGGGTTGGTCGGTCAGGACTGTCACAGAATGCGCCTGGAAGTACGGCCGTAGCTTTCGAACTGAGGTGATCAAGGCCATCACCATCTTTTCAATTCGGCTGTATCTTGTCTCGCGTCGCGGAGTAGCCTGCTGACATAATAAATTGGCTTCTGGACCTTGTTTTCTTCCCTGACCAGCACCGAGCAAACGGCACCTTTTGAAACAGCCAGATATAGGAAGAGTGTCTCGCCAGGATTTGGACTGCTGAGGAGTGGGGGAGAGCCAAGGTACTTCTTGAGATCTTGGAATGATTTTTTACACTCGGGGGTCCACTAGAAGTTCTTAGCCGACCGGAGAGTTTTGAAGAAGGGGAGGCATCTTTTAGCTGAGCGCGCCACGAAGCGGTTGAGAGCCGCTATCCTTCCGGTTAGGCGCTGGACTTCTTTAATAGATGTCGGAGGCACCATCTGTTGAAGAGCTTGGATCTTCTGGGGGTTAGCTTCGATGCCCCGCTGGGAGACCATGAAGCCGAGGAACTTCCCGGAGTTAACGCCGAAGGCGCACTTAGTCGGATTGAGCTTCATCTGATACTTGCGGAGTGTTGCAAAGCTCTTCGAGAGGTCCTCGACGTGCTGTGATGCTTCTTTGCTTTTGACCAGCATGTCGTCGACATACACCTCCATGTTCCGACCGATTTGGTCCTTGAATACTTGTTGACCAGCCTTTGGTAGGTGGCTCCTGCATTTTTAAGACCAAAAGGCATAACACGGTAACAGTAAGTACCTCAGTCGGTTATGAAGGCGGTCTTTTCTTCATCTTCGGGGGCCATCTGAATCTGGTTGTAGCCGGAGTATGCGTCCATGAATGTCAGCATTTGATGACCCGAGGTGGCGTCCACAAGTTGATCAATCTAGGGAAGAGGGAAACTGTCCTTCAGGCATGCTTTGTTGAGGTCGGTGAAGTCGATGCAAATCCACCACTTGTCGTTCGACTTCTTCACCATGACGACATTCGATAGCCAGTTCGGGTAATTTACCTCTCGGACAAAGTTCGCCTTGATGAGTTTATCAACCTCCTCTTCAATAGCCCTCTGCCGCTCTGGGGCAAAGCTCCTTTTCTTTTGTTTGATAGGCCGGTATGTCTCGTCCACGTTAAGGCGATGGACGAGAACCTCAGGACTGATTCCCGGCATGTCGGAGGCGGACCAAGCAAAAACATCGGCATTACTCCGGAGGAAGTTGATCAGCTCCTGCCGAGGTTCGCCTTTCAGCAACGACCCAATCTTTATGGTTCGGTCGGGATGAGCCTCGTCCAGCGGCACTTCCTCTAGTTCCTCGGCTGGCTCTCCCCGCTGTTTGGCGAAATCCTCCCGAGCGTCTAGCCCATCAACCTCCGGCATTCCAGACTGAAGGCTGGTGACGAAGCACTGTCGAGCCATGGTTTGGCTTCCTTGGATAACTCCAACTCTCCGCCTGGTGGGGAATTTCATAGACAGGTGTGGGATGGAGACAACTGCCTTGAGGGACATCAGGCCGGGCCTCCCAAATATTACGTTGTATGGCGACCTGAGTTTAGTTACTAGAAGTCCATGTGAACAGTGGCCACAAGGGACCAGGTTCCCGCGCGAACCGTTAAGGTTACGACCCCTTCGGGATGACGACGTCGCCTGTGAATCCCATTAGGGTGGAATCCACGGCTCGAAGGTTTTCCATGAGCAGTCTCATCTTGGCAAACACATCGAGGTACAAAACATTCACAGAACTTCCACTGTCAACGAGGATCCAGCTTACATCATAGTCATTTAAATTGAGGGATATAACTAGCACATCGTCATGGGGGAACTGTATCCCTCGGAGATCGTCGTCGGAGAAGGAGAGCTCGCCCGTCCGCGCTTTCTTTGGCGCCGATTCTTCATCATTATTTTTGGAGCTCGAGCCGCTGGCCTCCTCGATCATGTTGATGTGGCCGATTACAGGCGGATTTGGCTGGAGGAGGAGGTTGTTGAAGCTCGGGCTGGCGATCCCCCCTTGTCCTGGCTCGGGTGCCCTCCTGAATTGGTTCAGTCGGCCCCATTGAATCAGTCTCTTAATCTCATTTTTCAGCTGCCAGCATTCCTCAGTGTCATGGCCGTGCTCCCGGTGGTAGCAATAGTATTTGGCGGGGTCCCTCCGGGTTGGGTTCCCTCGGAGAGGAGCTGGCCGGGGAGCTGGCGCTCTATCTCCATGAGAATTTGCGCCCTGGGTACAGTGAGCGGAGTGTACTGATCGAATCGCCTAGGCAGGCTCGGGAGCGATTCTTCGGCGGCGGTGGGGGAGCTCTTTGGCGACGAGGTGGACTTGGCCGACGACGGGTCGGTGCCTGTTAGGACCTTTGGGTTCTTTTTCTTCGCCAGCTCGGCGCGGGCAACTCTTCATGATTCTTTGACCCTGGCGTATTTGTCTGCCATGCCATCATATCGGAGAGGTTTGGGGGGTAGCTAACTTCCATCGCCAGGTAGAAGTCGCTCTCCTTCGAAACTCCCCCGCCAAGACGGACATAGCCACCTCATGATTAAGGTGGTCCACCTCTAGCATGGCCTTGTTGAAGCGGCCAAGATAGTTTCTCAAGGACTCCTCCTCTCTCTGCTTAACTTCGGAGAGGGAGTCGGATCTCCGTCGGTGACGGCGGCTACTGACGAACTGGCCAATAAAAAGATGGCTCACCTCGTCGAATGAATCAACGGAACCTGGTTTCAAGGCGTTGAACCAGGTTCGGGCAGATCCTCTGAGGGTGGAGGGGAAGGCGCAGCAGAGGATTGCGTCGGATGCTCCGTGGAACATCATTATTGACCAGAAGCTGCTGAGATGATCATCCAGGTCAGAAGAGCCGTGGTAGGGCTTGACGGCGGGTAGTTTGACATGGGAGGGAATCACTTCCTCCATGATCCCTTTGGAGAAAGGGATGCCCTGCTCCGCCTTGGGCTGAGGTGGATGGGCCTGCTTGGCGGCATCCAGCTCCTGACGCATCTCCCGGATTTATCGACGGATCTCCTCTTCAGAAGTAAGAGGAGGAGCTGGGCGGGGAAAGCACAGGGATGGCGTTGAATCATGGCGGGAGGACATCGGGGAAAGGGTCCGGGCTCGTCGAGATCTGGGAAGATCCCTGTTATAGTCGCCTCGCGGGACCGGTTTGTCCCCTTTGGGTCGGTGTGGGGGGTCCGTGGCTCCATGCGGATCAGAGGAGGAGGTGGCCAGAGAGGAAGGAGCTGTGGCCTCCCTATGAAGGTGCGAAGCAGGGGCAGCTGCGAAACGCTCCTGAACCAGGTGGATCAGGGCTTGGACCTGCTGGACTAGCATGGTGAACTGGTCCTAGGTTACTGGGATGGCTGGTGGTGATGGGGTCTCAACTGGCGGAGGCTGCGGTGCCGTATTGCCTGTCGGATCAGGTCTTTGAGTGACGACCTGGTCCTGGGCTTCAGAGGTTGCTCTTCTCCGATTAGCCATTGGAGAGGTTCTACTCCAGATCGAGATCCTTGTCTCCTTTCTTCAAGTTTTAACGGGATTTGAGGCCCCTTCCTCTAGCGCCAATCTATTGCCGCCGGGATCTGTCCTTCGACTCGGGCGCGGTCGATCTCCTGGTCTGGGCTTCCTCCTGGGCGGACCTGCACGGAAGTCCTCGCGCGAGAGGCATTGGGGGTGGCCCTCTGTAGAAGACCCTCCGATGCTCAAGTCAGTGGGGATCGGTGATCAACAAAAATGGGGAGAGGGATCTCTCCGGAGAGTCTCTCCAGGGGTGGCCGATCGGGAGCTCCAGGGGAGCGCCGACGAGTAGTGGAGGAGAGCGAGAGTGGGAGTGAGCCAGGGGCTATGAGCGCATACCTGAGAGAATCTGGGGGTGCCATATTTATAGGCAATCACCTGAATCTTGAGCGCCTTCTGGAAGGTTCGAAGGTTGTTAGGATACGGGAATGAATCGAATCAGGCCATTGTAAGGCCGGTGGGATCCGTATCTTATTCGTTGAGGGATCGATGGCTAGGAGAGCTCTTTGATGGCCTGAGATCTGATAGATGCGTAGGTTCCAGGTAGTTATATTAGGTCCTAGACCACTCTTCAATATGATTCTTTGTTTGGGATTCTGTGATGATGGGCCTAGGCTCTCCCGCATCGGGCTCACGAAGGTGAGTGTCGAATCGCGGATTGCTCATGGGAGTCGAGCTGTGGAAACTCAGGAAGTCCAAGCTATAGGTAGCTCGGGGAAGCCGAGCTATGGGAGCTCATAGGATCCGAGCTTCGGGAAGCTCGAAAAGGTCGAGCTATGGGAAGCTCGGAAAGCCGAGCTATGGGAAGCTCGGGGAGAGCCGAGCTATGGGAGGCTCGGGAGAAGCCGAGCTATAGGTAGCTCGGAGAAAAATGAATCATCAGTACATTGAGGAAACCGAGCTATAGGAAGCCCGAAGAAACCGAGCCGCGGGAGGCTCGGGGAAAACGAGCTGTAGGAAGCTCGGGGAAGCGAGCCATGGAAGCTCGGGGAAAACGAGCTGTGGGAAGCTCGGGGAAGCCGAGCCATGGGAGGCTCGGGGAAAACGAGCTGTGGGAAGCTCGGGGAAGCTGAGCCATGGAAGGCTCGGGGGAAGCCAGCTATAGATAGCTCGGAAAAAACCAAACTATGGGAGCTCGGAGAGGCCGAGCTATAGGTGGCTCGGGGAAGGTTGAGTTACAGGTAGTTCGGAAAGGTCGGGCTATGGAAACCCGAAAAAATGAGTTAGGGGTCGCATGGCCTGCCGGACCACATTAGTTTAGCTTGTTCCTCGGGGGCATATCGTAGCGGGCGAAGGGATGGGGCTGATCTTAGCCCCTTCGCATGATTATCAATGCAATGATGATTCTATCCCTCAACAGAAAGCATGGCCATATGTTCTGCATGCAATATCTTGAGTTAATTGTGATGAAGTTCGTTTAATTGAGAGGAGGAATGGAAGGTTGTAATGTAACCAATCAAAGGCCTGACATGAAAACTTTTGTTCGGGCTCTTGCACTTCTTAATTATCTTTCTTACCCATGTATTAGAGTAAATGCAGAAGAGCGTGTATTTATCAAGATAGAGAATGTTTTTCTTGACATTCAAAATTGATACCGTACATTAACGAAAAAGATGTGCCTTTATCTAAACAGTAGAATACCTTCAACTGAACTATCTGCATTTTTTGTGTAAGATAAGAAAAGGCTACAAGGGTTTCAGATTTTTCCTCTAAGAAAAACCCATCGACGCTCAAACTACTTGAAGATGGATAAAAAAAAGATCCTAGGGCTCTTGAAGGAGCTACATAGAACTTAAATGAGAAAGGATCAAAAACCTTTTTTTACCGTTAAAATTTGGACTGCTTTTATAGATGTCTAGAAAACATATTTTTAGAGCCAGACTTCTATATTAGATAATCTTGATCATAGAGAAGGTGGAAACTACAAAGGAATATTTTTCAAATAGATCAACTAATTCTTTTTAAAGTGATTTCATATTAAGTAAGAATAATCATGGTCGAACTAAAATAGGTTGATGGTCATAAGGGAAAAGACCTTTATCATAAGGGCTTTCTTACTTCATGTTGACGCACAACTCTATTGTATATAACGACAAATTAGCTAACTAAATTGGTCTACATCATTTACCCTTCATTTTTGGAGAGTTAGTAATTTGGATTCTTGCATGGGCAACATATCTTAAGCATATTTGGGTCATCTTATGCGGATTAGTGATCTTGTGGGTTATTATTAAAATGAGCTCAATGATATAGGCATTGGACAACCTGAATAACTTAAATAGGTGCGATTAAAATCAATTTCTCATGGACATTAGTCGACCATAACCTTGTTGGTCTATAGTTATTACTTATGCATGACTTCTTAGGGTGAGCCAATTCTCTAGGTTGGACTTCCTTTAGAATAGTGTTCGAGTCGAGAGAAGAATCATCACAGACCTGGATTCAACCTTAAACTAGTTTAGAGTGGCTGCTAAAGATTGGAAGATCAGTCTTACAAACAACTATAATCCTTTTTTATATAGTTCGACCCAACCAACCTTCTAGAGTAAAAGGAGTAGGCTGATTTATTTGGCACTACTCTCAAAGTGTAGGTCCTAGCACAAATCCTAGCTAAGGGGTAGAATAGCTTGGTATGTCATCTTAAACTTGATGTCGTTAATGATCGCTATGGAATAAAGAGCCACCATGATGAATCTGTTGGAAAATATTTTTGATCTTACAAAAATTTCTTTCTAAAATTGCTAGAAATATGTTATAGAAATTTAAATATATAAATAAAGTAAAACCAAAAGATTAGATGGATCAAACCAGGACCGAGGCGTGTTAGACGCTGCCCTAAGGATCAGATTTTTGCCCCTTCGATGCAGGTTGTTGGCGATCTGTCCCTAAGGTACAACGATCCGGCTCGACCCGATCCTCCTACTACGAGCACGATCATGTGGAGGTGCAAACCCAACGATTACCTTCAGATGCCCAAAAGATCAATAAAATATATAAAAATAAAATGAAATAAAACAAATCATATAGGCTACTTCAAATTATTCTAGATTGATTTCTTCCCTCAATCTGAATTCGCCTATTTATAGGCTCGGCCATAAAAGCTCCAATGGCTCGGCCCATAATGGCCTTAAAGGCCTAATGGCCGTTAGCCCAAATTACGTCAAAAATGGCTTACAAAATAAATTATTTGGGCGTTTCTGAAACGTTGGCCTTCCAACGTTCACGCAACGTTCCAACTGAAACGTTGGCCTTCCAACGTTCACGCAACGTTCGTTGGAACGTTGCGTCAAAGAAGGCGCCCGTGAACGTCCGCGAGCAACGCTCACGGGCTTCTCCCTTTTTTTTTTTATTATTTAAACTTTTTCTAACAATCTCCCACAAAAGTTTTAAAAAAATAAATAAATAAAATAAGATAAATATAACAAAAATTTTAGGGCATCTTATACTGCGCAATAGGTGAGGTGTTCTATGGACTTGAACCTCACTTAGTGTTGATTGTATACATCTGAAGGAACCATAGTGGATTAGACCTTGAACTAGGTCCTTTGACTCAGACTTCTACTAATCACACACACAGTATGGATCAATTGGGTTTAAGCGGTCAGCGCATATTAAAGGCCTTGCGCTTAGTACCTTAATTTTCATGAGAATTCTTTAAGGTTAGCCCAAACCTTTAGTCACGGCCTAATATGACGATTCTCATATAGGTGAATCCTCCAAGGGTATTTGTGATAATACCCTGCAGATAACCTACCTCGGATCCATTAAGAGTATGACTCAACCTTACACAAATTTACTTTGTCACTTTATAAGAGCACTCATCATAGGGATGGGATGAAAATTTTTTAAAATTTGTGCTCTAACACGATCACTCAATCAGCTTCGTTTCTACCACATTGAACCTCATTCATGGGATCTCCAATCACAGAGGTTAGGTATCCACTGCTGGCGACCAAATAATGGGCTTAAGCCATATCCCCTTCGATGAATCTAGGACTCCATTCCTAGATAACTCCTTGGTTAATTAATCTGCCAAAATCTTTTCGGCAAATTCCAAAGAGATAATTTTATTTTTGAACTAGACCTCAAATAAAAGAATCAGGCAAAGATATATTAGAATTGAATATCCAAATACAAGGTAAACAATAAGTTGGATATTCCAACAGTCATGAGTAAATTATAAAAACTTTTATTAAATCTCATGGCAATAGATTTCAAGAGACTCAAAATATAGCATTTAAATGACATACCTTGTCACAGCATCCAAGTTCATCCATTCTTTGCCATTTGGTAACTTAAAAGATTCACAATAGTAGGTAAGCAATAAGTATTTGCCCAATGCTGTCACTTTTGTCAGGCAACTTCAACACAACAAGGAGATATTAATTATTGATCACTATACCAGAAAACACTTATCTGGAATATAAAAACTTTTGCATTTATGTAAGAATGCAAATATATATACTAGTAGCTGTACTTGAAAGCTAAATAATAAAATGATATAAAAATATATCTATATACAAGCACGCATATATGTGTTTTTCAATAAGACTTTGTTTTCATGCTGAATGGTTAACCACCTGTTTGATGACTTCACCCCTTGCCCATCTATCCAGTGAACAGAGTAATTCACTTTCTGATTAGCACTTCAGCTTTATATTTGTTAGCTTTGTTAGTTACTACACCAACTTGAGGAGAGAATAAGTATACATATTACATATGTACTTGGGCACTAAGATGTGACTAGCCCCACCTGATTTGCACACGTCTGTGTACCTATATGCATACATGTATAAATGCGTATGTATTTATATACATATAATTAAACATGTGAATGT
Organism: Calamus simplicifolius; assembly: GCA_900491605.1. Classification (NCBI taxonomy): domain Eukaryota; kingdom Viridiplantae; phylum Streptophyta; class Magnoliopsida; order Arecales; family Arecaceae; genus Calamus; species Calamus simplicifolius. The sequence goes on along the minus strand of UESW01003935.1, from coordinate 534,529 downwards.
TCGGTGAATAGAAAGAAGCCTCTAACATGTTGAATAAGCTACATGCACACAAACCAAGATCCAAGCTTCAACCTCTAACAAGTCAGAAGACAAAGGAACAATGTCATATGTTATTATCAGTGTTATGTCTTATTTATCAGTTTAGTATATTTTATGCTCACCATATATCGCCCGAGACATATCAAAATGTATTAAAATCTAATACTACAAATGAAGCAGATAAACCAAATAATGATTGTTTGTACTAAAAACAATTGCATAGCAAATTGTAGAGATAGCTGGACAGTCGCTTTTATTATAGGCTAAGTACATGACCATGATTGTCCAATCTATTTAATAACCAAGATTTGTTACACCAATTTCTGTCCATGTATGTGCATGAGCACTTAACAGTCTGATGGTGAAGATAAACTGAGTATTCATTTTACCATATATTTAACAAAAATTTGTAAGGAAGAAGAAAATTGTGTATATCAACTAACTCTTTTAAAGCAACATAGCACAACAATCCCTTCCAACGGTAAAAAGATCAACTTATGAAATATAATTTAAAGCATTGCAGCAATGTTAATATTTTGCCCAAGGAAAATAATAAGTATTCAAACCATAATCTTTTCCCCTTAAATCTTGGGCTTAATGGATGATCATAATTTAGCATAACAACATTTGCACCATTAATGCATATGTATTTCAGAGTGGCATGAAAAATTTATATGTTGAGCAGACTCATGCAAAAGCAGAATGAGTAAATGAAATGAAAATCTAGCAATCTCTAGAGAAGAAGGAAAGATCTGATCCTTAGCTGTTGGAAAATATTTTTGATCTTACAAAAAATCCCTTTCTAAAATTGCTAGAAATATGTTATAGAAATTTAAATATACAAATAAAGTAAAACCAAAAGATTAGATGGATCAAACCACTGAGGTGTGTTAGACACTGCCCTAAGGATCAGATTTTTGCCCTTTCGATGTAGGTTGTTGGCGATCTATCCCCAAGGTACAATGACCCGGCTCGACCTGATCCTCCTACTACGAGCACGATCGTATGGAGGTGCAAACCCAACGATTACTTTCAGATACCCAAAAGATCAATAAAATATATAAAAATAAAATGAGATAAAACAAATCATCAGGCTACTTCAAATTATTCTAGATTGATTTCTTTTCTCAATCTGAATTTTTAAGCCTATTTATAGGCTCGGTCCATAAAGCTCCAACGGCTCGGCCCATAATGGCCTTAAAGGCCTAATGACCGTTAGCCCCAAATTACGTCAAAAACAGCTTATAAAATAAATTATTTGGACTGAAACGTTGGCCTTCCAACGTTGCGTTCTCCTTTTTTTTTATTATTATTATTTAAACTTTTTATAACAGAATCACCATAATAGATTATCTTGGAGATCAAGCCCGTCATGTTGTATCTTTGATTATTGTGAAGGATTTAATTTAGTGGCCTTACGATGAGCTGTTATTTGATTGCCAAGTAATGAAGTGCCACATGATATCTCGGCACAAGGTATTTAGGCACAAAGTTTCCTGTTAAGCATTCTTGGAGGGTCATATAAGATAGGAGAAGAGTTAATTTGCTTTGCCCTTTTTAGAGAGCTCTAGTTAGTTATCGGTTATCATGCTTGAATGTTTAGATTCCTTAGCCTCTCTTAGCTTAGTCTAGACTTTGACTTTAGGTTGCGTTTGGTGCATTGCCAGCAATTCTGAATGGTAATATAGATTATCTATAAGATATATTACCACTGAATGAATTGCCAGTAATATTATTACTGTGTTTGGTATACACAAGTAATGTTACAATAATATTGATTACTGTGTTTGCTATGACAAACAGATGACGTCATATAACATCAAATTTCCAAATACCCCTAAATAAATTCATATATTAAATCAAATCTATTAAAAAATTTTAAAATACCTAAAAATATCCTAATCAAAGTATTTATATATAATATAATATACTAGATTTAATTTTTTAAGATTAAAATATATTTTTAATCTTTAAACATTTATTCAA